>JAJJWW010005102.1:0-346451 GCA_023531295.1 Papaver armeniacum
TACCAAACACAATTTTTGGTAAAAGTTTGTTACAAGTTTGTTACAAAGTGCTTTTGGTTGAAAAAAAAAACAATCCCAAACAGGGCTTTAATTCTGGCATAGCGTTGCAGTGGGTCTTGGGCCTCTTGGCCAAATGTCTACAAAACGTTGAAGCCCATTTTGCTTCAAGCAATCCAAACTCCGAAGTTCGCCAAAAATTTGTTTTTAAACCTTGCATAGAACTTAATTGAGCGGACCCATTGGATGGGCGTGGTACACTGGTACTAGATAGTTCTAGTGTTCAGTCCAGGTATACAACTAACCATTTTGTGGATCCGTCATTTTCAATGATTTTTCCAATTTGATGGAGTTACTGTGCTAGTTTATAAATTTGCAAATTATACATCCATCCGTGTCAACCGTATTTTCAGAAGATTTTTGTTAAAGGGAGAGCAAAAAGTGATCCGAGGAGTGCAAAAATCGTGGTTGGACTCCTAACTAGACTCAACCCTATATTTGGTTCTAACTCGGTCTAATTTACCCTTACTAGTCGCACACGTTTCTCACACGTCCAAAAAAAAACTAAAACTCTCGGTAGTCTTCTTCTTCCGTAGCAGTCATGAACCCTAGAAGATTTACCTTCAACTTATTGAAATCTCGGCTTTCATAGTAGCTAGGAAGGAGGATAACATGATAAAGGAAAGAGTGATCTATGTTATTTTACATGAAATTGGCCCACAAATTCTTACCGAGGACTAACTTTGCACCATATCTCCTAGCTCCATGTTCATATGGTAATGGAAGCGTGGATCTAAATCGGGACATCTCTCCACATAACAGGCAGGAACAAGTTCTAGGAAGCTTCATGAACGAATACTAATCTTAAGCACCGATACTTCCAAATGATAGAGAATTCTTTCATAGTATGTCAACAAGTATGCTCAAATCAATACTCTCAGTCCCGTGGCTATTTTCACATTTCCACAAGCTTACTTAATAATAAACGTGTTTTTTCCCAGATGTTGTCCCTTGTTCTAAACTAAGCCTACTCGTAACAAACCTCGGAAAAGGGAAAAAATCCTTCACGAATCACACTGGCATAAAAGATGATTTTTGTTAAAGGGAGAGCAAAAATAGATTCGAGGAGAGCGAAAACCGTAGTTGACTCACTAAATATACCGAATCCTATATTGAGTTTTGTCTCGGACAAGTTTACGGAAAAATTTTGCACTCGCAGTGCGAGTTCAAAGTTGAATTCGCGGCTCCATAATCGTAGGATGTCATATCTACCACATCCAGAGATATTTCAAAATTTCCAGAGATATTTCAAAACTTTAGGATGTTAAGTTTGTCATGATGTCATATTTACCACATCCTACGACTATGGAGCCGCGAATTCAACTTTTGAACTCGCACTGCGAGTGCAAAATTATTCTCCAAGTTTACCCTTCAGGCCTTCACACGCTCAAACCCAACTTAACTCAAAAAAAACCACTCCGCTTCTTTCTTCTTCTATACAGTGGATATCTATGTTTTTTTTTTTTTTTTTTTTTTTTTGCTCGGTCAGTGGATATCTATGTTTAAATTTAACCATAAGCGAAATACATGTATGTACTGATTATTGGAACCAACATCCAATAAGTGGTTCACGTTCTAATAAGCTTTGACGAATTTAACGTATTTCAGTGAGTTGAAAACAAACATCCAAACCCAGTTATGGAGTGATCACTGATCGATGGTGGACGCCAAGAAGATGGAAATATCTGCAACCAATTACTAGTAAGAATGGTTGGAATGCTTGTATAAGTTGTATTGTAAATGGTTCTGATGCTAATGTGGTTGACAGCGGGTGATTGTGGTAACCGCGTCCAACTAAGTTTCCATTTCTGATGCTACCACATTTTCTCTTTTTTGTTCGAAAATGGATGATGGGTTTGCGTTGCTGTCAGTCCGAGATGATTGCTTAACGAGCAGAAATTGACGGAGGAAGTTGAGATGATGTTGCTGCCGGGAGTGTGATCATGTATTGGTGATGATGGTGATTTAAGAAGGAGGAGAGAAGAGGTTGATGATGGTGATTTAAGATGTACGTTTTCAATCAACCAAGATTAGTGAGTTTAGACACTATTCTGTGAAATGGCCTATGATGGGTATCAATGGTGTTTGGGACGGTGACTGAAGTTTTATCGGAGATGATTGATTCAGGCAGTGAACAGTGACGGTATAGAGAAGATGGGTTTGCTGCCATTGATTGAAAAGTTGATCAACGGAGAGGATAATAAATGCGGTTGGGTTAAAGGGTATCTTGGGCTAAAACTTTACTCAATGTAGGAATCCGTCTGGTCATTGAGCCAACTACGGTTTTCGCTCTCCTCGAATCCATTTTTGCTCTCCCTTTAACAAAAATCGGCATAAAAAATCAACAGACACCCTAATAAGTTAGGGCTATTTTTCACGTAAGAAGAAGCCGACGAGAGAAATGGTGTTTTTTTACTGTATTCTTCTTAACGTGTGAAGTGTACGTGAGATTAGTAAGGATATTTTAGGCCAAAGAAGAAAAGTATAGTGAGTTGACTCTAGTTAGCGAATCGACTACGATTTTCGCACTCCTCGAATCACATTTTGCTCTCCTCTAACAAAAATCTTTTCAGAAACCCAATTTAGATTTGCCAATTTGCAACGTAAAACAAACTATACGCGTATAACGGAACTATACAGCTCCTATAATACCTGGCCACGTCAACAACTAAAAACGAATCATATATATACATACACGTATATCGTTTTGAAATTTTCCGGAACAATTGACCGAATAGTGGACATGATTTACATTCCCCAACGACCCCTACGCCCAATTGTAACTAGGATTTGTGTAGAATTGCGAGACCAAAGTCTGTGATAATAATGGCATAAAATAAATTGATAGGAACTATTCAAAATGGTGATCCATGGGCCATGGGTGTACCGTTGTCAGAACTATATAGATACGGTGTCACTGCCTCAATGGTACCACGTGTTGAAATACGAAGTTATGTACTGGGCGTAGAAATCGAGGTGAACCTGGACACGAAACAACAACAAAACTGAAGGTGTCGGATGACAATAAATGAGTAATAATTTATTTTCAACTATTTTTTTTTTTTTTTGATGGAAAGAGGTATCACCTCATAATTTCATTAGTATGAAATTTTGCTTACATTGATCAATTACATTTGAAAACGGAGAAAAACAATCCGTACAAAATTTACATATTTCAGGAACGAAAATAGAAAATTGTACAGAAATTTTACAACCCGTGGGAGAAATTGACATCCTTCTAATGGTTTCAAACCATTTTGTTTGTTGATCGTTTGTTTCTTGATCATCATCATCATTGATGTAAGATGCTTCCATAATAAGGAAGTAATATGCCCTTATTGATATCATCGCAATCAATATCGGTCTTACTACGATTTGCAAAATAGATCGTCTCCTTCCAAAATATATTTGATAAAGAGTGCAACACCACCAAAAAATACCATAATGGCTATGAGATAGCAAGTCTAAATAGCATAAAAATACCATTAGACCTATGAGAAAATAAAGAGGAAATCCCAAAAATTGTTAGAACAACAATTTGTTTTATTTAGATATATAATACTACCTACAATTCCACCCGAATCTTAAAATAATTCAAAATCCGGGCAGAAAATCTATGGAAATACTAAGAAAAACAATGGAGAAGATGAAGATAACTGTCAAGTAATGGTAATCGAAGAAGATAACTGTTTTTTATTTAAGATAAAGTTGCAGAGCACTATTGGAGATTGATTGGAGATTTCCTAAGGCATGCAAATCCGGGCATTTATTTTCAACTATTAAATTAATACAAACTGTTTTTTTTTAAATTTGTATCTATGCTACGCATCCGGGCATTTTTCTTCTTTTAATTAGGTGTGCGTGAGGTTTCGCCCGCCCCATAGAAATGTATTTTTGACTTGGTGTGCCCGTGGCGATGCATTTTTGATTTAGTATGGCGGGACGAATAGGTGGAGAAAAGATAAGAAATATATGCCTTTTTTTTCCTTTATGTATTAATATTAATTAAGGAAAAGTGTTATAATATGGTAGGTACTCGACTTCTAATTGAATTTAGACTTCCATAAAATCCGAAACACGGTAGGTTAAGTTTTCCTTCTAAGTTTAATTTTTAAACCAATCATACGTTGTCAAGTGTCCTCACCAGAACGCTCGTTTTACATAACTCAAAAAAGGCTTGTTTCGACCAATAGGAAGCGAGAATTTCCTCACCATTCAACGTTAGAGCAGAATGACCAATAAGTTGCATTGTAAATGTTGTCAATCCCTTTGAATTGTAAATCCTAATTTTCATATAAAAATTATAGTCACTCACCTAAGAGTTATAAAGTTTACTGTGAACCTCTAAACCCTTCGAGGAGTTTGACGCAATCTTTGGAGCCGGGGAATCCTATTATATATACGAAGGAAAAAATAAATTATTTGAATAGGCAAAAATGAGAAAAGTATGAGCAAGAAAAATTTGGTGTTTGTGATAAATACTAGGAAAGCGTTTACACTGAATGTGTCTATTAGCGTGCTGAAATTGGAAGGCTAAACTCTCCTTTATACCGACCTTACTAGAGGCGAGACAATAGAGATATAATAGCTTCAGGATGTAATGTGGCACAAATACAATCTCAACGACCAAGAAGAAAATGACTCTAGCATTGAGATGAGTAGCAAACTGGGTTGGGAAAACAGATCAAGTATTTTACGTGTCTATTCTTGGATTTAGGGTTTGGATTCACTGTCCAACATTTGTCCCACCTATATTTATTGCACATTTAGTGTTTTTTCCTTTATATACAATGGAAAGCCGACATGTGAGGACATCACAATACTTCCTCCGTACCACATATATAGGCGGAGGGACCAATTCTCTTAGATTAAGAAACATTTTTTGATTTCACAAATATCCATGTCTTTTCCTGCTTTGCCGTTTGTTATACTTCCCATGTTAGAGACATAAACACAATTGTGATGATAACGAAGCAACATAAATAAGGGTAAAATAGTTAAAAGCCATCTTGGAATTGCCATTCCGCCTATCTAATGGTACAAGGAAAAATAATATTCCGCCTATAAAATAGGTACGGATGGAGTACTCAATAGTCTACACGTAGTACCGCCTCAAAGACTATTTGCGAGTTTGGTTATTTTTATTTTTGGAGCGGTGTTATCCACGACCTTGCGAAGCTATTCCTCTCAAGTGGCTTTTTAAGTTAGATCATGTTAAAACCAGTTAACTGACTTTGAACCCTTTAGGGGAAGTGGTGGGTCCTTACCTGAAAGTGGTGGGTTCACCACGAAAATGGTACAAAATAAAAAATGATTATTACCATCAACTTTACGGGAGATAAGTTCTTCAAAGAATATGATCGAACATGAATATTTCCACGTCTTCGCCTCAAATAGAAAAAGAATCAATGCGATAAACTCCCTTAGAGAACCCTCTGGGCTATGGATCTCAGATAGAGATCAAATCAACTCTCTGTTGGTTAAACACTTCCAAAAAATAGGCTTGTCCCAAAACAACATCTTTGATTTTGATCTATCTATATCATAACTCCTTGCATCATTATCGAAGAAAATGTTTCCTTATTTGCAATTCCCTCTAAAGAAGAAATTCGGCTCACCCTTTCCAATATGAACCAATGGGGGCCCCCAGGTTCAGATGGCTTCCAGCCAGGATTCTTTAAAGCTAACTGGGACATTCTGGGAAATGATATCATCGACACTGTCCAAGAGTTCTTTCGTTCGGCCACTCTCGACAAAGATCTCAATCATTCTTTTATAACCCTCATCCCAAAATTATCCACACCACAAACCCCGGGGGATTTCAGACCTATTAGCCTGAGTAATACCATTTATAAAATCATCTCAAAGAGTTTAGCTAATAGACTAAAACCCCTCCTTGGTAAAATAATTTCCCCTAATCAATCGGCTTTCCATCTGGTCGACAAATCACAGACAACATCATCATTGCTCATGAACTTATCCACTCGATGACAACTTCCAAGAAAAAGAAGGGTTTCCTAGCGTTAAAACTATACCTATCAAAAGCTTTTGATAGAGTCGAGTGGAACTTTATTGAGAAAGTCCTATTGGCTCTTGGTTTTTTCGAAATTCTGGACAAAGCTCGTTCTTCAATGCATCTCAACAACCTCCTTTTCAATCCTTCTAAATGGAATCCCGGGGCCATCTTTTAATACTTCTAGGGGATTAAGATAAGGTGACCCTTTATCACCTTACCTCTTCCTAGTTTGCATGGAAATTCTCTCTAGACTCCTTGAAAATGCAGTATAAGACAAGAGAATATCTGGGTTCCAGATAAATAAAGATGCGCCAAATATTTCTCACCTCTTCTTTGCGGATGACTATTTTTTATTCACAAAAGCGGATCTGGGGGAAGCGAAAAGCCTTTTGGAAATATTACAGCTATTCGGGAATATCACGGGACAAATGGTGAACCTACAAAAATCCAGTGTCTATTTCAGCCCAAAAATTCACCCAAAACATGGAAAAATAATTGCATGAATTTTAAAGGTCCCGTTGATGAACAAAAATGATAGGTACCTGGGTACACCGCTTTTCTTTGACAAAAACCGAAAAGCCAACTTTGAACCGCTGCTACAACGTTACTACCCTACATTACAAGGTTGGAAATCGAAACTGCTATCTCAAGCAGGGAGGGCTGTTTTGATAAAATCTTTACTTCAATCCTACCCAACTTATCAAATGCAAGTCCTCGCCCTGCCGAAAACAACTCTGGATCAGCTTGACCGTATTCAGAGAAACTTCTGGTGGAAAAAAGATGGCCAAAAAAGACAAGGAGGATTTATAAGGGCTTGGAAAAGTATATGTAAACCTGTTTCCCAATGTGGCTTAGGAATTTAAAATCCCCATCAATTTAACTTAGCCCTTCTTACCAAGCTTGCAAGCAGACTAGTCACTGAACAAGACCAATTATGGGTCAAACTGTTAAAAGCAAAATATTTCCCAAATTCCCAACCCCTAGGAAAATCCGTAACTTGAATCTCTCGTGGATCCAGGCAAGATTCGAGAAAGGGTTAGAGTTAATAAAAGGAAATTATATCTGGCAAGTCAAAAATGGGGCTTCGGTGAAAATATGGGAAGATAGATGGATCCCTAACGCAAATATAATCCAAAAAATCCCCAACAGTCAGGAACATGCACCAACAAGAGTTCAAGAACTAATTACGGATCAAAATAGATGAGATCAAGAAAAGTTAGACCAATTCTTCAACCCGGAGGATTAGGAGAAAATCCAAGCTTTAAATCCTAGAAACCATGAGCAAGACATCATTAGATGGAGACATCATCAATCAGGAAAATTCTCCGCCAAAAATGTTTATACATTTCTAGCCAATCAGGATCTCGACAATAATGATAACCCTGATTTCCCATGGAGCAAGATCTGGAATATTCAAGCCATCCCTAGAATTAGACTTTTCATATGGAAATTAGTGCAAAAATCCCTCCTAACGTCGGCTAGATTAGCGCTCACAATTCGTAAAATTGACCCGATTTGTCATCTATGTAACAATCAAGTGCAAGAAACGGAGGTTTATCTTTTCTTGAGTGTTCCTTTCAAGAGCGGTTGGTTTGGTCTATCTCTACACAATATAATCAATAGAGACTCTCCCGGTATTGTTATTGATTGGGTTAAATGGTGGATTACGACGGATATGCACCATTTTTGTAAAAATATCAACCACACTTTGGTTCATTTGGAAATATAGATGTTCCGTTATTTTGAGAAATTCCGCCAGACCAGATGACTTACTAGGACAAATAAATAATTTCTTCAACTCCTCCCGTCGATATACTACAAAGGAATAAAGAGAATCAAAAGAAATATCAACCAACGATTCTTGGTCCAACCTGCATTCAGACTGGGTTATATTCATTGATGATTTGTACAAGAAATAAGACTCTTCGATGGGATACGCTTTCATCCTGTACTCCAGAGATGAAGAGCCATTCATGCACCTTTCGGCGGGTTCGTGCAGTGGGCAACGTCGGCTTTTCTGAGAAGCAACATCCTTTCTCAAGGAGATTACGTGGTTAAAAGATAATATCTTATCAAGTGTGGCTATTGTAATCGACTGTAAAGCCTGGCGAGAAAACTTAAAATGGTTACCTCAGAATCTCCGTGGTCGGTGAGAAAATATCTTGCAGAAATAAGGATAATCTTGGAAGAATTACCCCAAGCTAAAGTGAAATTTATAAAGAGAAAAAACAACAATGCGGCGGATTACATTGCCAAGGAGGCAAGAATCAAAAGGCTACGACACATGTCGAAAACCTAAACCAACGAGTTCACAAGTCTAGCATGGATTCCAATTCGTTTGATAAAAATGATTATGTAAAGTTGTTGTATTACATTTGCTAGTTTTAATATATGATCTTTTCCATCAAAAAAACTTCTAGTTCTATCCCTTTTAGTAAAAAGTTTGGTATGCATTTGTTTATGGGTAAAAATCGTTTCCGCCGATTTCGGTAAATTCGGTAGGTGAGTGAGAAAGCTGGGTTCAAACCCTAAACAAATGAGCCGCACGTGAGCACTTTATAGATTCGAGAGATCAATCTTGTACAAGTCCGGCCTAAACCAAAAAATGGCCGTTCCAAACTTGCTTCGGTCACAAAGTGGAGGAGAAGGGTTGATTTGGGGAGGAAGCAAAGAAAGGTGTTGAGACGAGAATAATTCTGGGAGAGTAGTGTCTCGACTTGTATCAGAAAGTGAAAGCTTCGGAAGCTTGCAAGATATGAAAGCTTTTTTGGAGAGCTTGCAAAGTTGCCTTTTCTGAGAGTGTTGTATTTTTCCACTGACCAAGACTTGTTGTCTGGTGGAAATAGGTAAGACCTATTTATACAAGTCGAGATTGAAACGTACCATGGCCTCATGAAGGAAGAGAGTAAAGGGTGAAATAATGGGAGGAGGTGGTAACCCATGGTGTTTATGGGTGAAAACGTTTTCACCATTATTTCCTCATTTATTTGACCGCTTTATTCCTATTCACGCTTTCTTAATGTGAGCGTAGTGTACGCCGCATCTTGTGACCGCCAAACTAAGACCTGGAAATCATCCCCGGTTTGTGTTGATGTCTCGAGTGTTGTTTGCACCTTGAGTGCAAGTGGCTCTGCTAGTGGCGCGTGTGGCATGTGCCAATGGCATGTGCAGAATGCCTTTGTTGCGGGTTGCACCTTGAGTGTAAGTGGAAATGCCAGAGCTGTTAGTGGCGTGTGTGGCATGTGCCACTGGCATGTGTGGAATGCCTTGGTGGTAGGTTGTACGTTGAGTGTTAGTGGCAATGCCAGAGCTGCTAGTGGCGTGTGTGGAATGTGCCAATGGTATGCTCGTCCATTAGGGCCTTTGCACGGTAGGAAAAGCTACAAGCGATGCGTGTTGGCATGTGCCAATGGCATGCTCGGCCATTAGGGCCATGGCACAGTAAGAAAAGCTACCGGCGGCGTGTTGGCATGTGCCAATGGCATGCATAGACAATTTGGGTCGCGTCACGGTAGGAAAAGCTGCGGCGAGCATGTTGGCATGTGCCAATGGCATGCGTGGCGATTTGGGTTGCGTCTGGTAGGAAAAGCTACCGGGCGTGTTGGCATGTGCCAATGGCATGCGTGGCCAATTTGGGTAGCGCCATGGTAGGAAAAGCTACCGGCAGCGTGTTGGCATGTGCTAATGGCATGCGTGGCAAATTTGGGTCGCGCCTTTGTTAGGAAAAGCTACCAGCGAGCGTGTTGGCATGTGCCAATGGCATGCGTGGCCAATTTGGGTCGCGCCCTGGTAGGAAAAGCTACCAGCGAGTGTGTTGGCATGTGCCAATGGCATGCGTGGCCAATTTGGGTCGCGCCCTGGTAGGAAAAGCTACCAGCGAGCGTGTTGGCATGTGCCAATGGCATGCGTGGCCAATTTGGGTCACGGCCTGGTAGGAAAATCTACCAGCGAGCGTGTTGGCATGTGCCAATGGCATGCTCGGCCATTAGGGCACGCCCTGGTGAGAAAATCTACCAGCTGAGCGTGTTGGCATGTGCCAATGGCATGCTCGGCCATTAGGGCCGCGCCCTGGTGAGAAAATCTACCGGCAAGTGTGTTGGCATGTGCCAATGGCATGCTCGGCCATTAGGGCCACGCCCGGTGAGAAAAGCTACCGGCGGCGTGTTGGCATGTGCCAATGGCATGCGTGGCCAATTTGGCCTAGGTTGCATGGTTTGCAAGCCTAGGTGCGGGAGCTACTTTGGCATGGCGCGGCTGGGGCCAAGGTAAGGGTGTTTGGCTTGGCGTGGCGTGACCCGGCGTAGCTAGGGCAAGGAGTAGAGTGTGTTTGGCATGGCGCGGCTAGCTTGGGAAAGGTGTGGCTGGCATGATTTGCCATTGGCACGGAGGGTGCGGTTAGCATGGTTGGCATGCTTTGGCGCGTTTGGTGTGACTAGCATAGCTAGGGCCAAGGTAGAGTGCGTTTGGCATGGCGCGGCTAGCTTGGGCTAGGTGTGGGCGGCATGATTTGCCATTGGCACGGAGGTACGGCTAGCTTAGGCTAGGTGTGTGCAGCATGATTTTCCATTGGCACGGAGGTGCGGCTAGCATGGTTGGCATGCTTTGGAGCGTTTTGTGTAACTAGCATAGCTAGGGCCAAGGCTGATGCGTTTGGCATGGCGCGGCTAGCTTGGGCTAGGTGTGGCGGCATGATTTGCCATTGGCACGGAGGTACGGATAGCTTAGGCTAGGTGTATGCGGCATGATTTGCCATTGGCGGGGAGGTGCGGCTAGCATGGTTGGCATGCTTTGGCGCGTTTTGTGTGACTAGCATAGCTAGGGCCAAGCTGAGTGCGTTTGGCATGGCGCGGCTAGCTTGGGCTAGGTGTGGCTGGCATGATTTGCCATTGGCACGGAGTGGAATTAGGGTTTTGTTCGTTGTAACCCTAATTTTAAAAAATACCCCCTATTAATTACTGACTACATGAATTAAATGTCCTAATAAATGTGTCACCAGTGACATTCGGTTATTTGGTATTTTACGATTTTACCCTTTGTTTAAAACCACCATCAACATTAAGTCCCCGCTTAGCTCGGGCTGGAGCTTTGTTGCGAGGTAAGCATAAGATGGTGACAAACTATCAACAGAAAATCGTAAAGAGAATTGAAGAGGCTTGTCGACCTTTTTATAAACGGATTTGGAATCCTTGCCTCCGTGATTTTGCGCAAATCGGGAGGTCCGGGCACAATTGGGAAGTCGGCGCGTCATTGAGAGGTAGGAAGGTCAGGCGACATTGAGAAGTTGACACGAGTTGGGAAGGCGAGCGTGCTAACAGCGGGACCAAGGCGCAAAAATGGGAAGTCGATCTTGCTAGGCTGGCGTGACTTGAGTTGGGGCGAGCGTGCTAGCTGGAAGGACCGAGCGCAAAATGGTAGTCGATCGTGCTAGCCGGCATGACTTGGGCGGCGTTGGGAAGTTGGGCGCAATTAGTGGGGACCGGGTGCAACTTGGGTGACGTTGGGAAGTTGGGCGCAATTGGTGGGACAGTGCTACTTGGGCAACGTCGGGAAGTTGGGCGCCCTTGTGGGCCGTTCCTTATATGCGGGATTTTTGGTATAGGGAAATCCTTCCCTATTTTTAATCTCACGCCCATATATATAAAATCCCTTTCTCTCATCTTTGTTCTTTCATCTTTTCATACTAAGCAGAGTCATAAAGAAAACCGATTTCAGTATGTCTTCCAGTACTTCTCTTGTTTCCCTTTTCATGTAGGTGCAAACCCCAAAAGTAGGCATTTTTATAATCCTTGCAATGATATTGCGCATATGATTTCTTGGCGTGCTTCTTGTATAAAATATTATATATATGCACCCAAAGGGGAAATACCGTATATATGATTCAACTCCGTAGAAAAACGCTCCACATATAATTTTGAACCCGAATAAGGATACCATAGACACATTCGAGCCCGTAGAAAATACTGCGTATATAGTCTTGAACCCGAAGAAGGATACTGCAGACGCACTTGAGCCCGCATAAAATACTACGTATATAATTTTTTGAACCCAAGAAGATATCTGCGTGTGCATTTTCGAACCCGTAGAGAATGCTCCATATATAATTTTGAACCGAAGAAGGATACCATAGACGCATTCGAGCCCGTAGAAAATACTGTGTATATAATTTTGAACCCTGAAGAAAATACTGCGTGTGCAGTTTTGAACCCGTAGAAAAATGCTCCATATATAATTTTAAACCCGAAAAAGGATACCATAGACGCATTCGAGCCCGTAGGAAATATTGCGTATATAATTTTGAACCCTGAAGAAAATACTACGTGTGCAGTTTTGAACCCGTAGAGAATACACCCTCTTTTTTTTTTTTTTTTTTAGGTTTCCTTTTGTTGGGTGCGGTTATGTGTCAGGGAGATAATTTCGTCTTTCTCCGTGTGTAGATATCTCGTTACTAAGTTGTTATGAAGAAATCCGACAAGATGTTACTGAACAAAATTTCGCCTCATCGAAGGATGTTCATAGTTCCAAACCAAACATGGATGATGAATTCTTTGCTAGACCCCTCGCCCACTCGGAAGAATCACCCAGAGTTTCGTGCCAATTTTGTTAACCGAGTGGTGAAGATGAAAAGAAGACACGTTCGGTTCGCCCGAGAGAACACCATACGGTTCTGTCTTCATAAAGGGGTATATTCTTATTCCAACATTGATTTGGGGATGTGTCAAAGCCCATTGCGTTCTTTTTGATAGATGGGTTGAGTTCATGGTGAGTAGGAGCACATAAATACCAACTTGACTCGAGCGCAGATTATTGATCTTTGTCGAGCTTGATAAATCTCCATATTAGGAAGGATATCCGGGCTTGGTTGCTTTCATCTCAGAGATGGTGTTCGGACACCCATACGATCATATGTATATGGGGTGAAATAACTTTCTCCTTGGAGAGTGTGGCTCTCTTCATTGAATCTTCCCAGAGCAGAATCTTAATATCCGATTGTAGAAGGGAGGAGAAGATGCGGGAAGGCCTTGCCGCTAAGTTGGGAGATTACGCTCGAAAAGACTCCTTTGCGAAGTCGAAGGATTCTGGGAGGAAGAGGATGAAAGGTGCTTTTACGGTGGTGGATATCTCAATGGTTTCCTGGACGAGTCGGAACCAAAACGAAAAGCAGTGATCTTCATGTTGCGGCATTTTTGGCTCTCTGGTTGTCTAAAGACATTTTTGATGAAGGTTCTGGCAAGAAGGAAATAAGACCAGAGTTGCTAGTGATTGCTGTGAAGTTAGCAAAAGGTGAAGTTCTTCCCATTGGCAAGCTATTCCTTGGTTCCCTGTATGTGCATATGGATCACCTGGTTGCGAACATGCGAGTTTCGAATGGTTTCATGAAAGTGGATTCATATGTGCACGTTGCTTTTCTGCAAGCCTGGCTATGGGAGCACTTTGAGAAGTATGCTCCGAAACCGTTGCCTTCGATTCCTGCGAGTTGGGGCGGCTCCCGAATTCTTCGATGGGTGAACAAGCATCCAAGAGTTGGCATGAGCTTGGTTAGTCTTCTCGATAAGTCGCATGAAATCAATTTTCGCCCATGGGAGCCGGTCCATAGGTCGGTGACTCAAATTGACACCTTTACTTATGCTCCGATCATGTCTTTATCTTCTGACGGTAACTTGAGTGTTGGTGAAAACTTGTTTATTCAAAGTGCATGTCTGGCTATATGCCGTCTTTCTTTATGGGGTCTTTCCGAACAGTCACTTACAATATTGACCGTCTTTGCTCGCCACATGGGTTTCGATTAAGGAGTGCCTCTTGCTTAGCCTGGTGGTTCCTAAGGATTCATTGCATCGCCCTCAACGCCAGTGCCCTTGAGCGGTATCCGCCTTCCCTTCTTTCGGGACGAGGAAGAGTAACTAACGACTTTTGGCTATAATAAGTTACGATACGACGAGTTCACTATGATCCAAGATTTTGTAAATAATGTGGTGGAGAATGTTCGTTGTAAACCTTCCCAAAGAAGTTTTGAAGAAGTATCCAATGCCGAGAGATCCCAAGCTTAAAGTTTCGGCAACTCCTGAAAGTCCCCAGCAAAGGAACAGAGAACGAAGAATCGTGCTTTGGCGGATTAGGGGCGGTTTCAAAAGATCCTTCCGCAACTCTCGTGTCTTTCATTCTTCCAATAACCAGGTATGTATCGCCTCCTTGTTGGTTTGTCTCAAAACACGTGAATTTATCTTTGAAAACATGTGTCTTGTTTCTTCCAGGGCCCGGTAGTGTTAATGCTTTATTGCGCCTTAGACGTTGCCGAGACGGCAATTTCTTCGAAGAATTGCAAGACCGAGCCTACTCATAGCGGTGATGAGTCAGAGAAGAAGAAAGTTCGACAAGTGAGAGTGATTTCTCTGGCAGCACTGGCTCTTTTTCGGGAAGTGGTTCGGTGAGTTTCGCGCTTATTTTCTTTCTTCTTCCGTTTCTTCTTTTGAAAAATGTCTAACTCAAGTTTGCAGGAGGAATCCGGTTCGGAGGACGATTCTAGGGTAGAGCCACACGAAAACTTGCCTTTGGTGACCACCGTCGGTGACTTGGAGATGGGAGTTAGCCAATTGCCGGGCACAGATGTGGTTCAAAAGGTGGATGATTCTCTGATGGTTGCTGCCGTATACATGGAAGAAGACCCTTTGCGATTCGTGAGGGCGATTCGGGCGCCATTTTGATCGCCCGTACTTGGTTCCTTATCCAGTCATGTCTTTGGTTGGCGGTTTGGCCGAGGCCGGGCTAAGTATGAGGCGTTGTCAACTAATCTAGGGAGAAGTACGGACATATGGCCACAACCAATATGGTCACTAGTCGATTTGCGCCTCAAGTTAAGCGTGTGGAAGAGGCTTTATCTTCCATCGAGGATATGCGTGAGGTGACCGGTCACACCATTTACAAGACGTTATTCTTGATTTGGGAGCACCATCGCGACGTGTGCGTATAAAAGGAGTTCAACGCTTCGTGGTTTGTCGAAGGCCTTCTTTGAGATCCGGAAGTCGAAAGATGCGACAATCGAAAGCCTTTTCGAGAGGAGATTGCACGACGGAGGTAGAACTCAAAAAGCTTTCCAAGATGTTAACTATGAAGAGCGGCTCTTGAAGACGCTAGAAAAGTTGAATTTCTCCAAGAAAAGCAGACCTCGTTGGATGATTTTCCTTGAATGTTTCTCTCGTTAAACTTTCATTTAGGTTCTTCTTCTTTTTTTTTTTTTTTGAAAAACAGATGGATGTCCGGGTTCAAAGTTCGAATAGGTTTTGATAGACAATTTGGTATCTTTGGAGGATATTGGATCATTTCTGGGATGAATGGTTTTAATAATATATCTCTGATTATGTTTTGTGAAAGGAATATTGCTTTTATGAAAGTGTGTGCTAGCAATAGGCACAAGACGGTAGAGTATGACGATTTTATTAAGAACCTAAAAACAAAGATCGTATATCTTGCCGATGGTCTAAAATTACTCACTCCGGAGGTTTTTGCGAACACGCCCCTCTCCATGTAAAAGGCGCTTTCTTGGTAGCATCCTTGAAGTCCCCAATCCACTGGTAGCATATTCGCCGAGTCCCCGGTTTTGGGTGTAGTTTTTACAACTAGAGGTAACCGGGTTGTCCGGCGATTGAGTCGGATTGAGTCGCCTTCCCCTACCATTTTGACATCTGGGTCGAAGAACAAGATCGACAGTATGACATTGTAGCCGATAGATCAATCCTCCCGCTGTGGTTGCCAATTATTTATGGGTAAAAATCGTTTCCGCCGATTTCGGTAAATTCGGTAGGTGAGTGAGAAACTGGTTCAAACCCTAAACAAATATGTTGCACGTGATCACTTTATAGATTCGAGAGATCAATCTGTACAAGTCCGGCCTAAAACAAAAAATGGCCGTTCCAGACTTGCTTCGGTCACAAAGTAGAGGAGAATGGTTGATTTGGGGAGGGAATCAAAGAAAGGTGTTGAGACCAGAATAATTCTGGAAGAGTAGTGTCTCGACTTATATCGAGAAAGTGAAAGCTTCGGAAGCTTGCAAGAGATGAAAGCTTTTTTGGAGAGCTTGCAAAGTTGCCTTTTTCGAGAGTGTTGTATTTTTTCCCTCCGACCTAGACTTGTTGTCCGGGTGGAAATAGGTAAGACCTATTTATACAAGTCGAGATTGAAACGTACCCTGGCCTCATGAAGGAAGAGAGTAAAGGGTGAAATAATGGGAGGAGGTGGTAACCGCATGGTGTTTATGGGTGAAAACGTTTTCACCATTATTTCCTCACTTATTTGACCGCTTTATTCCTATTCACGCTTTCTCAATGTGAGCGTAGTGTACGTTGCATCTTGTGACCGCCAAACCAAGACCCCGGAAAGTATCCCCGTTTGTGTTGATGTCTCGAGTGTTGGTTGCACCTTGAGTGCAAGTGGCGCCGCTAGTGGCGCGTATGGCATGTGCCAATGGAATGTGCGGAATGCCTTTGTTGTGGGTTGCACCTTGAGTGTAAGTGGCAATGCCCCGAGCTGCTAGTGGAGTGTGTGGCATGTGCCAATGGCATGTGTGGAATGCCTTGGTGGTAGGTTGTACGTTGAGTGTTAGTGGCAATGCCAGAGCTGCTAGTGGCGTGTGTAGCATGTGCCAATGGTATGCTCGGCCATTAGGGCCACGGCACAGTAAGAAAAGCTACGGCGATGCGTGTTGGCATGTGCCAATGGCATGCTTTCGGCCATTACAGGCCATGGCCTGGTAAGAAAAGCTACCAAATAGCGTGTTGGCATGTGCCAATGGCATGCGTGGCCAATTTGGGTTGCGTAGGTAGGAAGAGCTACCGGTAGCGTGTTGGCATGTGCCAATGGCATGCGTGGCCAATTTCGGTTTAGCGTCCTGGTAGGAAAAGCTACGAGCGAGCGTGTTGGGCATGTGCCAATGGCATGCGTGGTGTCCGGTAGCGCCACAGTAGGAAAGCTTCACAACAGCGTGTTGGCATGTGCCAATGGCATGCGTGGCCAATTTGGGTCGCGCCCTGGTAGAAAAGCTACCGGTAGCGTGTTGGCATGTGCCAATGGCATGCGTGGCCAATTTGGGTCGCGCCACTGGTAGGAAAAGCTACCGGAGCGTGTTGGCATGTGTCAATGGCATCGTGGCCAATTTAGGTCGTGCCCTGGTAGGAAAAGCTACCGGTAGCGTGTTGGCATGTGCCGATGGCATGCGTGGCCAATTTGGGTCTCGCCCGGTAGGAAAAGCTACAAGCGAGCGTGTTGGCATGTGCCAATGGCATGCTCGCCATTAGGGCCACGCCCTGGTGAGAAAAGCTACCCGGTAGCGTGTTGGCATGTGCCCAATGGCATGCTCGGCCATTAGGGCCGCGCATACAGTGAAAAAAGCTACCCGGTAGCGTGTTGGCATGTCGCCAATGGCATGCTCGACCATTAGGGCCATGCCCTGGTGAGAAAAACTACCGGCGGCGTGTTGGCATGTGCCAATGGCATGCGTGGCCAATTTTGGCCTAGGTTGCGTGGTTTGCAAGCGTAGGTGCGGGCGCTACTTTGGCATGGCGCGGCTAGGGCCAAGGTAAGGGTGTTTGGCAGCGTGGCGTGACCCCGGCGTAGCCAGGAGCCAAGGCGGTGTGTGTTTGGCATGGCGCGGCTAGCTTGGGCAAGGTGTGGGCTGGCATGATTTTCCATTGGCACGGAGGTGCGGTTAGCATGGTTGGCATGCTTTTGGCATGTTTGGTGTGACTAGCATAGATAGGGCCAAGGCGGAGGTGCGTTTGGCATGGCGCGGCTGGCTTGGGCTAGGTGTGGCTGGCATGATTTGACATTGGCAGGTGCAGCTAACAGGCTAGGTGGTTGGCATGATTTGCCATTACTTCAGGAGGTGCGCGGCTAGCATGGTTGGCATGCTTTGGCGCGTTTGGTGTGACTAGCATAGCTAGGGCCAAAGCAGAGTGCGTTTGGCATGGTGACATAATTAGCTTGGGCTAGGTGTGGTGGCATGATTTGCGTTGGCACGGAGAGAATTAGGGTTTTGTTCGTCAGAACCTAATTTGATAAAAATACCCCATATTAATTACTTGACTACATGCATTAAATGTCCTAATAAATGTGTCACAGGTGACATTAGGTTATTTGGTATTTTACGATTTTACCGTTTGTTTAAAAACCACCATCAACAGCATTGTATTTGTGTAAGAGAGAGAATCCACTTACACTTCTTTTGACATTATCATACGCTTTAGAAGTATTTTTGTTTAATAACGCTGCCATCTATTACTTGAAAAATTAACGAATTTTCAAACTTTGGAATTAAGATTGACAGATTACGTGGTTTGGTAATTCAGAATGTATTCATTTTTGGTGTGTATATATAGCTTTGAAAATGAACATATCTCCAAAAATATTAACATCAAATCCGTTACCATTTAGATTTTATTAGAAAGAAGAAAAATGTCACTCCTCGGGTAAATAACTTCCAGTATTCTGTTTTTCCACTCGCACTCACTCACTAAAAATGTTAATTTGACTTCCAGTATTACAAGGTATGCTCAATTGCTCATATAAAGTCTTCTCTAGTTCATTCATTTAACTGTCGGTATTCTTATGATCATGCACAGACCTTAGCCTCACTTATTATTCATTTTGGTTAGGCACACTTCTATTGGACTTAAAATATCTAATAAAAGACTATAGAAAGAAAAATTTAATGCAACTAACTCTCTGTTGAGGAATTATTTTATATTCTATTTTTTTTTTTTAAATTCGGTTTTCGCATGTTAGATATTTTTTTGGGCCAATATTATGATTTTGTTAACATCAATTCTAAACGAACCGTCCAGAGAACGACTGAAAAAACCCCCTCACAAATTTGGGAAAATTTGTGAATTTCGGGCCCCCCTTACTTGGTAGCCCTATATTGTGCGTGGCGGTTTTTTCTTCCGTTATTTTTCTCTCGGTCTCTTCGGACTTTTTGTTTTGTTAATGAGTTTCATTAAAGTGGACAAACTTTTGGTCCTTCTCCAATATTTAATATTAATTTAACATCATTTATATATTAGTACAAGTAAATTAACCTGGGGTTTTTAGGACCACTATAAAGGAATTAGGGGCCACTAATAAGACAAAATAGGGTCACCTAAACCTAAAATGAAGCCACATCTTATCTTTCAATTTTTGTAATGGCTAAGTGCCGCTCACAATCGGTAGTTTAACTATAATAGGTAGTAAATTAAGTTAAAGTAACTTCCGAATATAGAGTAGCCCCAAAAATGGATTTTTTGCCAAAATCCATTATTTCTCGAGTTTTGGGTACTACCAGAATCAGTAGTAAATGAAGTTAAAGTAACTTCCCAATATAGAGTAGCCCCAAAAATACAATCCTTCAATTTCCGAATTTTGGTACTACCATAATCGGTATTAAATTGTGTTAATTTAACTTAGAATATATAATGGCCCCAAAATGAGATTTTTGCTGAAATCCTTCAATTTTTGTACTACCATAATCGGTAGTAATTATATTATTTTAACCTCCGAATATCCAAAATCTTTCGATTTCCGAATTTTAGTACTACCATAATCGGTGGTAAATTGTGTCAATTAAACTTTCGAATATATAATGACCCCAAAATGAGATTTTGCCAAAATCCTTCAATTTTTGAATATTGTTACTACCATAATCGGTAGTAAATTGTGTAAATTTAACTTCCTAATGTATAGTGGCCCCAAAATGAGATTTTGTTAAAATCCTTTAATTTTCGAATTTTGATACTACCATAATCGGTAGTAAATTGTGTCAATTTAACTTTCGAATGTATAGCGTCCCCAAAATGAGATTTTGCCAAAATTCTTTAATTTTCGAACTTTGGTACTACCATAATCGGTAGTAAATTGTGTTAATAAGTGATGCTCATTATCTACCGATTGTGTTAATGGCCCCAATATCAAATTTTCAAAACTTAATTAAATTTGAAATTTTTTCTACTTTCACAATCGGTAGTTAATGGTGTTCATTATCTACCGATTATGCCTAATTTTAGTACAGAAATTTGAATTTTTTGAATCAAGAATAATCGGTAGATAACAATCAATTTACCTACCGATTGTGTTTCTGCTACTGTAAATCTTGAGAACATCAACCATAATCTGTAGGTAAAATAGATTGTTATCTACCGATTATGTTTCTGGTACTGTAAATTCTCGAAAAATTTGGGATCAATTTTTTGATTTTAAGCAATCAAATCCTAATTTTGGATCAAAACTACTATCATCTATCCGTTTTGTTTGTTTAACTTGTTTTTTTTTTTTTTTTTTTTTTAATGTTCTAAGTTTCAACTTTAAGGTTAATGAATTTTGGGTTTTAATTTTAAACAATCAATCATAAAATTTGTTTAATCGATGATCTTTGGTTTCAATCAAAATTAAAACGATGAAAAAAAATCGATGGGTAGAAAAGAGAAGAATAGGAGGAGTGATACGATTATGAAAATAAAGGATACATGTATAGATTTAGTATAAAGATGAAGGACAATATAGATAATTTCTATTTTTTAAGACACCCCTTAACCACCTTATTCAATGGATGGAAATACAAAAGTGACCCCCTAATTCCTTTCAAGTGGCCCCTAAATATGCTACGTAAATTAATCAACGACTGGGCTTTTAATGAATATGACAAAAAAATGAAGAGAATTGAAGAATCCATTTGTTTGAAAACAAAGTATTGTTTGGTTTACCTATATTTGACATCTCATTGAATTTTCTTGTTTTTCTCATTTATAGTTTTAATCTGATGAAATGCATATCTGTTGTCTATGCTTATCGCATTGAATTTTCTTTATGAGAGAAATGTGGATGGGTCCGTCTTTTTTCCATTACCAGGGGCAGTGCTGCTGCACCATGAAGGGAATAAGGAACTCCTCCATTTAGAAAGCTAAAAAGCTCATGCTGGAAACATATATGCTTGCAATAGCATGGATCTAGAGGAATGCAACCAAGAACTAGAATACCATAATAACAACTAGACAACGACACTTTGTAATAGACCTTCTTCTGATATAAGTGATCATAATAAAAAAGATGCATGGTTCTAAATGAACCGTGCATTTGAACTAAATAAAAACCTCATATCCACATGAGTTGGGGCTCATCCCTGTAGGTCTTGCAGGCGGCCTGGTCAATGTGTCTGTTCGGTTTGTAGAGTGTCTAAATGACGAGTTCTTTAAGAATTTTCGAAATAAAAGGACAATGTTGACGCAGTAAAAAAAAACCTACTAGTACGACCGCTGTCACGGTGGAAGGGCCGACCGAAGAAGAATATGAAGATGGGGTTTGTCTGCGACTACTTTCACCCCGTTCGGGAAAAAGTGATACTTTCGCCTTGTTTTTAAAAAGTGATTTTCGTTCCGTTTCAGGAAAAGTGATACTTTCGCCTCAGTTAAAGTATCATTTTTCCCTAAACTAATGAAAGTATCATTTTTCCAAACGGAAAATTAGTCGATCCATAAACCAAAATATAGTTGCATGATGTGTTATGCCTATGCATGATTTGTGGTGGTTTGCATAATGCTATGCATACAATTTTCGAGAATTGTGCGTAAAGTGTAAGTATCACTTTTCTTGAAACAGAGGGAGTACATCGTTTTATTAGTTGCAACGGAAAATTAGTTGACGATAAACCAAAATATGGCTACATAAATTATTATGTATATTTTGTGGTGGTTTATAATAGATATACATTTAATTTTCTAAAATTGTGGCTAAAATGATAAATACTCCGAATTTTTCGTAAGAACTCTAAATTTGATATTGTTGTTTGTACACATTACGTAGATTTTTTTATAATCTTTCCAACGAGATAAAATTTGTAAAATTCCAAAGCACAAATTTTCAGATATGTTATTTAAGTTTACTTTCCAATTATATCCTTAAAAAATAGTATACATTATAGTAATTGGACTAAAAGGAAGGGATAATTGTGTCAAGCGAAAAAAACTAACCATGGACACCAAATCCAATCTTTTTGTGTACGTGACTTAGATTTTACAAAAAATGAATATATAAAGGTCCTCTCCTCCCTCGCTTCATCTGGCGGCCCAACCAGAAAATGAAAATGTTTTAACTTCCGAAGATAGGGGTTACGGTGAATGTTGTTCAGTAATTTTTTGATAATCTTTTCAGGTTTTACTCCTTCCGTACTCACACGTAGTCACGTGCTGGTTGTAATAAGTCCAACAAAAGTGGGGAGACAAGCAGCTGAACTTGTTGAGATTTTTGTTTTTTATACTGCATTTTTCTATAGTTTTTTTATCGTCACGAATTTCATATTTGTTTAGTATCTTTGGGGATCCATTGATATTATTCTATGATTCTCAATATTTGTTTTCTAATGCAAAATGGGTTTTGTTATATTGCAGAAATGATTAACATCCGGCGAATTAGGTCCTGCAGCCATCCCGTGAAATGGGATTGTGAGAGAAAGGGGTGGGTCCCACCCATAACTAGGCTTGTCAATGGAAGAATATCCGTCGGATATTTAGAAATCCGATATCCGATAGGTTAAGCACTACCGGATATTCGATATCCGATAATATCCTATAGGATATCAAAATTAGATATCGATTCCGATAGCCTAAGCTGTCGAATATCCGATAAATATCCGATAATATGAAGGTTATACCAAAAGCTTAAAAACCCTTGTAAAACATTTTCATAATTGACACTTATCGGATATTTATCGGACAATATCCGATACTAGACTCGAAATTAGGATAAATTACAAATAAGTTCCTATATTATCGGATATTAGATATTAACATTTCGGATGGGGTCTAATCCGTTTCCGATATGTTAAGGAAGAAATATAGGATAAAATATCCGATCCGATATCCGATACAACGGATAAAATCCTATAGGATCTCGAATATTTGGAAACGGATTTCGGATATCGGACAAATATTGACATGCCTACCCATAACCCACCCCCTATAAATCCAAATCGGTCAGGGGTTTTATTTGTGTCTAGCGGGATGGACTACTGGATTCAACCCGCTTTGGTCGGGTGTATCATCCCCTGGTTATATTGTGCATAACACCCAATCATTGCATTGGGAAAGTGCGAAAACAATTAAAAAAATAGGAGAGATGGTTTCCATTTGCATTGGAGATAATACCCAATGCAATGATTAGGTGTTATCTTGTGCATAGGTGCACAAGATAACAAAACTTGTTTTTCATCATTAATCCGTTATCTATGAAAATATAAAACTCTACACATATTTCAAATATTATTACAAATCTATCAGAACTAAGAGATTTGTCAAGTTAACTGTTTAGTAGAGAAGAGGTTTTATCATATTTTAAATTAATATGGAAAGTAATGAGAATTAATATATTATCGAGGAGGTATAACGTAAAAACATACTCCTAAATTTGGAGCTACACAAAAGGGAAGTTACCCGGATCAAAGACCAGATATTGGAAAGAAAGGTAGCACAACTAAACTACAAAACTAGAGCTCAACTTCTAATTAAAGCATTCAACTAGCAGGGAGAGAGATGAAGTCACTCGAACAACCAAGGCAACAAGGGCTCCTACCCGTAGATCTTGGTTCCTTTCCTTTCGACCGAAGTTCTAAAGAGCATCTCCCACCGGGTCGATTCATGTCGATTACCGAGTCAAGGACGAGAAAAGTCCTATCTCAGACGGTTTTTACTAGTTCAATCTCGAACTCATTTTAATGAAAGCAAAGAAGTATGTCCGTAACTACAAGATGATCTGTCGGAGCATCATTCAAAAGAAAGGGTGAAACCACAATATACTTTGGCCCAAAGGGATTTTTTCTTGATTTAAGAACACTAAGCTACTGAAAGAACGAATTGAAGGGGTTGTGTTCACGAATAAATTATCTTATTCCCGATTCCTTTTGTGGATACTAGAGCCATTTGAAAGATAAACAATAAAATCTCCTCCCTTACAATATTCCATATAACGAACAAATAATAAAAAATAAGAAAAGTCGGTCATGTGAACATTTATATAGATTCAATGAATTTTTAGTGTGTTTTTTGCTAATATAGAATTAGTTATTAGTTATTACAATACAAAAAAAATTATCTTCAAAAAAATAAAAATATTTATTATTAATTAAGTGAGATAAATAAGCTACTAGTGTTATGACACACTCGAGTGCTCAAAGAAGATGCATCGTCAACTGACAGGTTACTATTACGAAGATGTGTATAAATTATGGTTTCACAGATTGTTTCCGTATTTGTTGACAGTGATCCAAGATCCTCAGTTTATCTGTATTCCTGGTGTCAGTTTTGTATCGGATGATAGCCTGATACATAACGTATATGTGTTGTATCAGCCTATATTCATTCTGAAACATACAGATACATCCCAATATTGATTAATACCTAATATAAACAACATATTATCCTCAAAGGCTTAACGCATGCTCAAATTTTTACACCAATTTAGAAAAATCGATGAAGCGATCAATCTTTCTTCTAAATGAAAAATCAATAAAATTTCAATTAACAATCTCGATATCCAATCACGAGTATTGCGATAGATGATAAGGATCCTTTAAAGATTCATCTAGTTCCTATATATATCCTCTACAAATTAACGGGAAATCGGCTTGAAGAGCAAAGTCAACCATCTACTTGGTATTCAGATTATAAAGAAGAAGTTACTGAAACTTTATTGTCTTTTCATATTTTGGTAGTCATCTCTGACATAATAATTTATTTGAATTACAATAGTTTTTGGATTCAATGATTTAGTCAACTTATCTATTATACTTGAAAGTGCATTTAAACATCCAATATATGTAACATCTGTGATGGAGGACAACAATATCAAAATCTTTCGTTTCAGTAAGTGTCGGTAATTTTACCTAATATCAGTCAGTATTACTAACAATGAAGTATAGTATGTATCTATGAGGATCGATACCGCTGTACTACAAATGAATGCAAAATCCGAAGGATAAAAACTACATGCTCATTGCGTTGTTCATAATAAAAATAACAATGAATAAATCATACCTCATTCATATATAATACTAATTCCGATTTTGATTAGAGTGTGCACATGACATTTTAATCTCCACTTACTTATTTAATTTGGGAGTTATGTATCGAGGGTCGAGAGCTAAACATGGATTGTAATGGGTCATCTGTTAACTAATCAACCAATCAAATTAAAGCAGGGAAAGACTATAATGACCCAACGCTCCACCGATACCGTCTCCACTTAGACACAACACCGCGGTTAATCAAAGTGTGGGTGGGTTTTTAACGAGGGTAGATACTGGTCATCTGACAACAACTTCCCAGGAAGTCACCCATCCCTGGATTACTCCTGCCCGAGCCTGCTTAACTGCTAAGCTTTTGCCAACTCTTGAGGCAATTGTGATGAAAAAGCCTCTATATTATGAAAGAACAAATTATTACTTTTGTATTCCATTCGGGAACACTACCAGCGGAATCAGGGTAATTACAATACCCCCACCTTAAATTTGACATGTCCCTGGCTCCGGAATATACTCAAGCCCAGATCTACGACTGATGTGACCAATGCCTGATCCAATCCGTCTAGCGTACTCTCACCACCTTAAATTGGAGTCGTCCCTTCCACTTAGGAGACCAGTACATGACCCAACCCATCCAGCGTATTCTCTCACCCTCTAGAGGTGACCCGTCATCGATTGTGATACCATTAG
Organism: Papaver armeniacum; assembly: GCA_023531295.1. Classification (NCBI taxonomy): domain Eukaryota; kingdom Viridiplantae; phylum Streptophyta; class Magnoliopsida; order Ranunculales; family Papaveraceae; genus Papaver; species Papaver armeniacum. Next base: position 25,794 of record JAJJWW010005102.1, read on the forward strand.
TAATGACGCGACACTCCACTGATATTGTCTCCATTTAGCCACTACATCTATCGACAGTGTGGGTTGGGTTTTCAACGGGCATCACTGAGGTCATCCGACAACAGCTCTTTAAAAGGTCTCCTATATACTAGATTATTCCCGCCCGAGCACGCATAACTGCAAAGATTTTTGCCAACTCTTGAGCCAATTGTGTTGTAAATTCCTTGGTGTTATAAAAAGACAAACCGTTACTTACATTCCATTTGGTGAACCCTACCTGCAGAGTTTGTGTATTATACAAACTTAAAAGGGAGAGCTAACTTAGGAAAGCCCGGGTCTCCTCCGGGCCCAAAAGCCTTTTTTTTTTACTGCAAATATTGGGCTTGACCAAAGCTTCTAGGCATTTCTGAATTTTCTTTTCTCAACCCCTAAGTCTATCCTTAAATTACATGTCATTTATTTAAAATTAGAAGGAGCGTGTAGAAAATAGAACGATCTATCATTATTATGAACTTAATTTTTAATTTTTTGATTAAATGAAACTCTACGCTAAGGAGGGGTACACGCAGGGGACATTCCATGAGGCTTTAGAGCAACCGCAATGGGCGACTAAACCCATTTAGTTGGTAAAAGAACCAGGCGTAGCGGGACAGACCATCGACCAAATCTCAGACCATCGACTAAATCCCAGACTATATTTGATCTGGGGACCAAGACCAAACCCAAGATTTTAGTCGAGCGAACGTATAGTTAACGCCCCACACTAGGCGAACGTATAGTTAACGCCCTGGGCGTGCATAAAGTGAACGCCCCACACTAGGTGTTAACTATTCGTTCGCCTGGTGTTTTTTTTTTCTTTATGTTGGGGCGATTGTTCATACCTTCGCCCCATGATTTTAGTTTTTTTCTCTTGAATGGGGCGGGCTTTATACCTCCGCCCCATAAATTTTTTTTTTTCTTCTTCCAAGTACATGAACAGGGCTCTCGCTTCATCGGGCGAACTTATAATGCACGCTCCACCATCGGGCGAACTTATAATGCACGCTCCACCAAATTTAGTCTTCTGCCCATAGTGTCACAACACGGACTAAACCAAAATTTTGGTCTTTTTTTCCCTCTTTAGTCTTTGGTTATGCTCGCACCACTGCAGTTGCTCTTAGAGATCAATAGTATCTCGTGGATATGTGTTTGAGATCACGCCTTCACGACCAGCGTGTCTCACGGGGACATGTACTGAAAGTTATGGCTATGAGTTTCTTGTAGACCAAAGCCTTTGAATATCTCGTGAGAGTTGAGTTTTAACCCATGAGGTTGAATTAGTCTTCTAGCAATCAGGCTGGAAGTAGCTTATCTTTCGACAATGAGGGCTTAACTTCATCTTGTAACTCCTTTTACTCCTTTTAAAATTCTTTGGACCTCTTTGATTTTAGTTATCCCGATCCTTGAAAATGACTACTTTTCCCTTGGTTCGAAATGTCGTGAAAATATTTACTCATCCCTAATGATAAAATGACTATTTTACATTTCGTTTGAATTTCACCAGCTACACAGTAGTATAAGGAACCATACTATAAATAATTGTATGATCAGACGGCTTAAAACTACACGCTCATTGTGTTGGTATCTCTCGGGTGCTTGATAAACTCAGAAAAGAAATAATAATGAATTATACCTCATTTATATAATTAAGGAAAATGTACAAAACAATCATAGTATTAGGACCCGATTCACAAAAGCATCCTACTGTTACTATTAACAAAATGATCATATTTTCGTTAGAAAGAGAGTTATGTGGTGACTCACAGTTAAATATGTTAATGAAAGTACCTATGTGTCCTTCATATTTATCCCTCCATACACAATTTTAACTTTTGCTTTCATTATAATTTTTTTGAAGGTGGTGGTGGTGCCGCTTACATATCATTACACCGCATTCAGGATCGTAAAACCGCATTCAGGATCGTTACACCGCATTCACCCAAAGAGTTCACCGCTTCTCCTTCAGGTTTAGCAAAGATATTTAAGCTTCCACCACCACCACCACCGCTTCATCACCACCACTTCTACCAATTAGTTAACTAGGAAGGGTATTTTGAGGGAGGATATTTCCGGAAAAGATAACACCGTTTTATTCAAAAGCGTTAAATCGGATGGAAACAAAACATTTTATAAATGAATTACAAAAGTATGATCATTTACCAATCAATCGAATATTGATTAATACGTAATCCACCGAACATTACTTGTGACCCAGTTACAAAAAAGTATGACCATTAATCCATTATGTAATCGGCCCTTTTCCATTGTCAAACAAAACCAATCAAAGTGAAAACCAATCAAATTGATTACATGTTCCTCCTCTAAATTGCATTTTCCATTTCCATTTTTCTTCTCCCCTGCAAAAATTCACTTTTCCTCTCTCTCCAGAAAAATAAAAATTGTTACTTTCTCTCTCTGAAAGGAAAAAAAAAAAAAAAAACCTCCATTGAGCACTTGGCTTTCTCTATGACAAGGAACTCAGATTCGCAATTACTTGGCATCAACAACAACTACAACTTTGGTGGTTTCTCCTGATTCAAGATTGGGTTCTTCTTTTTCATTTCAATTTCAATAAAAAGGACACATTTTACATCTCTAAAAACCACAATTTCTCTCTTGATTCTCTCTGGGTTTTTCATTTTCCAATCTGGGTTTCTCTTAGATTCAACAATTATCAAAACCCTTTTTTTTTGGATTCATAAAAATCCCATTTATTTTTTCTTTTTGTGTATCATGTTCTTCTCACTCTAGAGTACTGTACTTCACAAGCAAAAGAAACCATTTTTTTCTTCTTTTCATTCAAATCTGTGTGATTTTAATGGCAACTCCATCAATGGCTGCTTCACCTCTATGTACATGGTTAGTTGCAGCTTGCATGTCTGTTTCATATCAAGACAACAACGACAACTCATCAAAAATGTTGCAATCTCATAAGAGACTAAGTAAAGGAGCTGCAAGAAGGAAAAGGGTTGTTATGTCAAAATGTAATGGAGGTGATAATAAGGGTTTGATGGGTGGATCATCAAGTTTTCATGGATTGATGAGTTCTTGTTTTGAACCTTGTGAGGAGTTTAATGGATTCTTCTTTGGTGGTGCTTCTAGTAGAAATCTCAGTGGTGGTAGTAGACAAAGAAGGACTAATCAAGCTGCTTATGCTGGTAATTTTACATTTATTGAATTTCAGATTCATGTTTTTTTTTTTTTTTTCTAATTTAATTTATTGGAAATTGATATCAAGAATTTGTTTGTATCTAAGGGTTTGTTCTAAATCATTAACTTGTTTAGATCACCAATTTTATTTTTATTTTTATTTTTGCATCATTGTTTAATGGTCTTACTTGGAGATAGTTGTATTGTTCAACCACTACCTAACAATTCATGTCTACTTTTGTCTTCACTTTTTTGTGTTTTTAGAATTCAGTTTAGTGTAATTTTTTAGTGTTAATCTCTCATATTAGCTTCGTAAGCTCGATTAATTAGCGATGTTAATCCAGATAAGTGATGTTAATCACTTGTTAGTGTTGATTGGTTCAGTAGTTAGTACTATTGAATCCACTGAGATTTACTAGTTAAGTTGGAGATTAGAGAATAATGTGGAGAAAATTTTGAGTAATTAGTTTGGGACGTTAATTAGTGCGATGATAGGTTAGAAAACTTTGATCTGGAACCGTTGTTTTGAAATGTAATGGTAGTTCATTTCCATGTGATCTAATTTGTCCGTTTATCAATTCAATTTAATTCGGAGTGACATGTCAGTGTTGAGGGTGTGGGTTGATTGGTGATGCTATTGTTTGAACTTTATGAGGTCCAATTGGAATTAAGATTTAGATATTCCAGTGTATTGTCGAGTATAAACTTGAGTTCCCCACTAGCTTCTACGCTAGTATTTGAGCTTCCATAATTTATCGACTAAGCCCATGGGGACTCCCTTTCATTAGGTGTTGCAAATAATCACAGTTCCAAATAACCAACTCTTTGATGCGTGTGATTTCATTGGAAATTTGCTGTTGATTCCGTATCTATTGTTGCAGGAAAAACCACGCCTGTCGTGGTGCAGCCAACCAAAGAAACAACAAAAAAGAAATCTGTTACAAAGCAACGGCGAGTTGTTGTTACAGGGACCGGTGTGGTTTCTTCAGTTGGTCACGATTCGGATGTTTTTTATAATAACCTGCTTGAGGGTGTCAGTGGAATTAGTGAAATCGAGGCTTTTGATTGTGCTCAGTTCCCAACGGTATGTCTTCTTGGCTTTCTTCTAGTGTGATTTGTGCCTGGTATTGATTTTGTGCACCTTATGCTTTGGCAGAGAATTGCAGGAGAAATCAAGGATTTCTCGACAGAGGGATGGGTAGCACCAAAACTCTCAAAGAGAGCGGACAAATTCATGCTTTACATGCTTACTGCTGGTAAAAAAGCCTTGGCAGATGCTGGGATGACAGAAAATGTCATGAATGAGTTAGATCGAGCTAAATGCGGTGTTTTGATTGGCTCCGCAATGGGTGGCATGAAGGTGAGCTTAAAACTTTATGTACATTTAATTGCTGTAATTTGAGATCAAATAGTTTTAGACATCAATGGCTAAGTTATGGGATACATCTAAACTCTGATTCTCATTGCAATCCAACTATGAGTTGCAAATTAGCTGGAGTTCGTGCTGCCCAAAAGTCGTCTGAAACTGCCCTGCTTTACCCTGGCTTAAGACTATATGATCTTACCTAAAATTATAGCTCAAACTTGTGTCTATTTATCCAATATGTAGCAAACACCTGCTTTTTTGTGTACTGCTTATAATGCTGGAGTTAATTTGTGTAACTTGTACTATGAGCAGGTATTCCATGATGCAATTGAAGCTCTAAGGGTGTCGTATAAGAAAATGAATCCATTTTGTGTACCTTTTGCCACCACCAATATGGGTTCTGCCATGCTTGCAATGGACCTGGTAAGTCTAGATTGACTATTGGATGCTATTTCTTTTAGAGATATGATAGTTCCTGCAGTCATGTTTTCTGCATTGCCTATTACTTTACTACAGGGATGGATGGGGCCAAACTATTCAATCTCTACTGCTTGTGCCACCAGCAACTTCTGTATATTGAATGCAGCCAACCATATCATCAGAGGCGAAGCCGTAAGTAATTCATTCTTAGTTTTGCCAATCATAGACTAAAGCTGGTTTTAATAGTTTCGAAGTTAAAAGATGAACCCAAATTATCTTTACTTGTTGACTGCATATCTTTTCTAATTTATGGAAAAATGCTGCAGGATGTGATGCTTTGTGGTGGTTCAGATGCTGCAATCATTCCAATAGGTACCCTTAAAACCCAAAATCTTGATGATTAGCATATCTTATCAACTTCCAAGCATGATTTTGTTGTTTTGTATTGGATGTTCCATGTAGGCTTGGGAGGTTTCGTAGCATGCCGTGCACTTTCTCAGAGAAATGGTGATCCAACAAAAGCTTCACGCCCTTGGGATGTTGTAATATGCTAACCCTTTCTTGTTTCATTTCAATTTTTGGTAAATAGCTTTAAGTCCAAATTAGCTTTTGAGGGCCCTTATCTTAACTGAGTCCTATTGGCTGGAAATTTTGTGATGATATTAGTTGGAGAGTGAATGTTGTTACCAATAATGTCTGTGTTAGGTGGTTTCGAAATCTGTCATGCTCGTCATACAATAATTGGGAACTAGAGAAATTATACCTGCTTGTTTGTAACTGTAAAATATTGTCTGTGTGTAAAATGCTTAACATGACATGATGCAAATTTGTAATTGAACAGAATCGTGATGGATTCGTTATGGGTGAAGGTGCTGGGGTTCTTGTTCTAGAAGAACTTGAACATGCTCAGGTAAAGTTGCACCGAATAGTTTTTGAAATTAAGAATTTAAAGGCAAGTAATCTTCAAATGACAGAAATTTTGCCCATTTTAAACTATTTCCTCTTGAATTTACAGAAAAGAGGAGCAACTATATATGCTGAATTTCTAGGTGGAAGCTTCACTTCCGATGCTTATCACATGACTGAGCCTCATCCGGATGGTATATAGTGAAATCCTTATCGTATCTTCAACTTTCTCATTGATAACTACCTCTTTTTTGTCACATTCCTGGTATTACATTCTCATCGGCTTATGGGTTGTTTTCAATGAAGTTATATTTCTTTTGTTCGTATTTTATTTGATTATGTTTTTGAATTGGACTGATTACTCTTATTTATATCCGTTGGTGAATTAGGGACTGGAGTTATACTTTGCATAGAGAGGGCCTTAGCTTCAGCTGGGGTATCAAAGGAAGATGTTAATTATGTGAATGCACATCCTAAATCAACACCAGCTGGAGACTTGAAAGAATACCAAGCTCTTATCCATTGTTTTGGTCAGAATCCCGAGGTAATATGAACATGATCGGGTTGACCTTTGTTCCATCTCTTAGAATCAGCAAACCTCATGATTTTTGAATTGTTGAAATCTTGCAGCTAAGAGTAAACTCTACGAAATCTATGATTGGTCACCTTCTAGGAGCAGCTGGTGCTGTGGAAGCTGTTGCAACAGTACAGGTACCCGTAGCTTTATTTGTTGTTTAGAATTGTAAAATTGTTTTTTTATGTTATCTTAAAATTTTCAACTTAAGTTGTTAGAAAGGAAAGGGATCAGGTGCTTGATTCCTTTATGATATATCGCTAACAATTTATTTTTAACCCATTGAAAATTCCCAAAACGAGACTGGCTGTGATCTTCAATGAGTTTCATTGTATGGTTATGATAATTAATAACGGTGCTTAAATGTGTTTGATCAGGTGCAGTCGCTGTGTACGTGTTAATGATTTGAAATTGGTTCATTTTGAAATTTGATTGGCATTGTAAACAAAGACATGAAACATAATTCATTTTCCTGTCGTTTTGCTGTTTTTTCTGCTAAAATTCTGATCATGGATGTTGTTCTTGCTTTCAGGCGATAAAAACGGGCTGGGTACATCCGAATATCAATCTAGAAGAACCTGAGAAAGGCGTGGTATGTTTTTTCTTTTCTGTTTTTTGTTTTGGGTCATGTTTTTCGCCATTCATTTCAGTTGGTCATCTTAATGTTGTTTCTACATTCTGTTACAAATACAATGCTTTAGTTGTTGTATCTAACAGTTTACTGACTTTGTTGAATCAGGACACATCTCTGTTAGTGGGTCCAAAGAAGGAACGTCTAGACATAAAGGTCGGTTTATCGAACTCATTCGGTTTTGGTGGACACAACTCCTGCATTCTGTTTGCTCCATTCAAGTGAAAAACACTTTTGTGAATTCAAGCTAGACTGAAGAGTTCAATATTAGTCTGTTGTATTTCCATGTGAACGTTCCAAGCTTTTACTCTCGCCCTTTTCTCTTGTTTGATAGATTTCGTGAACTTCTTTCTGATTAGATTCAATTTTAGTTTGAAATGGGCAACAGAATTTTGTATAAAACACTTTTCTAGCTCTGGGAATATTTTGTGTACAACGATAGATCCTTTTTAGGTTTTCTTCCTTGCTCAAGCAAAACAATGTCAATGGTCCAACTACTCCACCCTTTCCCTCCTGCAGTTGCACATTTACACAGAAGTTTTACTTGTAGCACCAGGCACTTTTTATTTTTTGATCGATGTAGCACCAGGTACTTCTATTGCATAATGTCGAGTTACCTGAGCCAGGACCGGCTTGACGCATCATATCCGTTCATTTCCGCAACTTATTAGGTAATGTGCAAGTGGAACTCGTTAAAATATAAAACCAGAGGGCTAGCCTTGTGACTCCCGTGGCTTCATATCCCAGTATCAAAGCGTGTGGAACCAGAATCTGGGTCCGATACTCCAACAAGCTTTCAATGAGGGATAGATAGACTTTCTAGTGGTTAGTTGCGCGAGCAAGCCTTGAGGTGAGAACATGATTAAGAGGAAATTAAGCTTGTCCATGTGAGGGTTAAGGGAAACCCCAGACAACAGAAAATTTTAAACAAGGATTAAAAAATGATAAAGGAGATCTGAGAGGTTTAGTGATTCTTTAATCAAGATAAAAAAGTGTAGCGAATTAAGCTTTATCGAAAGCAAATTCAGTTTAAATTGTTATACTACAAATACAAGCAAAGATCAGAAACGAAACGAAACCATGCTCATTTTAAGAATTACAAGCAGAAAGACAAGAAACGGCTGGTCAACTAACCAAGGTGCATCAATGGGTCAACAATCTTTGTTTTTTCAAGCTTCACAAGAGGCATGTCATAGGTGTTCTAATTATAGATATGTTAGAATTAAATATGGGATTTTCAAAATCAGATATCAAGATTTTCTAATATCATGATTCATGACATTAATTTAATGTATTTCCAAAAATAAATGACAGGAAAATTAATATTTTATGCTTAAAATAATCTTTTTTCTTAATTAATTAAATTAGGTACTATATTTAATTACATTGTTTTTATCAATACACGCTAATCAAAACAAGTTAAGAGTTTTTTTTGTTTGCACATTAAACTCATTCTCATCTTCAAAGTCTTCTCATCTCATCTTCAAACTCAAGAAACTTTCATTGGTGATTTCATTAAGAGATTATGAAGAGTTTTTTGTTAATCCTTTTTGTAGTTTTAGCAGCAAGTAATGGCGGTTTATTCGTAAGTGTCCATGGATTAAGTTTGCATGGAATTCATGTCAATACAGTGAGTTTGAACGGATCGATTTCATGCGCGGCGCATCACGGCGGCCACGGCCGTGAGAGGATATGCGAACATCGCTTTGATTGCGGCGTTGAAATTCGATGTGGTGGTGATAGGACGATGATGGTTGCACGTAGGAAGACGGATGGTTTGGGTCGTTTTGATTTTTATTTCAAGATGGTTGATGTGCCTGGGTTTAATCCAAATTTGTGTGATGTTTTTGGTGTTTGTGATGGATTCGGGCAACGCAGAGAGGTAGAGGAGGGTTTGTATACTTTGAAGTCACATATTGTGGAAGAAACCATTGCTAGAACGAGAGATGGAGCTCAAGCATTTTTTCATGCAAATTCATTCTCTTTGTGGAGTACTACTGCAACTAATTCAGAATTTTGACTGTATTTATGATTCATCAAATGAAAAATGCATATCTCGAGGTTCGTTTTTCCGATAGCGATTCTGATTGAGATTTTTTTTTTTTTTTTTTTTTTTTTTTTTCATTTCGTTGTTCAGGATCTCACTCTTGCATTCATAAGGGCACAGCTGTTAAATATAGATTGGCAAAGATTCATGTATATAGTGATGAATCACATACAGTTCATTAATACCATTAAACTAATGAAACCATTATTCAAATGGACAAAGAATTGGATTATTTATAGGGTGTACTCATTAATACAGTTCAACTAAGGTTCCTCATGTGAAACCAGACCCAATTAGCTCTCAGGAGGTGCATGTGAGGGTAGATCTTGTAGTTTTACTGGTATTTTTTTTTTATTATTTTTTTTATCAGGAAAAGAAAAGGGTTTAGTGATTATACAATTTAATTTACACAAAATTGGTCAAAAAGACCAAAATCAACAATTCCTGGGTGAAAAAGACACTTAGGTTTTGATACCGTTTAAATAGTAAAAATTAAAAAGATACTTTTAAATGGACAAAAATTTAAAAATAGGCGTGGATGTTGGTTTCATCACGTCATTTTCAAATATTTTTTCTTATTTTTATTTTACACGGATGCATCCGTTTCATCCTCTTATTTTTTAAATATAAGCCAGGATGAATCCAGTTTCATCCTTGCTACTTTTTTTTGGTTATTTCACCCGTACTTTTTTTTACTCGTCCATTTGAACCGTGTTTTAAATTTTTTTGGACAAATGACCAATTTTCTCTTTAATTTAGTCCATAGAAGTAGAACCAGCCTAGAGTTAGATAAAGAAATGTGTCCAACCAACAACTATTAAAAGTGAAGTTAGTACCCTGCAGTGACTCATGCTCCTACACTTTAACTGCTTCTCATACCAAAGGGTCAACCATCTAAACGTGCATGTCATAGCTAGGTTAAAAATGGAGTTCCCCTAGTAGTTGCATGTGTTAGTTGAAGTTCCAAAGATAGAAAGCTTTAACCTAGCAATGATCTCAAAGATGGGGTGGAGACTAAAAGAAAAACCAAACTCTTTAGGGGCTATAATGTTAAAAGCTAAGTATTATCCACAATGTGATATACTGCATATCAATCCTAAACCGAAAAATGGAGACAGTTGGTGGAAAGGGATTCTTACTGGAGTCGAACACGTTAAGAAACATTGCACATGGAAAATAGGAAATGGGAAACTTATTGATATTTGGGAAGACCAATGGATCCCGAATACTATTGCCCCTTTGCCTAAACCAAGAACAGTATTATAAACTTGAAAAGGTAAGTCATCTCTTCACAATAAACAAAGAATGGGATGAACAAAAGCTAAAAATTTGCTTTGATAACACCACAGTAAGTACAATTTTAGATATGCCGATCCCTATAGTTGATTTAGATGACAGTGCTCATTGGAATTTGGAGGAAAAAGGTAATTTTACAGTAAAATCTTTGTACAATTCAATAAACAGTAATAGTAACAATCATGGGAATGGAAGTGACTGGGGAAAGATATGGAGATTAAAGGTAATCCCATCCATAAAGCTTTTCATATGGAAAGCTTCGCAAATTCAATTTTACCAACGGGTATGAGAGTAGGTCTGCGATTCTCCCAAACATCAACACTAAATGCAATCTTTGTAATGATAATGAGGAATCTCTATCTTATCTTTTTCTCAACTGCAATTTTGCAATCCAGGTATGGATGCACCTAAATTTTGACATTAACTATGTAACAGATGGAAAAATGATGAGTGCCAAATAGTGCATATTTATACACCTTTTTATTGGCATTTTACTCATCTTTTGCGTTTAGAAATCGGATATTATCCCGATTCTCGAGTTTTCTTTGTTTTCAAGAATAAATATTTGTATTAATTAATTTTGTATTTTTAGGTACTAAATAAAGTCCGAGAAACCGAGGAGCCAAAAGAGCGAAGAATGGAGTCAAGCATCTATGGAGCGGATAGCCCCAGCTCGCACGCGAATCGGTTGCAACCCAACAGGAAGACATGGGCTAGAGCTACCCACGACCCGATCCGAGCTCCGCTCACTCGAGCCGTCAAGATCTCGCTTTGGCTGCATCCAACGGTCGTCGCCTCACTATACATCATCTCTTGATGCTCCGTGCAACACGAGATCGCTCCAAAACCGGCTCACCAACCTCGACCGTTCGGATCTCTTCCGCATGATCCCACGCTCGGTCTAAGGCGTTCCCATCGATCTTCGATGTACACCGCTCAACACCATAGCCCCTATATAAGCCCCTAAGCCTAACCCTAACTCATTTTCTCTTCTCCCTCTCCACCCGTCGCCCTCACCTCTCGCAAAACTCCCTCTCCCCGACCGTCTCCGCCATAGCCACTCCGCCACCATCTCTTCTCCAACCACATCACCACCTCACCAACAACTCTCCGACAGCCGCACCATCACTGTACCCAACAACCCCAAAGACTAGATATCTCTTTTTCTAGTTTCTACCAACCCAAAACCGAATGGAGACATCTGTGAGCTAGGGTTTAGCCAATCAATCAATCGAGCACGATTGACAAGAGGGAAGCTCGATTCGAGCCGAATGTAGTATGGGTTCGATTATTTTTCATTTAATTTTTATTTTTAATTGATTTAGGGTTTGCTGCTTTAGGGTTTGCTTGGGATGTATAAATGTAAGGGGATGATGATTTTAGACACGCCCGGATTAGCCTTGAGTGTCAATTAGGTTTATTTTGTATTTTGTTGCTTTAATATGTTTTAGTTTAATTGTTTGGGTCTCAATGAAACTTGATTTACAATCGTGTTCATAGTCATGTGTTATTTCTTGAATGCTTAATTAGTGTTAAGACAGAGTTAATGCAGGCAAGAGCAACACATTGCTCTCACAAAGGCATACCAACGCCATGGATGCACCGTAGTTTGAACTCCCCCGTGTTGTGTATGCTGCAACCTAATTCAACAGATTGATATTATAATCCTTAGATTATTTGTACTTTAATCGACGTGTAATACTTTGGTAGTATACCTTAGTTGTGATTACTCGTAAGTGGAGAAACATATTAGACGTAAGGTAGATCCGACACCTCTCCTCATTCGTCAAAACAAGAACAATGTCATGAGTTGAAGACACAGTATAAGTTAGTGTGGATTTGAGACCCTAATATCCCTTTGTCACTATCTTTTACTTAGTTTAGGTTCACTGTCACTCAATCTTAGCCGTTTCGGCAACCAAAATCCCTCTGTTGTTACATTACTATCACCTGAATTCAGTTAGCAAGCCTTGATCATATAAGAGCACACCCTCGTCTCTGAGGATCGACCCGTACTTGCGTTGCGTCTCCAATAGACGCCGTGCACTTCACGGATTATAACCCGTGGGCCGTAAATTATACCCTTTCTCGTGCCTACCAAGTTTTTCAAGCGCCGCTACGGGGAACTTAGCGTGTGCCTCAGGTTTCTTCAACTTGCTTTACCGATTTTCGACCCATTTTTGTACATATGTGCATTATAATCTTCTCAATCTCTCGATTTGTCTTAACTTAGATTAAATTTATGCATTTGTACATCTTCATTACACCTGTGTCATCTCGCATCATTGGAGAGTAACTCAATCCATCTTTGTACAATTTCATTACACTCGTGTCATTACCTTGCAGCTTCCCGATTATCAGCAGCCCCGTAGCTTGGTCCGCCCCGAACAGGATAACCAAGCCACAGTGGCCGATTATTCACACCGCAAGCATTATTCTTTTGCTTTGATTTGCAATATAGAGAACTTAAATTTCCTTTTTGAGTAGCAAAAATTCGTGGAGCAATGGAGAAAACCTGTGGTGGAGTGCCTAAACCCAAGATTGCAATCGGGTGGTATTATTCTCTAAAACCCATTTCTACCCTGTGTGTATGTGCATGAGTATTGCTAGATTTTGAACCCGTGGAGCGCCTACCCTTGCAAGCCCTCGTAGCCGCAAACCGTGAGCTCAGACACGAACCATAGCTCGTGAATCGTGTGCTTGATCTTAAAGCCGAGGTCAATCGAATTTACATCAAATTGTGTTAGCTTCATTTGCTGCCGATCTTTATGCATACCCCGAAATTGTGTGTGACATGTCTTTGTTTGAATGATTTGTTAGTGTCAAGATTTGGCATTAGTTATCTTGTTTTTCAAACAACACAACCCTCGCACCATGCTGCACCATTGAGTGAGCACAACCTCTACTCAGGTGCACCAATCCACAAAATTTTAGATTCTCTCGCCCGTGTTGCCGTAAATTGAGTTAGGCTTCGTGCCACTACCTAACCGGGAGTCGTGTCTTGGGCTACTAATTTGCAGCCCACTTGATCAACTCAACCTCTGGCCCGGCAACCCAGGGCCGTTTAAACTAAAACCCACCGGGCTTGCATTCCACCGATTCTCGCCACGACTCCGGCCGTACTCGCCAAAAATCAAAAATCAAACTATTTCGGCTAACTCACTTCCGGCTTGCACAAAACAAAGACCTACTCATTGGGCGTATCCATCAACTGGGCCGTGTAGATTTCAACCCAACTGGCTCGATACACACCAAGCCCACAACCCAACTAAACCAAATGAACCCAAATCAACCGGGGCCGATCATCCGGGCCGTGCAACAACCAAACCTACACCTTCGGGGCTGGAACCAACCTACCTCGCCGGGCCTTACAATACCAATAACCAATCTCGGGGCTTGTGTTTGTTTATTGGGTCATTTTGAGTCTTTGCTTTTCGTGTTAAACTTGATGTATGTTAACATGCTAGAGGCGCGTACTAGGGCTATGATTGTGTCTTTTAGAGACCAAACAAATCGATTAGTGAGAATCCGCCTGACGAAATCGTTAGCATACCTAGTTCTTCAACAAAGCCCAATTCCATCGAGAGCCCATCCAATCGAAACCATGGGTGAGGAACTCAACCAACCCCGTAGTCTCAAGGACTACATGTACCCAACTAGGGCAAGCCAGCCCTCTTGCATTATTCGCCCGGTGATGCTTGGCTTGAACCGAAAGCAAGCATCATTAATATGCTACCCGTGTTTAGAGGGGTCAATGCCGAGAACCCCTACCATCACGTGAGAGACTTTGAGGATATTTGTGGGACTCGCGTTTAACCAAATGACGGATGAGTCCCTCAAATTGAGACTGCTCCCTTTTTCTCTGAAAGACAAAACCAAGTTTTTGGCGCCGTTGCCGGGGACTTGGGTGTGCCCTGCGATTTTTGTGCTTGTCTTTACTGAAATTTATTCATCCCTGTATATACTTGCATCATTGTCTTTCAATATTCTCTACATATCTAGTGTAATCATTAGTTTCCATAACAGAATTTAGTGCACATCTCGCATCCGCATTTGCATTATCATTTGCATAGTAGTCTAACTTCATCATCATTTGCATCTTTGCATCTCGGTGCATTTGCACTTTAGCCTTGCCACATCGAGCTGCAATTAAAGCTTTCTTAACCCCGCCACCCAAGTAACCCTCACAAATCCCCGATAGTCCAAATTACTCTAGGGTTTATTCATCTTTGCCTTAAGTTGCTCATTTCGGGAACTAAATCTTTGTTGAGCCGCAGTGCATATAGTTGCCGTGGAAGGACAAAGAGCAAGACAATACAACCTAACAAGGGCCGAAGCAAGTACTTGTGGCACTACAAAGGCAAACAAGGAGGGGAAGAAAAAGGCAAAGACTTCAAAGTTGGTGCCACAGGCTTTGTAGACCTTGAATCGCCTCGTAGTGTTAGGGAATTATTGATTGTGAATCTGCCCGTGCCATGTGCCATGTGTCATGTATTGCCCCGTGAATGTACCGTATTGCCTTGTATTGTATGCTATGTGATGTCTTGTAACCCTTGTGCATGCTTGAACCCATTAGACCGAATTGTTGCCTTGCCTCGGGCCGAGTGCACAGACTCAGTAACCCCGCTAAGCATCTTGATACTTTGTGAAACATTGCTTAACCATACCCGGGGCTAAACTCGTAATTCTGTGCATGAGCCGCTTGGTTGTCCGATTGTTGCTTGATCATGAACTCCTTGATAGCCTATGCATTCATGACTAGCATGCTCACCCCCGCATCATTGAAAGTCGCTCGCATCATTATGTTTGAATCATGTAAACCTCATACTGAGAAGCCTTGGATTTGAGCACAAACCAACCGCCCTGAGCTGAGCCGCATCATTGCAGAGCACGGAAAACCTCCATTTCGACGCCGTGAGGCCGTGTAGACCGTTATAACCCAGGATGCCTAACTGTGATAACTCGAATCTCAATGCTAGTCCACAGACATTATCAAGCCTGGTTCACCCGGCAGCTAGAGACCCCGCCCCGAGTCATACAACCCGTGAACCAATACATTGGTTGAATGAATGTGTTATTGAGTTGGAGCCATCCAAAAACCTATACATTGGCCGGGAAACTTGCCTTGGCTGAGTACCCAACCCTGTGAGCCAAACAACCCTTGCCAGTCCCCTGTAGCTGCAAGGCTTGAATAACAATTCTGTGTAAGCTGCTGTGTGTTTAGAATCAGGTGTCATACCTGTAAGTTTGTGCTTCTATGCTGTGTTGATTTACCAACCTCGCGCAACTTATTA
Organism: Papaver armeniacum; assembly: GCA_023531295.1. Taxonomy (NCBI): domain Eukaryota; kingdom Viridiplantae; phylum Streptophyta; class Magnoliopsida; order Ranunculales; family Papaveraceae; genus Papaver; species Papaver armeniacum. The sequence goes on from JAJJWW010005102.1 coordinate 41,496, forward strand.
CTTTCTTGTGCCGAGTCATACCTGGCTTCGCACAAGAAAAACTTGTGCATAAAACCAAACTGTGCAACCTAGACAAACTGAAACTCAACCTAGGCTGCAAACAACAGCCCACATAACCTGCACTTTCAACTGAAGCCCAACTGCTGGGCTGAGCTTTCTAACTGGGCTGCACAATCAATCTGGGCTGAACCCAACGTGGGCTGACAAGCCTTACTGTGCAGCTGGGCTAACTGAACCTGGGCTAACATAAGCCACACTGCTGGGCTTAAACCAAACCAAGACCCACACTGCTGGGCTTTGCACTTAACCATCAGCCCACATAACTAAACCATAAGCCTTTCTGCTGGGCTCAACTCATCTCGCCGGTGTATTAACCTGGCCGCTCACACTCAATCCACTTCGGGCCACACTTTGCAACAAACAAAGCTTTCCCACTTAAACCAAGGTTTACAAAAAACAAAAATGAACCCATTTAAACCAAACAAGCCCACATAAACCAAACTTTCCCAACAAACCAAAAAACCCAATAAACCAAACTTAGTCCACTTCTTTGGGCTTTGAGTTCAATTTGAGAGCTAGATCATGTCAGTTTTGTCCGCAGACTGGGGACAGAAACAAATCCCTTAGAGAGCGTGCTTTACGCACGCTTTCAGGGATGAACCCCACATACCATAGTGATTTTAGAGAATTTTATGCGCCTTCTCAGGGCCCTGACCTCACATACCCTAATCACTATGAGCACATGTATCATCCATCACAGGTTGAAAATGAACAATTTTCTCATACCCAGTCATCACTTTTAGATCAATTAGAGGCTCGACTATCTGCTTTAGATAGGCAATCTGCTTTAGAAAGGCAATCTTCGAATCTAGTTTTTAGGCAATATGAAACGCATGCTTGCACCTTATGTGGTGGCTTAGACCACCCCGCTGAATACCGTTATATCTTGCATGATTTTAGACAAGCCTAGGGAAAACCATGATAATCCAATGTACGAAGTGTCTAAGTGACTATTGGGACCATAATCAACCCGCACAAATGCATCATTCACCACAAAGGGGGGAGATGAACAATTTTATACTCCCCAACCCCTAGTTTGCAATCAACAATGGATACACTCATGGAGCTAAATGCTAGGCTTGAAATGAATGCAATGCATGACCATCCATATAGCAACATGTCCGAATTTCCCTTCTCTAGTGAACCTCATGCACAACCATACAATGAATATCCATATGAGGAATGCATACCCACTAGTGAAGACTCTCCTTCAATGGAACAACTCAAGATGATTCTTCAAAGGAACCTCGATTGAGTTACAAAATGATAGGATTGAAAATAGTGTTTCTAGTTTTACTCATGCAACTAACATTGAATATGAACCTAATCTAGAGGTAGATGAGTACACTAAAAAATACTACAATTTTGAATGGAGAGATGGATTTTTGCTATGATGATGATGATGATGAATATGAAGAGCATGTGTATTTTGAAAATGTAATAGAATCTTTAGGTTCAGAGACATTAAGTGTCTCTCCTGTGAACCCTATGAATAATGCTTCTTCTGATATTCATGCATGTGACGTTGATGTGGAACTCCGTGCAATTATCTGTGAAAAGACCATGATTTACCCACTCCCCGACTTTAGGAAAGTGTGTGATGGTACAAATGATTTTAAAAATGAAAACAACCTAGATGTACCTAACCTCTCTCCTGAGTCACAAATTGAAACTCCTTCACCCAACCTAGGTGTAGTTTGTCACAAAATTGCAAAACCAACTTTTCTAAAAATGCCTAACTTAGGCCTAGAGCTTTATGCTTCCCAAGTCCTCTTGGACTATTTTGCATCAAAGTATAACACTCTTAAGGAGCCACAGTTGGAATGTGTATGTCTGCCTGTAATTAGCAAAACTCATTTTGAGTTAGACCTTTTGCATGATGTACCTTTAAAATTGCAAGATTTTGTTCTCACAAACACACCCGCACACAAGTTTAGGTTTGGGGGAAACTCATTCCCATTTGCGGTCTTACGTGCACTCTCATATTATATTTGTGTAAGGTCATTAATGTGTGTACATATCGTCTATTGGGTTGATCCTCAACTCTTTAGATTGTTAGTTTATGGTGAATTTTTGTATATAATCCAAAGAGGACTTGTTAAATTTTTCTTTTCTTGATTCAGTTGAGTCTTCTTGCACATATATTATGATAATACGATATAATCACCACCGAGAATGTTGGATTTTGCCTTGACGAATGAAGCTCAACCTCGCTCTTGCCGACATCCTAATCTCTTCCCTTTTATCTTTTCAGCATTGTTCTCTCATGATGATTTGTTTAAATTTTTCTATATGTAGACACATTGAGGACAATGTTTGATTTAGGTTTGGGGGTGCATTTGCATTTAGAGTTTTTTAGTCTTTTAATCTTTTTTTTAAAAAAAAAAAAAAAAAAAAAAAAAATTCAAAAAATTTCAAAAACTCTTTTTGTAAAACCTCCAACTTTTAGAGATTTTAGAGTCACTAGCATGCTTCTAGCTATGTTTACATAGAGAATCGACCGAAATAACGAACTTGGAAGTACCGGAGAACACAATCGGGTTCCTTAGTTGATTGAGAGCGTTAAAGTTGGATTTAACCATACAGGAGGGCTTAATTAGGTGCTGTTTAGATATTCGGTAGTAGAATTGTGATCACCCATAGTGGAGACTACCCATTTTACATCAAGCGAGGTACCGACCTTCACTCTTTGTGACTTCTAGAAAAGCTTTTAGAGTGTGTGTCACCGTACGTCATTCCGGTAGGAATGGTGAGCTACCCAACTCGCACCACTTTCAGCACTACTTTTGATCTCTTGAGTGCTAATTCCGTCAATCATGAGGGTGACGTCTAAAGATGAAAACTCCTTCTAAATACCGATTTGTAGTTAGCATCATTCTCTCCCTCTCAATCAGCTACAAGACCCATAAAAACACATCATCACGCAACCGGAGCAGAATCGAATATTGAAAGAAAAATTGATATAGTCCAAGGTTTATGTGCAACAAAGAAAAGAAAATAAGATGAGAATTAATGAAGTTTGTGAAAAAAAATTGAGTTTATCGTTTTATTGTAACCAAAAAAAAAAAAAAAAAAAAAAAAAAAATTGTAGTTTATTTTATTTGTATAGTTACCACAAAGTTAAAAAAAAAAAAAAAAAAAAAAAAAAAAAAAAAAAAAAAATTATTATTATTAAGTTTTGTGAAGTTCTGAAGTTCGTCATCAATAGTTGAAGACTGAAGACCGAAGAGTGAAGACGTTCTATGGTTTCTTATGAGAGTGATATTAATCGATCGATCGGGTGAGAAGTGAGTGAGTACTCCCACCCTTGCTAATGGTTGATTTCCTTCCTTAGAGATCATCAAAAAGATTCTTTTTGTCCACACCTCTGTGGAGTCTCAGATTTTATTTCGGAAGGTTATCCTTCTTACCTACAACGTGTGCGTGATTTCTCTCTTTATTCCCCGCCTTTCGCACATGAGAGACTAAAAGCGATCTTTTGAGTGCAATTATCATAAAACCCTAATGGTGAGGCGAAGTTGAGACTTATGATCACAATCGAATCCGAATTCTTTCATATGGTATGGTTACTTCTCGCTCAAAGACTTAAGGATGAGAATGCGTTTCTTCGATAGTTCTAAACTCATTACTAGCATGCGAAACTCTATGTCCTCATAGCTTCTAGGATGCTTGAGACTCTTTACACTCCGAAGTTGGAGAAGGTTTTGTGGGTACACTGCAAACCCTCACGAGACTACAACTCGTCCACTAGGGACACCTAGGGGTTTAAAGGCTTAGTGCATACGCTAAATGCATTCGAGAGACCAAATGGTGGTATAGTTAGGATTTCTTCATTTTCGTTTCACTTGAGGACAAGTAAAATTCAGGTTTGGGGGTATTTGATGAGTGCCAAATAGTGCATATTTATACACCTTTTTATTGGCATTTTACTCATCTTTTGCGCTTAGAAATCGATATTATCCCAGATTTCGAGTTTTCTTTGTTTTCAAGAATAAATATTTGTATTAATTAATTTTGTATTTTTAGGTACTAAATAAAGTCCGGAGAAACTGAGGAGCCAAAAGAGCGAAGAATTGGAGTCAAGCATCTATGGAGCAGATAGCCAAAGCCCGCACGCGAATCAGTTTGCAACCCAACAAGGAAGACATGGGCTAGAGCTACCCACGACCCGATCCGAGCCCGCTCACTCGAGCCAAGATCTCGCTCGGCTACATCCAACGGCCGTCGCCCTCACTATACATCATCTCTTGATGCTCCGTGCAACACGAGATCGCTCCAAAACCAGGCTACCAACCTCGACGTTCGGATCTCTTCCGCATGATCCTACGCTCGGTGCGGCGTTCCCATCGATCTTCGATGTACCCGCTCCAACACCATAGCCCCTATATAAGCCCCTAAGCCTAACCCTAACTCATTTTCTCTTCTCCTCTCCACCGTCGCCCTCACCTCTCGCAAAACTCCCTCTCCCCGACCGTCTCCCGCCATAGCCACTCCGCCACCATCTCTTCTCCAACCACATCACCACCTCACCAACAACTCTCCGACGGCCCGCACCATCACCAGCCAACAACCCCAAAGACTAGATATCTCTTTTTCTAGTTTTACCAACCCTAGAAACCGAATCAGTAGACATCTAGAGCTAGGGTTTAGCCAATCAAATCAACCGAGCACGATTGGACAAGAGGGAAGCTCGATTGACCCGTGAGCCGAATAGAGTATGGGTTCGATTATTTTTCATTTAATTTTTATTTTTAATTGATTTAGGGTTTGCTGTTTTAGGGTTTGCTTGGGATGTATAAATAGAAGCAGGGGATGATGATTTTAGACACGCCTGGATTAGCCGGAGTGTCAATTAGGTTTATTTTGTATTTTGTTGCTTTAATATGTTTTAGTTTAATTGTTTGGGTCTCAATGAAACTTGATTTACAACTGTGTTCATAGTCATGTGTTATTTCTTGAATGCTTAATTAGTGTTAAGACAGAGTTAATCGGCAGAGCAACACATTGCTCTCCACGATGCATACCAACGCCATGGATGCTTTGTAGTTTCAACTCCCGTGTTGTGTATGCTGCAACCTAATTCAACCAGGATTGATATTATAATCCTTAGATTATTTGTACTTTAATCAGACCAGGTAATACTTTGGTAGTATACCTTAGTTGTGATTACTCCGTTAAGTGGAGAAACATATTAGACGTAAGGTAGATCGACACCTCTCCCTCATTCGTCAAAACAAGAACAATGTCATGAGTTGAAGACACGGTATAAGTTAGTGTGGATTTGAGACCTAATATCCCTTTGTCACTATCTTTTACTTAGTTTAGGTTCTTTGTCACTCAATCTTAGCCGTTTGCAACCAAAATCCTACTGTTGTTACATTACTATCACTCGATTCGGTTAGCAAGCCTTGATCATATAAGAGCACACCCTCGTCTCGAGGATCGACCGTACTCTGCCAGCGTCTCCAATAGACGCAGGTGCACTTGCGGATTATAACCCGTAGGCCGTAAATTATACCCTTTCTCAGGCCTACCAAAAAACTTGTTTCCATGATTGGCTAAATGAGTGGTTCTATGATAAAAACAAAGGGGAAAGTGTAATAGAATGGCCTGAATTTTGCGATATTGTTATATGGCATATATGGAAAGCGAGATGCGAAATCACATTTCAAAAAAGAAACAAAATAGTGCTCACACAGCAAAACAGATAGTTAGGTTTATAAATGATATTTTAATGGTTAACAAACCAGGCTACAACATAATGCGAACTCTATTCTATGATCCTATGCATGATGAATCTCTAGAGATTTTGGACAGGGAACCAGAAAAACAAATTACTTACCTAAGCATGAGAATGTCCATAGCCCTTACTATGCATTTGCCAATAAATACCTACGGAATTGGATTAACTTTGATGGACTTTACAGAAACACAATTGAGGCACGAGGATCTTTTGTGCACGCATAAACAGGGAACAAGCTGGAAGAAAAGGGTGCCGGAAGCTGCCTTAGATGGGCAATCAATGGAGTGGCTACAACATTACCTTCCAAAGTGATTCGGAACCCACTCTAAAACTGCTGATGGGAAGATACGCAAAGGCTAGAGAACAACGCTACAGTATTAGTGAAGAATTTGAAGATAACATGAACACTTGTATTAACTTCAAATCTTCCGCATTTATTATAATTCCCAGATTTAGAATTAGAAAGGCAGCAAACATAGCGACGTTTTGTAATCTTAATGCCATCCAACACAATTGGACTGGAGAAGGCCTTGTAGCTATTTTGCATAATCTCTATATTGCAGACTGTCGAAATATTGTAACAGTTAATGATACTCATATTTCTGAGAATCATTTCCATCATTATCTATTATGAGGGTTCTATCCTCTTTATGGAAAAAAAAAAAAAGTGAGTTGAAGTTCCACGACTCCTTATAACTTACTTATAAGCTACTCCCTCCGTTCTTAAATAATAGTCTGGTTTCATATATAATTTGTACATAAAACCAGCCTATTATTTAAGAACGGAGGGAGTATAATTGAGATGTATTTTGTAAATCACAAAATTGGTTAAAAAGACCAAAAGCAAGAATTTTTATGGGTGAAAAGACACCTAAATTTTAATACTGTTTATATATCCATGAACATAAAAGATACTTTTTAAATATCCAAACTTGGTTATTTCGCCCAAAATTTTTAAGTTTAGTACAACTGTTTTTAGAGAAAGGTTCCAATATGTCCTTAAAGTATATCTTCCCACGTGAAGCACTAAAACTTACTGGAAAAAAACAGAGTAACATAAAACAGAGTACGTAGACGTTTCCTATAACAATTGAAAAAAAACAAATAGAGTAACATAAATGGTCGTGGAAGAGCCATTATAGCTACTAGTCCACTGACGAAGTCTGCAATTGCTCATACAACAAAAGTTGATAACTTCCGCACCACAAATAAGTGTAATTGCTACTACAACAAAAGCCGATGACTTCTGCACAATCAAGACCCACTTTATAAATTGTATAATCAAAATGCTTAAATCATCAACAATATACTTGTTTCAATTGAAACAAAATTAGACAAATAATATACTTGTTTCAATCGCATTAGAAAATCCAGTTTGAGGATTAGATGTTCTAGGGTTCGCAGAGGGTGTGGCAATGGGCATCGCCACCGGAGCGCTTTCAAACAGTGGGATTTGGATAAGTAGCATTCTGGGATTGGTTATCGACGTCGTGAATGGTGCCACATTGCATTGGTTATGGAAACTGTGTCTTTCCAAGAGAACCTGAAATTTGCGTAAGAATAGGAAAACATGAAGTTGTTCATGAATATCATTTTGAACCAAAACGAAGATGAACAAGAACTTAATGAATTACCCGAAGAACATGACGTGAGATTATAAAGGAGTAACAAAAAGAACTTGTAAGCTCTCTTGATTTCCATTAAAACTGGGCTGAAGTGTATGAACAATATTAGTTCAGCTAGGCAATCAAACTTGACAAGCAAAGCCTTACCTTGCTATAACCAAGGATCGCGTTAGAAGCCTTGTAGATTTCATCCTCCATTGATTGACACCATGGGAAGTTTACCTATGACCGCAAAGTACTGAGGTTTGTTACATCATGAGTCGGAAACTGATCTGCTCGACTTGCTTGGTCCATTAAGTACGACTCGCAAAGTTGCGATACGTACACATCAAACATCACATACTCGTTCTGGATCCTCTATCCGAAATTTTATAGGCAACAGACTCCTTCCTTTAGAACATTCACCGTAAAATATCCCTCCACAAAACCTACAATGATGCCTCGAACATATAAGATCATGTAATCTCACACTACAAAACATACATGAGGGACTTGAACTGCCGATAATGACCATTTCGGTGGCACGACTTCAAGGATATCCCGTATTTTGCCAAAATACGCAGTAAGTGTTTCAACCATCTCCTTCCAAGCATTTTCAAGAATATGTCACGATAGCCATGAAATGGTGCATCCGTGAATATCGCCGTGAAGCAAGAGCTTTAACCTTCCCTTGCGCCACGAGCAACATTTCAAGTACCACTTCCCCATGGTTAACTCCTTATCTTCCCCCACACCGACTCTAACCCATGTCCCCTTCAGGGATGTATCGACCAATAATTTCATAACATTCATGCCCACTTTCCATCATGGGTGGAACTGATACATGAATCCAGGCTCCAGTTTCTTCCTAGTGAGATGGTTCATAGCAAAAGTATCTACTTTGTTTCTTAGGTTCAGAATCTGAGCTTATCTTATTGCAATTATCTTTCTCAAGGTCTATATCTATGGGAGCATCACAAGTTTCCGGCTCATTCATTCTCGGGTATTCACAAATCATAATAGGTCTATAGTCTTCACTGGATCATAAAACGAGTTTCATCCTAGTTTAAACATGGGCGAAACCAAATCCCACCAAATACAAAACTGGATGAAACCAGTTTCATCTGAGTTTAAACATGAGTGAAACTAAACTCAGGCCGATCTAACACACAATGAAACATTAGATTAGACATAGGTGAAGCTAAATTCAAGCCAACGTAACATTAGATGAAACTATTATCATCCTAGTTTAATGAAACCAAATTCAATCCACTGTCGAATTAGATGAAACTGGTTTCATCCTGGTTCAAACATGGATGAAAAAAAAATTCTACTAAATCTAAGAAAGGATGAAATTGGTTTCATCCTATTTTAAACTTGTATGGAAACAAATTCCAATTCAACTCAATTTAAAAGAAACCAAATGTTGTGGCTACGACGTAAAATTAAAAGTATAAGGGTAAATTCTTTTATGTATATCTGAATGTAAATTTGTTTCCATTCATCCTTTTCTTGCAGGAGGGTCCTTTAAGGATTGAAACCACAACTACGGTCTCTATGTCAACGATTTCCAAGATTGTTCGCATGGTCAGTTTTCTATTTCTTTCAATTTGTGCTAACATTTTATGTCTTGTTAATTATGTTTAGAACTAAGAACATTGAATCTCAGTTGATACTCAAATGGTCCTGCGAAGGCAGCGTAATCGTATTACTATTACATAGGAGAATAACCTTTTTCCTAGAATTAAGGTTAGCCCATCAACACGAAAACATAATTACTCCCTCATTGCGATGTGCATGAATAGGCATAGGTATCAATATGAGACACAGTGGGAACACACCACGACAATTCCTGTCGTTCCCTTAGAAAATACTTTTTCTTATCTCCCTAACGATGGGAAGATTTGTCTTATTAAAGTGATAACCCACAAATCTAGCGGTAGAGATCTCCGCCAAAGGTTTTAAAATGCGGATAATTGTTGTGAAATCATTTCCAACATAACTACTTAATTAATGTTTTGAAGACCCATCATAGTACGATGTGGAGTCGTAATGGCACATATATAGTGCAACTAAGAATGCGTAATAACACAAATATCAGGCTTAAATTCAGTTACCAACTGGTACGTAGAAAAGGTTGACTAATATTGGGTTCTAAAACGAATTAAGTAAAGATGCGTTAATATTGCATATCCCAAAGCAATAAAATGTAGTTTGGTACGCATAACCTATGCCTTAGACATCATATGTAACCTTTGATGATAGCCTTTGCGAGACCATGAGGTATAGGATGCTCTGCATTGATCTTATTAAATATGCAATAACTATAAATTCCTTTTGATGTGTAGTAGCTAGCATTTACAAGGGTGGTGAGCCCTTACATGTATAATATGTGCTAGTAGTTTTCCAAACGCAAAAATTCTTGGGAACTATAATTAGTTTAAAATGTCAAACCATCCACGAGAGACATAAGTCACTTTAATGGTTCACATTCTACATGGATATTTTTCTAACTATTACCTCATTTTCTTTGTAATATGTATTGTTTACCATTTGCATCTTAGGATGGTCTCGATCCTGTTTGACTGAAGACTTTGTAAAATAAGATATGATTTGTTACTTGAAAGCATAATGGGGAAAGGCAGTGCAACTCTAGTAACTTTAGAAATCAATGATTGTGACAGATGTCGTAACTTCGAATTTTATTAGGTCATTGTATTGTACACTCAAATTAAGTGATGCCCGTGTTAGTACTTTCAAAAGGGAACACCATGTCACAACCAATGTGCCTTATGGTTATGTGATGTGATTTTCAATTGAGTTGTAGTAAAAGGTTCGTTGAGACTTGTGAAAACAGATTTTTAGACTTAATTTTTAAGACAAAAATATAATCGCTTTGCACCCAAAAATATTTCCGAATTACTAAACACGATGATTTTGGTGTTGTTGATGTAAACGGGGTTAAAAACATGAAACTAGAATAAAGAAATGAGAAGCGATTTTACGTGGTTCGGCATGGTTTGCCTACATCCACGGACGAATCCCCTTGGGGGAGTAGTGTTTTATTGATTATGGAAATACAATGCCTTTTTTTTCTCTCCTTTTTCTCTTTCTTATGGGTTATAATTCCCCTTATTTATAGAGCAGCGAATTATCTCCTCTCTTAATTGGAAATAACATAAATTGAATTAAATTTCCCTGCATGCCTCCTGCATTAATCCGCCATGCATAACTCCTTTGCATGCCTCCCGGCATTAATCCGCATGCCCTTGCATGCCTCCCGGAATTAAGTTTGCATGAAACTCGCCTTGCATGAATTGAGCAATTGATGTGTAGTTAATTCTCGCATGAAAATTCCATGCATGCCTATTGACTTGCTCCGGCATGCCTTCTTGTATTGATTTACGTGCCTCCCGTGTATTGTATACGGCACAAACATCGCCCCTCTTAACCTCCAACTTGTTTGGGGTTAAGAATTTTGTTTTCCTTCGCGTCGATCGTCGATGACGTAACTCGCTATGATCGTCCCGAAGCGTGAGTAGAGACATTACAAAGACGCCCTAACCGTGGTAACCTCGCAATAAAATTTGCTCACGTGCTAGGTGAGACTTTTTGCCACGTGGTGGACTTTTGATGCTCGATAGCTAGTCGAGTCTTGAGTAGAATGTAGTGTGTGCTTGCGGCCGGGGCAAGGCTTTTTGCTCGCAACGTAACAAGGCTAGCGCTTGCCGCTTGGGCGGCCGGGCTGTTGCTTGTGTTGAGTACGAGTCTTTGGACCAATATCGGGCATTGGGCTCGTGGTTCGACGAGACTTTATGCTTGCCAAGATGCAAGTCTTTCATACTCGCAAGAGACGAGATTTTATGCTTGCGATAAAAGCAAGACTTATGTGCTCACATGCAAGGTGAGACTTTAGGTGCTTGCGAAGTGATGCAAGGCTAAATATTGGAGGTCTATGCAATCCTCATCTCGAACTCGATCATGTCGCTATCCACGAACCTCGAACTCGATCACGTCGTTATGCACGAACCTCGAACTCGGTCATGTCGTTATCCAAGAACCTCGAACTCGATCACGTTGCTTCCCAAGTGCATATAAAAGTTTCTCGAACACGTAAATTTTTGCTTCCATCTTGTAGGGAATTAACAAATGTCTCAGTAGACTCCTTTACATGTGCGTTTCTTAATGGGAATTTGATTACTCAAATGCTTTTGGATTTCTCTAAGCATGCACCTCTTCATTGCGCAATTTAATTCATGGAATTAAATTAAAAATAAAAGAAATTTAAGTATTGAAACGTATGCTTTAACTCACGGAATTAAATCAAAAATAATTTAATGAGATTTAAGGATAAAAACGTATGCTTTAATCATGAAATTAAATCAAAAATAATTTAACGAGATTTAAGGATAAAAATGTAGGCTTATCTCTTTTGCATGTGTTGTCCGTGCAGATCCATATTGACCAATACGATCTAATTAATCGATTCCGGAAGTTTGGATGTCTTTGAATCACTTATGAGTTGGCCGGTATGAGACGATGAAATCAGCCAAATTTTTCTTAAGCTTTGGTATTTGGTCTCGTGCGATCACGGTGGCTGCATCCGGTGTGATTCTAATCGAGCATTTAAGATAATTCTACGTTGACTCCGAAGTCGTTGAAACGTTGTACAGGAGATGGCGATTTTATAGATGTTCCTCTTATTAAATGAGGAAATTATGGTGAGAAATAAGAAAAATTCCAATGGAACCTCAAAATCCGTATGATTTGAAGCACGACCAGAAAATAAAGAAAATTTTTATTTTTCTCCTATGTGAAATTATTTGGTTTCTTTTCTGCCAAATACTTCCTTTGGAGATGTTTCACGGACACGAACTCAAATTCTTTCGAACATAACTTCAAGTTTTTGAAATACTTGTTGTTTTTGGTAGAACACGAGGATCTTTTCTCGAATCCCCTTAGTCGGGCGCTAATGTTTGCACCCTTTTAAATATTTAGGGTACTAAACACGATGATTTTGGTGTTGTTGATGTAAACGGGGTTAAAAACATGAAACTAGAATAAAGAAATGAGAAATGATTTTACGTGGTTCGGCATGGTTTGCCTACATCCACGGACGAATCCCCTTGGGGAGTAGTGTTTTATTGATTATGGAAATACAATGTTTTTTTTTTTTCTCTCCTTTTTCTCTTTTCTTATGGGTTATAATTCCCCTTATTTATACAACAGCGAATTATCTCCTCTCTTAATTGCGAAATAACATAAATTGAATTAAATTTCCCTGCATGCCTCCTGCATTAATCCGCCATGCATAACTCCTGTGCATGCCTCCTGGCATTAATCCGCATGCCCTTGCATGCCTCCTGGAATTAAGTTTGCATGAAACTGCCTTGCATGAATTGAGCAATTGATGTGTAGTTAATTCCGACGAATGAAAATTCCATGCATGCCTATTGACTTGCCCGGCATGCCTTCTTGTATTGATTTGCGTGCCTCCCGTGTATTGTATACACGGTACAAACAATAACAAACTCAAAATACAAGATGTTGTGAAAATTATGGAGAGGATGGAGCTAGGATTTCACCATTCATCAATACTTAGGTGGTTTTAATTTTTTTTTTATTATGCAATTTAAACAATTGATTTGATTCTAAAGTAATGCCAAAATCAGATTTCCAAAATATCAAATGTTAGTCGCAAGCATAACGCATCAAGAGTCTAAAACTAAGCATGCATCATCAAGATAAAACACATTTGATCAATAAAAATCATTTAATTCATTTTTATCAATGCAATTAATCATATAAAAATATTGCATAAATTAATAAAGTAAATGTTACCACATAATTCTTGAAAGAATGGCTTCCGTCGCCCTAGAGGATGGGTTTAGCTCATCATGTTGGAAACACGCTCAAAAGTTGATTTCATTGCTCAAAAATGGTTCACAAATGATGAAATGGGAGAAAATAATTAAAACCGGGTGTTTGCCACGCTTATAATTATTGCAAACACTTTTGAGAACGATAAGGATGAACCGTGGTTGTTGCCGGCAAATAAGTTGTCACCGTTGAAGAACAGCGGTCTTTGGTTGTCTCTGTTCTTCGTGTTATTCGTCTTCATGAGAGAAAAATATTCTCTACGCAACTCGATCTTTTCTACTCGTGATGTTCCAAAATCGCCCCCAAACCTCTCCTACCCTCTTCTGTGATCCGAGCAGCATATTTATACTCCTAATCCTCATTTAATCACGCCATAATTCTCAATATTCTTCATTGTACTCGGGCAGTAAATAAAATATTATGGGAATATTTTCTTCCCTGATTTAGCTTCTCACGCGTTTCTACAGCTGAAAAACCTCCTTATTTTTCTTTGTCAAGGTCCAAAGTGTTGCTCGAGTCATCAGACATGAGCAGAACACGTTTAAATTCTCCAAATCCCGTGAATTTTCCTCTCATGCACGTGATGCCTGTTTTCTTCTCACAGATTTTTCAGCCAAATTTGATCGACCAAAACACTTGTAATAGATTTATATATGTCCCAGGAACAATCCCATAAATTTTCAGCCATTTAGTCTCCCTATAACACCTCCGAATTCTTGATTGAAATTTGATAGTGATAAACATCATTTTCCCGCCAATTTTGAAATTTGAATTTGAGAAGAAAGTCACCCCTTATCCATTGTCGCCCCTTATCCGTTGCTGGAGTCCGAATAACATGTGCCCTCCCGGGGTGTTCCGAGCAACTTTTTGAGCCGAATTTTCCAACAATCTTTATTTCCAAAAAATACTTACAAACACACAAAACACCATAATAAGTACAAAAACGAGTACTAACAATACGGAACATTGAGGAAAAATTAGACACATAAATGCGTCTATCAAATACCCCCAAACTTATTATTTGCTAGTCCTCGAGCAAATTTATTCTAGACAATAAAATGACTACACTTAGTTCGTGCGAGTAAAGCCGTTAAACCGCTAGGTGGCCCTAGTGGCGGAGTGTTGTCTCCGGAGGGTTTACCAGAGGTGTACCCACAAAACCATGACTTCTAATTGGTCACAAGTATCCAAAGAGCTATGAGGAAATACAAATTCTCGACCTATCTCCAAGTGACTAGAATGCCAGAGAAATTAATGGTGTGAGCTCTAAAGCTGACTGAAGAAAAGGGGAGACACATCTGCAACACTGCTAGATAAAGAGATATCCGCTACACAACTAGATAAACATTGTAAGATGCGTCCGCTGATTTACAAATTTGGATAAGATTAGGAGAGATAAAAAGATGAGAGGGACATCTGCTGCAATTTGGAATAATTACGTGTGATGAGTTAAACCAGTGCTAGAAAGATCTTGTGCCAGATTGAAAGCGGACTAACAAAGAAACCAAATGTATCTTTATTCGAATCTCTCATAGTGCTCAGTAGAAACAACGTCTTCTTCGGTCTTCAACTGTTGATGATAAACTATCGAACCTCATAGAACCTTGACAATTAACTCTTCTCTTTGATTTCTTGCTTGACATAAAAATTTCTACTTCCCTATGGCCTTATTGAACAAAAACTAATTATAGAACAAAAAGAACGTAATGATGATTTTTTTTTTTTTTGACACAAAAATTACAAGACAAAAATTTACATGGCCATGAGAGAAGGACTTAAGTCTTCAACTTCGATTTTTGAATTATTCTTTTCTATTGTTGCTTCTAAACCTTAAACGTCTTCAACTTTCTTCATAGATTTTGATGTCGCTCCACTTGTTGATGATGATAAGTTTCTACTGAGAGAGAGTCATAATCCAGTAACTAAGACTGCACATTATGAGGTTGCTTTGTGTTTCTGGCATTTCCTGACCTACTTGCCTTTCCATCATGGATGGTTAGGTCCATCACGGTTACCCTCTAAAAGGAACAAGTTCTCTCCTGAATTTCAAGGATCTCAATGTCTTTTTCTCTAATGTTTCAAAGAGGTTGTTATCCCTAGCATTCCAATTTCTATCTTTTCAGTGAGAAACAAGATGTAAACTTAGCTAACCGGATACCATATGACGCTAGAAGTTTTAAAGTGCAACTAAAAGTTCTTCCCAACCCCCAAACTTAAATCTAACATTGTCCTCAATGTTTCTAATGAAAGAGCAGAACCAAAAGTAAAATAACACGAGGAGAAGTTGGAAAGATAGTACCTGGGTGAAGAGAGAGAAAATCAAAACTAATATACAACATACAACTTCCTAGATGGTCAATCAAGGGTAAACAGGGTCCTCCAAAGGGACCTGTTCAACATCACCTATAGGAAATGGCTCTAAAAAGGGTTTCAATCTCTGACCGTTAACCTTCGAAGAACTACTATCATCTCGTGTCTCAATTTCAACAGATCCATGAGGAAAGACAGTGCGAACAATAAAAGGACTCGTCCACCGAGAACGTAACTTCCCAGGGAAAAGATGCAAGCGGGTATCATACAGAAGAACTTTTTGACCTGGAGAAAATGACTTCCGTAAAATATTTCTTTCATGCACAAGTTTCATTTTGTTCTTATACTCCTTCGCACTATCGTAAGCATCTATACGAATCTCGTTTAACTCATTGAGCTGGAGTTTCCTATAGGCCCCTGCCTTGTCAAGTGAAAAATTTAGCTGCTTAACAGCCCAATAAGCTCTATGTTCTAACTCAACAGGTAAATGACATGCCTTTCCATACACAAGCCGATAAGGCGACATTCCAATGGGGGTTTTAAACGCAGTACAGTAAGCCCATAAGGCATCAATAAGCCTAGACGACCAGTCTTTCCGATTAGGATTAACTGTTTTCTCTAATATACGTTTTATCTCCCTATTGGAAACCTCTACTTGACCACTAGTCTGTGGATGATACGGGGTAGCTACCTTATGTGTAATACCATATTTCTTCATCAAAAGTATAAAAGGTCCATTACAAAAGTGCGACCCTACATCACTAATTATAGCTCGCGGTGTACCAAAACGTGTAAGTATATTAATTTTCAAGAACTCAATCACAACCCTATGGTCATTGGTCTTACACGCAACCGCCTCAATCCACTTAGAGACATGGTCTACATCAACAAGGATGTATAAGTTACCAAAAGAATTAGGAAACAGACCCATAAAGTCAATACCCCACACATCAAAGACCTCAACGATTAAAATATGGTTCAAGGGCATCATGTTCCTACGGGAAATGGTTCTTAATTTCTGGCAACGTTCACAAGTAACACAGTAACTGTGGGAGTCTTTAAACAATGAAGGCCAATAGAATCCACACTGCAATATCTTAGCAGCAGTCTTCTTAGCACTAAAGTGACCCCCACAAGCATGATCATGGCAAAAGGAAATAATACTCGGGTCGGTCACTCTCGGGTATACATCTCTTAATAATCTGGTCCTGACAATACTTAAACAAATAAGGATCATCCCAAAAGAAGTGCTTAACCTCGGCTAAAAACCTAGAACGATCTTTTTTACCCCAATGTTGGGGCACTCGACCAGTAACAAGATAGTTCACTATATTCGCATACCAAGGTAATTGGGTAACAAAGAACAGTTGTTCATCAGGAAAACTATCCCTAACAGGAGGAGAATCATCAGGAGTATCCACAACAAGCCTAGACAAGTGGTCTGCTACCACATTTTCTGCACCATTTTTGTCTCTGATGTCTAAGGAAAATTCCTGTAACAAGAGGATCCATCCAATCAATCTAGGTTTAGTATCCTTCTTGGAAAGAAGATACTTCAAAGCAAAAGCATGATCGGTGAAGATTATGACCTTAGAACCTAAGAGATAGGGTCTAAACTTGTCTAAGGCAAACATAATGGCTAACAGTTCCTTCTCCGTAGTGGTATAGTTCAACTGGGCATCATTCAGAGTTTTGCTAGCATAGTAAATCACATGAAGTAATTTATTTTCTCGCTGACCTAGCACAACACCAATAGCATAATCTAAAGCATCGCACATGATCTCAAAGGGTAGGTTCCAGTTGGGTGCCCTGGACTATGGGGGCGGTAGTAAGTAAAGTCTTAAGCTTCTCAAAAGCCTCTAAACAAGCATCATCAAAGACAAACTTAACATCTTTTGCAAGCAAATTGCAAAGAGGTCTAGAAATCAAGATAAAATCCTTAATGAATCGACGATAAAAACCTGCATGCCCTAAGAATGACCTAATATCTCTTGCGGTTTTTGGGACCTGTAAAGTCTTGATAAGGTCAACTCTGGCTTTATCTACCTCTATACCCTTAGAAGATACGATATGCCCTAAAACAATTCCTGATTGAACCATGAAATGACATTTTTCCCAATTAAGCACTAGATTCTTTTCCTTACACCTAGTCAACACTAATGACAAATGATGCAAGCACTCATCGAAAGATGAACCAAACACTGAAAAATCATCCATAAAGACCTCTAAGAACCGTTCTACCATATCTAAAAATATGCTCATCATGCAACGTCTCGAAAAGTCCTTGAGGGGCGTTACATAGCCCGAAAGGCATGCGTCTACACGCAAAGGTACCAAAGGGACATGTAAAAGTGGTTCTCTCCGGTCTTCTCGGGAAATAACGATCCGATTATAGCAGAGTAGCCATCTAAAAAGCAAGAATGACTATGTACAGCTAATCTCTCTAGCATATGGTCGATGAAGGGAAAGGGAAAGTGGTCCTTCCTAGTGACCTTGTTCAATTTCCTATAGTCAATACAAACACGCCAACCCGTGGTCACTCGGGTTGGGATTAACTCATTATTATCATTCTGGACTACAGTAATACCGGATTTCTTGGGAACAACCTGAATGGGGCTTACCCACTAACTGTCTGAAATAGGGTAGATAATGCCTGCATCTAACAACTTAAGGATCTCGGTTCGAACTACTTCTTTCATATTGGGGTTTAGTCGACGTTGCATCTCCCTAGAAGGTTTGGTATCTTCCTCTAAATAAATCTGATGCATACAAACAGTAGGACTTATACCCTTACTGTCTGCTATTGTCCACCCTAAAGCTTCCTTGTTGTTCAAGGACGGTTACTAGCCTACTTTCCCGATCACTATCCAAGTCTAAGCAACAATCACGGGTAAAGTCTCGGAAGGGCCTAAAAACACATACTTCGTGGTATCTCGCAATGGTTTTAGGTCCAACTTAGGAGGCTCTTCTAACGAAGGAACTAGGGTAGACTTAGAAATTGGTAGTGGCTCGAACTTAGGTTTCCATCCATTACTAGTGTCTAACAAAGGGGTTGAATCTAACAAAGCATTCACCTCGTTAATCACATTATCATCATCAAAATCAATCCCAAAGTGAGCTAGGCATTTCTCTAATGGATCTTCTAACAAAGTGTTTGGTAATGACTCCTAGACTAATGTTCATATCATGTTCACCTCTTCTATGTTCGATTTATCTAGTTCAGAGGGTAGCTTACTAATATTAAAAATGTTCAGCTCAATAGTCATATTACCAAAAGACAAGTTCATAATACCATTTCGACAGTTAATGATCGCATTGGATGTAGCTGAAAATGGGCGACCTAAATTTACCGGTATCTGGTTCTCTGGGTCAGGGACAGGTTGGGTATCTAGGATAACAAAATCCACCGGATAAATAAACTTGTCGACCTCTATGAGAACATCCTCCATCACACCCGATGAATTTTAACGGACCTATCAGCTAACTAAAGAGTTATCTGGGTAGGTTTCATCTCACCAAGTCCTAGCTTAAGGTACACATGGTATGGGAGTAAGTTCACACTGGCTCCTAACTCAAGCAAAGCTTTCTCAACACGGTATTTACCTATTGTGCAAGAAATAGTAGGGGACCCTGGGTCTTTATACTTGGGAGTAGTGGTATTCTGAATAATAGAACTCACATGACTAGCTAGAAAGGCTTTCTTCTGGACAATAAGCTTCCGCTTTCGCGTACACATATCCTTAAGAAACTTGGCATAACCGGGAATCTGCTTAATCGCATCTAATAATGGAAGGTTGATAGTAACCTGCTTAAAAACCTCCAATATATCATTAAAGTTGGACTCCTCCTAGTTGGAACTAGCGGTGGGGAACGGGCTCTGGGAACAAAGCTTGGCTCAATATGACCCTCATTGGTCTCATTAGAGACTCTATCACTCTCCTCATTTTCTCGGCTCGAAGGGTGAACTACAAGCATGTTCACTTTCGGGCATGGCGACCTTATTGTCAACTTTCTTTCCACTCCTAAGGGTTGTAATAGAATTCACATGATTGTACGATTTCTCTCCTTTAGGGTTAGGATCAAGTATGACTAGGAACCTTCCATCTTCTCTCTCACTAAGAAACTTAGCTATTTGGCCGACTTAAAGTTCTAATTTAGCAAGAGACTGGGAATTATTCTTAAAATTCTGCTTGGTTTCCTCATGAAAATTACCATGGCTCTTTACTAACATTTCCTGGCTCTGTATTAACATATCCTGGCTCTTTTTTAGTATAGTAAGAGAATCCTTTAAGCTAGTGTTGATGGTGGTTTTTAAACAAAGGGTAAAATCGTAAAACCCTAAATAACCTAATGTCACCGGTGACACATTTATTAGAGCATTTAATACATGTAGTTAGTAATTAATAGGGGGTATTTTTTCAAATTAGGGTTACAACGAGCAAAACCCTAATTCACCTTCGTGCCAATGGCGAATCATGCCAGCCACACCTAGCCCAAGCTAGCTGCGCCATGCCAAACACACTCTGCCTTGGCCCTAGCTATGCTACTCACACCAAACGCGCCAAAGCATGCCAACCATGCTAGCCGCACCTCCGTGCCAATGGCAAATCATGCTTGACCACACCTAGCCCAAGCTAGCCGCACCATGCCAAACGCACTGCCTTGGCCCTAGCTATGCTAGTCACACTAAACGCGCCAAAGCATACCAACCATGCTAGCCGAACCTCCGTGCCAATGGCAAATCATGCCAGCCACACCTAGCCCAAGCTAGCCGTGTCATGCAAAACACACTCTGCTTTGGCCCTAGCTATGCTAGTCACACCAAACGCGCCAAAGCATGCCAACAATGCTAGCCGCACCTCCGTACCAATGGAAAATCATGCCAGCCACACCTAGCCCAAGCTAGCCGCTCCATGCCAAACGAACTCTGCCTTGGCCCTAGCTATGCTAGTCACACCAAACGCGCCAAAGCATGCCAACCATGCTAGCCCCACCTCCGTGCCAATAGCAAATCATGCCAGCCACACCTAGCCTAAGCTAGCCGCGCCAAACGCACTCTGCCTTGGCCCTAGCTATGCTAGTCACACCAAACGCGCCAAAGCATGCCTACCATGCTAGCCGCACCTCTGTGCCAATGGCAAATCATGCCAGCCACACCTAGCCCAAGCTAGCCGCGCCATGCCAAACACACTCTGCCTTGGCCCTAGCTATGCTAGTCACACCACGTCAAGCCAAGCACCCTTACCTTGGCCGTAGCCATGCCATGCCAAAATGGCGCCCGCTCCTAGGCTTGCAAACCGTGCAACCTAGGCCAAATTTGCCACGCATGCCATTGGAATATGCCAACACGCATCGCGGGTAGCTTTCTTACGGGACGTGACCCAAATTGGCCACGCATGCCATTGGCACATGCCAACACGCATTCCGGTAGCTTTCCTTACCGAGGCCGTGACCCTAATGGCCACGCATGCCGCTGGCACATGCCAACATGTATCGCTGGTAGCTTTTCTTACTCAGGCCGTGACCCTAATGGCCACGCATGCCATTGGAACATGCCAACACGCATCGTTCGGTAGCTTTTCTTACTGTGCCGTGGCCCTAATGGCCGAGCATGCCATTGGCACATGCCAACACGCATCGTTGGTAGCTTTTCTTACCAAGTCGTGGCCCTAATGGCCGGGCATGCCATTGGCACATGCCAACACGCATCGCTGGTAGCTTTTCTTACCAAGCCGTGACCCTAATGGCCACGCATGCCATTGGCACACGCCTACACGCATCGCTGGTAGCTTTTATTACAGTCGTTGATAGGTGTCTAAAACACCTAATTTACTATCTAGTAGTTACGCTTTCTTTGCTATTTTTCTTGTGAATTATGTACTTTACGTGTGTTTTTGAGTCATTAGGTACTGCGAGTCGCACGGAGGAAAAAGTATCATTTTGAGCGTAAAGGGAACAATAGTCATTTCACGAGCAAGTGCTAATGGGAGCTCGGCCAAGAATAAGGGGAAGTCAAACTCTAAGGCAAAATATCACTTCTGGCCCTTATCTTAATATACCGGGTGCCAATATCAATTCTCATTCCTACACGTAGCCAAAAATTCCGAGAGATTAGTTTTTATTTCTTTGCTTCCCCTAAAACCGGTGGCGGCTGTTTTTAATGGCGAGAAACGATGATGTATTGAATGGAGATTGTTGACAGAATGGGTATAAATTAGACTGTGCATCCGATTCTTTGTTGTCAATTCGAAATAAATTGAGATGGAGAAGAGGAAATTAACGACCAATTTGAGTTAGATTGAGATAATGGGGTTTGCGGTATTGATTGAAATCGAGAAGAAGAAAAAGGGATTCGAGACTAATATTCGTATGGGTTTTCGGGATGAAATTGATGAGGAAAAGAAGAGAAATCAGAAATGGGTACTTAAGTTCATCTTAGGGTTGTTTGGTTTACCGTAGACGGTGGTGATGTTTAAGGGTTATGAAGAACACGAGAGAAGATTGGAGATGGATTTTGTATTTGATCATTTGAAATGGTGGTGTTATTGAAGAATTGCTGCTGTAATAGAGAAGAGAGATCAGGGTATCGAAATTGTGGAAGTTTGAAGCAAATGGGTATGAAAGTGAATGTGAAGAAGGAATTGATGAATCCTTGCTCTTGAATGAATGGATTGCAGTTCATGGCTCTGAGATGGAATTGCAGGTGAGCAAGAAGCAGCTCAGGATAGTAAAGGTGTTGATGCTTGAGAAATGAAGCTTGGTGGTGATTATGGAGTCAGTGGTACAGGGAGGATTTGAGAAGGTGGAAGCTACAGAAGCTAGGCTCTGGTGGAGACTCATGTGCTGTGTTGCATAAGGAGTAGAGCAAGAGTACATAATGGAGCCTGGTGGTATACTTGAGCTGAAATGGAAGGTCAGAGAATGGCACTGGGAATTGGAGCTTTGCGCTGGAATTAATATGCTACCTGGTGGATTTGATGCTGCAGAAGCTATAGGATTGAAGAGCTGCAACTAGTGGTGGTGGAATGAATGGCTTGGCATGAGCAGCAAGGAGTCATGACAGGATGTGTGTTACTAAAGGCTGAGTACTGGTGATGTTGTTTGTGAGAGGCTGGCTAGGAATTGACTTTGGTGTTATGGACTAGAAAAGGAATTGAAGCTGGTGCTGTGCAGATGGAATGAGCAAGGGCTGAAGTTGCATATGATGCCACAAAATGGAGATGGTGTTTACAGATGATGCATTTAATTGCAGGTACAGTGCTGGTTGTAGCTGGTGCTGGTGCTTGGACTTGCAGCTGGAGTTGAATGAGCAAATGGGTTGCGAGCTAATGGATCTGGTGGAGGAATTGAGGTGCTTCTGAAATGTTGAACCTGAGAAGAACAAGAAACAAGAAACGACGGCTGTGTAGAGCTGGAGGTTATGGCACTAGTGGCAGTTGAGATGATGCAGGTGGAGGTTGAATTTCAGATGCAAAATGGGTTTGGTTGTGAATCAGTCAAGGAATAGATGGGTTTAGAAGTTAATGGAGGCTCCAAGGGAGATGATAGGTGTAGAATACACCGTATTTACTATCTAGTAGTTTATGCTTTCTTCGCTATTTTTCTTGTAAATTATGTATTTTACGTTTGTTTTTGAGTTTTGTAGCTACGTTGGAGTCACACGGAGGGAAAGAAGAAGAAATCACCCAATTTGAGCCAAAAAGGGCAAAAAGGTCATTTCAGGGGCGAGCACTATCTGGAGCCCAGTCCAGGTTAAGGGGTAACTCTTGGAGGAGTACTAAATACAAACCAGCCAAGGATTAAGGGGCTGTCCACTAGGGTATCCCTTATCTAATGAGTGGGTTGGTTTTTATCAATGGGGTGTAAATATCCACCCAAATCAATACAACCCTAAATACGAGAGTTCTTTCTCTCGTTTCACTCAATTATCATTGAACCAGACAACGGCTGTGTCTGAAATTGAGAAGTGAGAATCAGAGAAACAGAGAAGGAAAGGAGACAGCCGCTGAGTGAAATCGAGAGGAAGCTTGTGAGGGATTTGAGGGTTTGAGCTGTGACGATAGGTTGGTGGTGGAATCGATCGATTCAATTCGACAGAGGAAGAAGATGGTGCTACTTTGATTAAACAGAAGAAATCGAATCAAGAACAGAGAGAGAGCTGAGGGTTTTGATGCCATCAAGATTGAAGAGGTTAAAGGTTAGGGTTAGCTGTCTCTGTGAGCAAGATTTAGATCGAGAATTACCATCAGAAATCGATGTTGTTGAGTGAGAAATGGGTGTTTGAATCTGAGGTTGAAGAGTGAGCAGCGAATGGAAGATGGGTTTTGGTTGAATTCGGTTTTGAAAAGGCTGCTGTGAAAATGAGAGTTAGGGTTTATTCAATCAGCGAGAGATGAAGACGCTGGTGATTTCTGTTGAGTAATGGTTGGATTCGTGGATGAAATGAAGAGTTAATTTGACCAGTGGTGCTGCTGAGGAAGAATGGGGGTTTGATGGAGTCTGCTGGTTCACAGGGAACGATGGATTGTGAAGAGTGATGTTGCCGAGAAGAATTGAGAATGAGAAATTGATACAGAAAAAAAGCTAATGATTGCAGATGAATGGTGAATTGCTTGAATCGATTCTGAGACAGGGAATGGTGCTAGAAGTTGGGTGATTGCTGATTCAATTGAAGCTGAGTCGATTGAGCTAAGAAGTAACAAAGAAGTGAAGCTATTGAACACAATAGATGAATGCTAGGAATTCTTAACAGGGAAGTGGAGCTGAAGAAGAGGCCTGAAATTGGCCGGGAAAACCTGATAAACGTAGAAACTCGGCCAAATCGTCCTTCTCGGGCGAGTTGACTCTGACCGATCCGAACGATCCCGATGACCGATCCCAACCGAGCCTCCGATCGATTCCGGTGAGTCAATTAGATTAAGTCGGGCGAGTAAGCATGGTGACCGATTGCCTCCGATCACTCGAGTAAGCCCGGATGAGAATGGTTAACTCGAGTCCGACTACTCCCTTTCCTTGACCTTTGACGATCGTTGTGACGGTTGACTAGTTTGACCGTTAGTCCTAACGAGGACCGGACGGAATATTCCGTCGAATATTCTCGACGACAAAATTTTCGACGGCCGTGGCTGACGTTTTGAGCCAAATTCGGCCATAATCCCAGTTTCCAAGCAAGCAAAATTCCAGAACTTTCTATGGACTTCTCTCATGGGTATGAAGACTTGGGCTAGGAATTGGATGGAGAATTGGACTCAAATTTGGAAAGAGAAGATGAAGAGTTGAGAAAGCTTGGAATTGGAAATTGAATTGCAAAAGGAAAAGGATTCTAATCCTTGGAAGAATTGGAGAATTTTGAAGCCTATAAATAGAGAAGTTTTCTACAACTTCTACACATCTTCTACACACATCTTCTACACACATCTTCTACACACATCTTCTACACACATCTCTACACACACAATTCTTTTCTTTTCTTATTCTTTGTGTGAACTTTTTAACATGAGTAGTTAATTTTATTGATTGAGGATGAATTCTAGTTCTTAATATGATTTGAGTTTTTGTTTTTAATTCTATCTTGAAGTTCTTCACATGATTATCGTTTGTTTTTACTAATAGGAGTGATCTTAAAGACATTCATGATTGATTGATAGATTGTTTAGAATGCATGCTAAATTGATTTGTTAGTTTAATCTAATGCTAGTGAAAGTTAGGAGATAAGTAATCGTTTCTTGACTCTTTACATAAGTAGCAAACACGAGACCTTGCGTGAGGGATTCCGTGGAGCAATTGTGTGTAGAAACAACGCTAGAAAGTGAACCAAGCGAACCGAGTTTAACTACTAGTACTAAACCTAAATTCATAAATCTTAATGCATTCTCGGGAATTACATCTTGTAAGCGGACCTCAAGGTGGTTCTTTTGAATAGAATCGATAACTAGCGGACACGTTACTCGGTGAAATTAGGGATTTTGGGGCTAGCTAAGCGGACCCGCTATCCTACGGTTGGTGATAATCTGTGACTAATAACAAGTGGAAAAGAACATAACTTGATTCATTGTTTCGAACGAAGAAGGATTCCTTGATCTCGTCTCTCTTATTGCTTTCAACTTTATCTTTTAATTGTTTTGTTTGTTTTCTTTTGCTTTTTACACCCCCCCTTTCGTGACAATTTTTACAACTAGAATCTCGTGCTCCTCGTGGGATCGACCTTGACTGCCCTATATTACTTGTTAATTAGGTAGTAAAGTATTAATTAATTTGTTGTGGTTACGACACGCATCAAATTTTGGCGCCGTTTTTAGGGAGCGGCGGATGATTTTAGTTGTTTTTATTTTTCTTTTTGCTTTATTCTTGCTTTGTTGGATTCTATTCCGTATCTAACTTAGTTTTTGAATCGTATTTCAGGTATCGGTTTTCCATGTACGGTGGACAAGAGCAAGCATATTACAACAATCAATACGGTTTTCAACCTCAACATTATGACAACTTCCAACCATCCTTAGGATACAATCAAAACCAATATTTTGGCTATGATAAAATTCCTACAGAACCTTATGGATATTCTCATACATATCAACAACCTTATGACGGGTATGTAAGTGGACAATCACAAGGATGGGAGGATAGTTTTGTTTATGATCAGAAATTCTCTAGTTTTGCAGATAAGATGTTAGCCATGATTGGGGATCTTCAACAAAATTTTTTTTTTGATGCAAGAATCACATCGAGAAATTCAAAGGAATTCGGAGAAAATATACGAACTAATTAACCAACCTTTGGAGACTTTTGATGACGCTAGTGTAGATTACTCGAGCCTTGATCTTAATAATGATCAATCACCTATTCAAAAGGACGAGCTTGAGGAAGATGCATTTATTGCTTGGCAAAACTTTCTTAAGGAAAGATGGGAGTCCGCGGAAGTGTATGAATGTTCCGACAATGAGGAAGTTATTCCAACTCCGGATCATAATAACGATCCTTCACCTATTCAAAAGGAGGAGATTGGGTGTGACTTACCTATTGTTGTAAACGGAGTAACACCCGCACAAGAAGATCTTACAATCTATACCGATGAGAATCACTTTAGTGAATGGCCCGATTCCGATGATGAGAATGTTGAAGAGATGATTATAGAGGATGAAACCACATTCATTGATTTTGTGGAAGACCCAATTGAACTTGCTAATGATTATGATGATGCCGAGACTATGGTTAAGGTAGAAAACGACGAAGAATGGTTGCAAGGTTTAATAGAGGACCACGATATACAAGAGGTAAGTGATTCACTTGAATTTTTAAGGATGAAGAGGATTCTATAATACAAGAATTTTTGAAAGGTTTGTCTAACCCTTTGCTTATTGATTCTTCTCCTTTACCTCTTATTGGTTTGAATGTATGTGCTTCAAAGTATTTTTGGATGATTTTGTTTCTAAATATCCACCATTGGAAACACTTGATGCTAACACTATGCAGGTTTGCCAAGAGGAATACATGGAAGTTCCGAATTCTATGTTCTTTATACACTTCAGAGTGTGGACGAGAATAAGTGTGGGGGAAATTTCTATCGAGCGATAATTTCACTATTGTTTTCTTGTGCTAATATTTGTATGGAGTTATTGTTTGCAAAACAGTATTATGGGTGGATCCTCAAATTTTCAGATTGTTAGTATATGGGGAATGAATCATACAAGAGCCAAGTCGGGCCGTCGACTTTAAAACAAGCGCTTAATGGGAGGCAACCCATCGGTTTTGTATTTCTTATCTTTTGTTTTTTTTGTTATTTCTTTTTCTTGTTTCTTATCATGTTAAAATTTCCCACCTTGACTTTACTAGGAGGATTCAATTACATTGAGGACAATGTAAGGTTTAAGTGTGGGGGAGTGGTTAAGCATGTTTTTAAAACAAAAAAATTACAAAAAAAAAAAAAAATGAAAAAATTTGAAAAACAAAAAAAAAAAAAAGTTTTACATAAAGATTCCAACTTTTAAAGATTTTAGAGTCACTAGCATATTTCTAGGTATGTTTACATAGAGATTTTGACCGACATAATTGAACTTGGAAATGTTAGAGAATTACATTCGGATTTCTTGTTTGTTAGAGTGTTAAATAATGGATTTAATCATGCCGGTGATGCGAATTTGGTGCAGGGAGAAGTGCATTATTAGAGTTGCTGATCAATCATTAGTGGAGACTACCCGTATTCATATCATGAGAGGCACCGACCAGAAATCTTCCATCTACTAAAGAGCTTCTTTTGAGTGTGTGTCACCGTACGTTAATTCCGGGTAGAATGGTGAGCTACCCAACCTCCCACCACTAAAAGCACTACTCTTTGATCTCTTGAGTGCTAATTTTGTCAATCATGAGGGTGACGTCCATGGATGAAAGCTTCCTTCTTGTAGTTCGATTTGCATTAGCACCATTCTCTCGCGACAACAACGGATCCATGAAACACATTCATCATCAACAAGGAGCGACATCAAAATCTACAAGGAAAGCTGGAAAAGTTTAAGGTTTACAAGCAACAAAACGAGAAAAAGAGCAAATTTCAAATACAAGTAAAGCAACATACAAAGAGCGGATTTTTACATATATGTTGAAGACTTACACTACAATGAGGTAATTTTATATCCAAGTATGAAGACTTATTCATGAAAGCGAAGAAAAGTAAAAGGTGAGAATTTTTGAAAGTTTATGATTTCAAAGACGATACAAGTTGTGAAGAATCAAGCGGTAAAATACTTCTTCCACGGCCATGGTTTATTTTTGTATTTAATTTCTCTTGTTTAAAAAAAAAAAAAAAAAAAAAAAAAAAAAAAAAGAAAAAAAAAAAAAAAGAAAAATAAAAAAAGAGAGAAAAAACAAGAGAAATATTTGTATAAGCCGTGGGGAAGGAAAATTTATAAGGAATTTTCAAGCGACAAGGATTTTTAAGGTAAAAGAGTTACAAATTGTTAAGGATTTATGAAATTCAAGGGTTTATCATCAATAGTTGAAACCAAAGACGAAGATCAAGAAGTTAAAGACGAGGAGCTAAGACGTTTTATTGGATGCCGTGAGAGTGGTGTTATCATAATTGGCGATCGGATGTGAAGGTGAGTAAGTAATCTCATCCTCGATATAAATGGTTGATTTCCTTTCTTAGAGATCGTCAGAAAAATGGTTTTTCAAAATATTAAAAGATGTGGGTTTTTAAAAATATTTCGGAAGTTATCCTTCCCACCATTCAACGTGTCGCAGGATTTCTCTCTTCATTCCTACCCCGCACACATGTGAGAACCATAAAAAAGTCGTCTTTTTGAGTGCAATTATCATAAAATCCTTAATTGGTGAGGCAGAAGTCGAGGCGAAATGCTTATTGATCGTTTCTCAAACACGCATTCTCTCATTATGGTGTGGTTATTTCTCACTCAACATTTAAGAATGAGAATAGGTTCTTTAGTATTTCTAACTTCTTATTACTAGTATGCGAAATTCTATGTCCTCATAACTCTTTGATGCTTGTGACGCTTGAACGCTTTGAAGTTGTGAGTTTTTTGGTTTGATTTGCTCGAGGACTAGCAAAGTCTAAGTGTGGGGGAATTTGATAGGTGTAGAATACACCGTATTTACTATCTAGTAGTTTATGCTTTCTTTGCTATTTTTCTTGTAAATTATGTATTTTACGCTTGTTTTGAGTTTTGTAGCTACTTTGGAGTCGCACGGAGGAAAAGAAGAAGAAATCACCCAATTTGAGCCAAAAGGGCAAAAAGGTCATTTCAGGGGCGAGCACTATCTGGAGCCCAGTCCAGGTTAAGGGGTAACTCTTGGAGGAGTACTAAATACAAACCAAATGCCAAGGATTAAGGGGCTGTCCACTAGGGTATCCCTTATCTAATGAGTGGGTTGGTTTTTATCAATGGGGTGTAAATATCCACCCAAATCAATACAACCTAAATACGAGAGTTCTTTCTCTCGTTTCACTCAATTATCATTGAACCGGACAACTAGAGAAGGTTGTGAAATTGAGAAGTGAGAATCGAGAGAAAGAGAAGAAGGAAAGGAGGACGATGCAAACGAGTGAAATCGAGAGGAAGCTTGTACACATGAGGGATTTGAGGGTTTGAGTGTGGACGATAGGTTGGTGGTGGAATCGATCGATTCAATTCGACAGAGGAAGAAGATGGTGCTACTTTGATTAAACGGAAGAAATCGAATCAAGAACAGAGAGAGAGCTGAGGGTTTTGATGCCATCAAGATTGAAGAGGTTAAAGGTTAGGGTTAGCTGTCTCTGTGAGCAAGATTTAGATCGAGAATTACCATCAGAAATCGATGTTGTTGAGTGAGAAATGGGTGTTTGAATCTGAGGTTGAAGAGTGAGCAGCGAATGGAAGATGGGTTTTGGTTGAATTCGGTTTTGAAAAGGCTGCTGTGAAAATGAGAGTTAGGGTTTATTCAATCGGCCCGAGAGATGAAGACGCCGGTGATTTCGTTGAGTAATGGTTGGATTCGTGTGAAATGAAGAGTTAATTTGACCAAGTGGTCTTCTTTGAGGAAGAATGGGGGTTTGATGGAGTCTGCTTTGGTTCCAGGGAAGCGATGGATTGTGAAGAGTGATGTTCCGAGAAGAATTGAGAATGAGAAATTGATAGAAAAAAAGCTAATGATTGCGAGATGAATGGTGAATTGCTTGAATCGATTCTCGAGGGGGAATGGTGCTAGAAGTTGGGTGATTCTTGATTCAATTGAAGGTAGAGTCGATTGAGCTAAGAAGTAACAAAAAGTGAAGCTATTGAACACAATAGATGAATGCTAGGAATTCTTAATGAGGAAGTGGAGCTGAAGAAGAGGCCTGAAATTGGCCGGGAAAACCTGATAAACAGCCGAAACTCGGCCAAATCGTCCTTCTGGCGAGTTGACTCGGACCGATCCGAACGATCCCGATGACCGATCCCAACCGAGCCCGATGACTGATTCCGGTGAGCTGAATTAGATTAAGTCAGCCGAGTAAGCGGTGACTCGATTCGACTCGGGTGAGTAAGCCCGATTATCGAGTCGGAAGCTAACTCGAGTCCGACTCACTCCTTTTCCTTGACCTTTGATTGATTTGACTGACGGTTGACTAGTTTGACCGTTAGTCCTAACTGGGAGGACCGGACGGAATATTCCGTCGAATATTCTCTCGACGACAAAAATTTTCAGACGACCGGCGGCGACGTTTTCCGGCCAAATTCCGGCCATAATCCCAGTTTTCCGGCAAGCAAAATTCCAGAACTTTCTATGGACTTCTCTCATGGGTATGAAGACTTGGGCTAGGAATTGGATGGAGAATTGGACTCAAATTTGGAAAGAGAAGATGAAGAGTTGAGAAAGCTTGGAATTGGAAATTGAATTGCAAAAGGAAAAGGATTCTAATCCTTGGAAGAATTGGTGAATTTTGAAGCCTATAAATAGAGAAGTTTTTCTACAACTTCTACACATCTTCTACACACATCTTACACACATCATTCTACACACATCTCTACACACACAATTCTTTTCTTTTCTTATTCTTTGTGTGAACTTTTTAACATGAGTAGTTAATTTTATTGATTGAGGATGAATTCCTAGTTCTTAATATGATTTGAGTTTTTGTTTTTAATTCTATCTTGAAGTTCTTCACATGATTATCGTTTGTTTTTACTAATAGGAGTGATCTTAAAGACATTCATGATTGATTGATAGATTGTTTAGAATGCATGCTAAATTGATTTGTTAGTTTAATCTAATGCTAGTGAAAGTTAGGAGATAAGTAATCGTTTCTTGACTCTTTACATAAGTAGCAAACACGAGACCTTGCGGAGGGATTCCGTGGAGCAATTGTGTGTAGAAACAACGCTAGAAAGTGAACCAAGCGAACCGAGTTTAACTACTAGTACTAAACCTAAATTCATAAATCTTAATGCATTCTGGGAATTACATCTTGTAAGCGGACCTCAAGGTGGTTCTTTTGAATAGAATCGATAACTAAGCGGACTGTTACTCGGTGAAATTAGGGATTTTGGGGCTAGCTAAGCGGACCTGCTATCCTACGGTTGGTGATAATCTGTGACTAATAACAAGTGGAAAAGAACATAACTTGATTCATTGTTTCGTAACGAAGAAGGATTCCTTGATCTCGTCTCTCTTATTGCTTTCAACTTTATCTTTTAATTGTTTTGTTTGTTTTCTTTTGCTTTTACACCCCCTTTCGTGACAATTTTTACAACTAGAATCTCGTGCTCCTCGTGGGATCGACCTTGACTGCCCTATATTACTTGTTAATTAGGTAGTAAAGTATTAATTAATTTGTTGTGGTTACGACACGCATCGGGGAGATCTTCATTGCAGGTGTGCTTTGGTGAGCTAATGAAGGCCGGGATGAGCAAAGAAATGCAATGGTTGTGACAAGTATGGTCTTGTGATGTGTTGGCTCAAGAATGGCATAAATGAATGCTAGGTTTCTGGTGATATTGCATATGTAGTTATTATGGCTTAAGGCGGAGAGTGACAATCGGATCTTTGAGATTACAAGGGAAGTGATAGCTTGAGTCTGGTGGAACTGAAGACAGGGAATGAGAATGAATTTGATGGATGAGTTTTAAGCTGCAATTGAAAAAGGCCTGGAATATGGTCTGGAAACAGCCAGGAATCGGTCAGAACTCGGCCAGTTTCCGAGTTAGCCAAGTTAACCCGCCGATTCATGCGATCTGACTCAGAGGGATTTGGACTTATTCTAACTGGGCTCAATTAATGGGCTGTGGAAGATTCAATTTGGCAGTGGGCTAGTCTGGTGACGGGAATTGAATGAGAAGGGGGCGACTTAGTCCAGGGAGTAAAAATACTATAGAAATATATATCTCATATCTTATATCTATTATCTATATCTTTCTATTCTTTTTGGCCTATACTTTTGTTCTAGGGTTCACACCATGAAGTCTTTTCTCTTTCTTCTTGTTATGAACTCCATGAATATGAGCTAGAGTTTTATTATTGGTTATGGAATAAGTTTGATTTCCAAATATGGGTTTTAATTCAATAAATTAGTTTTGTCTCCATATTATCGTTTATGATTCACCATTAATATTGTTACATGATTTGAATGCTTGTTTAGTCGAGTCGCGAATCGATTGAGTTTGTTTTCATCTCTCTTGCTAGATTAGGATTTATTATACGCAAAGTGATAGATTCCACGATTACAAGTAGCATAATTGTGATTCCGCTTGTAGTGATACATCCTAGTAGTCACATGCGAGTCATAACCTTTGTTAAATCGGATTAGTGCGCTTTCCACGTTCGATTGCTTTGATTGGCCTGATTTCATAGAACCTAATGCATCTAGGGAATTAAACTTGATTAGTGCTTTTACACGTTAGGTTGTTCCTTTAGATAGAATTCATATTCGCATCTTTTAATGTGTTTGTTGATGACAAGAGGAGATTAGTGGGATATTCTTGCGATCAAGGTATTCTAGGGCCTTTGATAAAAGTTGAGATTAAAATATCAATTCTAGTTATTGTGTTGAAAACATGTTTGTGATTGAAGACGAAATCCATGACCAATACTTTCTCATACTTGATTACTTGTTTACTTTTCTTTGTTTTGCTTTTATTTTAGTTTATTATACAAAAATCACAAAACTACCGGTGTTATTTATAGGAGCGAAACATATTGACAACCTAGTCCTCTCGTGGATCGATCCTTTCTTGCCCTTGCTATATTTATATTTTGAGTAGTAAGAAAGTGTAATTATATTTATGTCGGCTGACAACCGGTCAGTCGTGACCCTAATGGCCACGCATGCCATTGGCACGTTCCAACACGCATCACTGGTAGCTTTTCTTACCAGGCCGTGGCCCTAATGGCCGAGCGTGCCATTGGCACATGCCAACACGCTCACTGGTAGCTTTCATTACCTAGTCGTGGCCCTAATGGCCGTGCGTGCCATTGACACATGCCAAACACGCACGCTGGTAGCCTAACTTGCAAGCCGTGCAACCTAGGCCAACTTGGCCGTATGTGCCATTGGCACATGCAAAACCCACGCTGGTAGCCTAACTTGCAAACCGTGCAACCTACTACCAAGGCATTCCGCATATGCCATTGGCACATGCCACACACGCCACTAGCAGCTCTGTCCTTGCCACTTACACTCAACGTGCAACCTACCACCAAGGCATTCCGCACATGCCATTGGCACATGCCACACGCGCCACACACGCCACTAGCAGCTCTGGCATTGCTACTTGCACTCAAGGTGCAACCCGCAACAAAGGCATTTCGCACATGCCATTGGCACATGCCACACGCGCCACTAGCAGCGCCACTTGCACTCAAGGTGCAACCAACACTCGAGACATCAACAAAAACTGGGGGATGGTTTCCAGGGTTTTGGTTTGGCGGTCACAACATGCACCGTACACTACGCTCACATTAAGAAAGCGTGAATAGGAATAAAGAGGTCAAATAAATGAGGAAATAATGGTGAAAACGTTTTCACCCATAAACACCATGCGGTTACCACCTCCTCCCATTATTTCACCCTTTACTCTCTTCCTTCATGAGGCAGAGTACGTTTCAATCTCGACTTGTATAAATAGGTATTACCTATTTCCACCGAGACAACAAGTCTCGGTCGGAGAAAAACACAACACTCTCGGAAAGGCAACTTTGCAAGCTCTCCAAAAAAGCTTTCATCTCTTGCAAGCTTCCGAGCTTTCACTTTCTCGATACAAGTCGAGACACTACTCTCCCAGAATTATTCTGGTCTCAACACCTTTCTTTGCTTCCCTCCCCAAATCAACCCTTGTCCTCCACTTTGTGACCAAAGCAAGTCTGGAACGGCCATTTCTTGGTTTAGTCCGGACTTGTACATATTGATCTCTCGAATATAGAAAGTGCTCACATGCAGCACATTTGTTTAGGGTTTAAACTAGTTTCTCACTCACCTACCGAATTTACCAAAATCGGCGGAAACGATTTTTACCCATAAACAATTGGCGACCACAGCGGGAGGATTGATCTATCGGTTACAATACCAACTCCGACTCCTGATTTCTTTTCCCGAACGTCAAATCCCAACATGGTGGAACTCAGGTCCGGAGCGGCTGCCGAGAACACAAGCACAGAACATATCCTTGATGTTAGCGTCTCTCCCAATAACGTTGTTGCATCACATAGTGACTATAGTAACATCGAGTGCACTCCCTCAAGGGTAACACCACCAATCACCAGGGCCAGAGCTGCTGCCTCCTATAGTGTCTCTGCACAACCCTCTAATCACGGCAACGAAAATATCTCTTCGGGTGTCCCGCCACCAGTCACCAGGGCCAGAGTCGCCGCTGCGGCCCCTAATGGTTCGTCTAGCATGGCGCCTCCGACCACAACTAAGATTCCAACTACCCCGCCGAGGGACGAGACTGGAGGGACCAGAGGAAGTCGTCCTTATGTCACCATCGCTGATTTGATGGAACGACAGGAGATGCTCGCCAGAGTCCAGACGGATATGGTTTCAACGCAGAAGGAGGTACTCGTCTTTCTCAAGACCCTGACAGAGCAACTACCACGTGAGTCGCGTCCTCCAAAGCCGCTTAGGAACGTCCCCAACAACCCCGATGCCAGCACCTCGGCGGAGCACGCCTCCACGGATGAGGAAACTCGCGCTAGAATCCCGTTGGAAAGAAATCAGCCGCCCAACTTAAATCACGAGAAGATCCGGGAACAACTTCTCCGCAACCGAATCAAGAATGATGAATTGGACTTGCATCATCTCCAAACCCCTTACCCATCCTAAATGCAGAGAATCCCTCTCCCAAGGGGGTACTCTTATCCTCAATTTACCTGTACGATGGTACTGGGGAGTGCACATGAGCATGTCTCCGTTTCTGGAATCCCTAGGTGAACAAGAATATAATCACGTTCTTCGTTTAAGGTAATTCTCAAAATCAC
The DNA here is from genome assembly GCA_023531295.1 of Papaver armeniacum. Classification (NCBI taxonomy): domain Eukaryota; kingdom Viridiplantae; phylum Streptophyta; class Magnoliopsida; order Ranunculales; family Papaveraceae; genus Papaver; species Papaver armeniacum. Next base: position 77,034 of record JAJJWW010005102.1, read on the forward strand.
TTACTGGAAGGGCGTATACATGGTACAACATGACATCCCACCGAACAGCATTCCCAACGGAGTAGCATGGTCTTTGCGTTTTACAAGAAATACTTCTTCGTGTCTGAACAAGTTACTTTCTCGGACCTCGGAAGAATGTACCGATGGGATAACGAACATCCGAATGATTTCGTCAAAAGGTTCAGGGTTCAAGCACTCGACTGTCACGACCCAAACGTGACCGAGCAATAACTGGTGAACACGTGCATCAATGGCATGGTTCCTATTTACCGCGCCTTGCTAGAGAACTTGCGCTTCCAAACATTCTCCGAACTCCATGAAGCCGCCAGGCGATCCGCAATAACTGTGCACCCAGCATTACTTTGGAAAGAGCTAGGCCAACTCGAACCGAAGACACGCGTGAAACTCGTGGGAGTAGACGCCTCATCAGCAAGCAATTTAATGCCGACTCATCCTCCGTGAACATAGTAAACGAAATGGGAAAAAGGAAATCCCCAACTACGAGCCACCAGCCAAAACGTGAAGTGCCGGCGCAACGGGAACCCCCGCCACGAAAGACCGTCACTAAAACTCCCATGCAGCATCATGAGACCGAAGGAAATACCCTTGATTTCCCGTTTCCCATCGAGGAGGTGATTGACCTCCTAGAAGCCTGGGTTCAAGATGATGTTATCAGACTGCCACCTCCCAGAAGTCCACCAACTAAGGCTGAGATGGCGAACCCCAAGTACTGCCATTACCACAGGTTCGTTCACCACCCGACCAACGATTGCAACAGACTAAAGCATATTTTCAAAGAAAGGATAGAAGCGGGAGAACTCCAACTAGGAGACGAAAGAGTGCATCGAGACCCACTCCCAATAAGAAACTGCGGGTCCTCTTGGGACTCTGTGCACGAGACTGTACAATCCATGATGCAACATGTATGCGAAATTATCTATCTTTCCAAGGTGCAACGCCCAAGATATTTTCGCAGCTCTCAATCGCGTTGTATCCGGCAAACGACTTTCTCTCCTCGGAAACCACGCCGGGGCCTAAGCTTTCAAATAGGCGGAACCAAAAAGGAGAATCGGGGACTGTGACCACGTCCCGTTTAAGAGGTAACGAATTTGACGACACGTTCATCGACACGGCCTCGACCACAACATCATTACTTTCAAGACACTAAAGATAGCGGATTTTACAAAAAGAAGCTACCTATTCCCTGTCCGTGATTAAGAACTTGAGAGGAGAAACTTTGAACGCGCATGGCTACATCAACCTAGAGATCAAGATGGGAGACGCTATAACGCATAGCAAATTCCACATTGTCAAATAACTAGATCATGACATGATATTGGGACGCTTATGGGTGCTCGACAACAAAGCGAAATTGGATGTGCACCCTCTGCCGACGTCTACGCCCGAAGGAATTTCCAACAAATCATCCCACTGGTTATCGCATCAACGAACTATTGAAGGAACCCAGACATCCGGAGAGGACCCGTTGGCGCTAGCTCATGGTTTTCAAATGCAACTAAGTCTAACCGAGCAACCTTTTTTGCAACCGGTCATTCCTTCCCCATTCCGTCATGGGGACTCGGCGCGATTACTGGCACGAACGCTGTCAAGAAATGTGAATGGGGAGCTGGACCATTTGAACACTTTGCAAGAAGCTTGGAAACTTCTATAGAAACCAACAAAGCCAAGACTCAAATGGTTGCACGACGTCTGAACCCGTTTTCAATCGGAGATGTAGTGGTTAGGAAAGCTCGTTTCAAGTTAGGAGGATGACAAGTAAAAATGGCTATTCAAACTAATTCGCCCAATGAAAGAGAAGACGAGTCATGACTCGGTTTCGGATACCCTTTTGGGAGGATATTGCAAGCTCATCAATGCGGACACACTGAAGGCGTGATAATTCACTCGCGATGGCTCAAGGCCTCCAATCCTTAAAATGCTGTACTTCCCAATCACTCCCCCTTTTAGTATTTCCTTTAACAATTCCTATTAGTAGTTGTACTCCCCCAAGATGAATACACCGTTTGTATTTTTTTCCCTGGGGATTCCCTTTTCCGTCAAAAAAAAGAAGAAGCATAAATGCATCTCTTTCCAAGCAAATTCTCCAGATATCAGAGAAATACATCAGATAAACCCAGAAAACCATTGCAGAGCCATCATACCACAACCTCTTTCAAAAAATATATATGAAGCAAAATGTTGACTGATGAAGAAGAAGGTAAAGATGAGTTTACGAAAAAAAAAAAAAAAAAAAAAACATCAGGAGAACTAAGAAGTTAACAGAAATAACAAAAGGGAGGAACTAGCCATCGAAGGATGGAGCACAAGTCCCCTCGGGCAAGGCTATCTTCAAGCACTTCCCCCAGCAATTACTCGGGCAACAAAGGTTCCATTCAACGGTGTTAGCAGCAGCAACCTCAATATCCCATCCCGAAGCAACCACGCGCGCGGCGGTGTCCTCCCCGACGACCAGGTCCATCATACGCCACCATGACCCCTCACGTATACCTGCATGACACCTTTGGCATTAACTTCAAGGGCTATTTCGTTTCCGTCATATCCTCCTTGAAGGTTTTCTTATTGACACTTCGAAGAAAGTTTTTGATTCATCCGCATCAAAATCAAGAATCATGGCGCTCTCCTCCAAGAGCCTCACACGTTCGCTTTTCCGTCGCCGACCTAGAAACGATCCGATCCGCCCCATACCGGACCGAGGAAAGGCTTTTGCCTTTGAAACTTCTCAATATGCCAAGACTCTTCCTCGTTCTCTCGACCCTCCTCCATGCTCACCGAACCCAAGAAAGTCCGAACATGCACTTGTTCTTCATGGGGATAGATGGAAGGGAGGTCCTTAATGATTTCACTAGCTTCATGGAACAAATATTCAATCCCAACCAATGCCTCCTCAAGAGAAGAATATCGATCTCCGCCAATTCTGAAGTCCTTATCCGAAGAGTTAAAGGCGTGGCCATCCCTGGAGGGTCCCATCATACACTGCAAAAAATGGGGAAAATGATCAAGTTTCATCCTATCTATAAAAAGAGGATAACATGAACATAAAAGAAGAAGAAAACATACCGGTATGATCTTCTTATCCCGAATAACCCTAGTCGGGGTGCTTTTGTAAGAGTCAGACCTCGCGCCTTCACTTGGAGAATCTGGCTGTTTAGAGGATGATTCGTCTTTAGGCAAGGAAAAAAACTCAACAAGAAGAACCTTTTCTCAAACAAGGGAGACGGTACAATTGCGTTGGGTATGAATATTGAACCTTAAAAAAGGAAAGAAAGCAATGAGGGACATAACGCTTGATTTTAGCATGGATAATGCCCTGATTGAAGCCGCGCGTGAAGGAAGGCAAAATAAGGAAACTTTGATATCTGTAGAAACACCTACTCCCTCCTTGTTTACACCGGTCCCATCAAGATCGCGCCAGTTTCCCAATCTCCCAAGCCACACCGGTCCCACCAATTGCGCCAACTTCCCAATGACCGCCGCCCAAGTCGCGCAGCTAGCACGATCGGCTTCCCCACCTTGCTGTCCTAGGTCCCACCAGCTAGCACGCTCGGTTTCCCAACTCGTGTCAACTTCTCGATGCCGCCCGGCTTCTGTCTCTCAATGATGCGACTTCCCAATTGAGCCGACCTCCGATTTGTGCAAAAGCCCGGAGGCAAGGATTCCAAATCCTATTTATAAAAAGGTCAGACAAGCATCCTCAATTCTCTTTACGATTTATCTTTGATAGTTTGTCACCATCTTATGCTTACCTCGCAACAAAGCTCATTCCGAGCTAAGCGGGGGACTTAATGTTGATGGTGGTTTTTAAACAAAGGGTAAAATCGTAAAACCCCAAATAACCTAATGTCACCGGTGACACATTTATTAGAGCATTTAATACACGTAGTTAGTAATTAATAGGGGATATTTTTTCAAATTAGGGTTACAACGAGCAAAACCCTAATTCACCTACGTGCCAATGTCGAATCATGCCAGACACACCTAGCCCAAGCTAGCCGCGCCAAACGCACTCTGCCTTGGCCCTAGCTATGCTAGTCACACCAAACGCGCCAAAGCATGCCTACCATGCTAGCCGCACCTCTGTGCCAATGGAAAATCATGTCAGCCACACCTAGCCCAAGCTAGTCGCGTCATGCCAAACGCACTCTGCCTTGGCCCTAGCTACGCTAGTCACACCACGCCAAGCCAAGCACCCTTACCTTGGCCCTAGCCACGCCATGCCAAAATGGCGCCCGCACATAGGCTTGCAAACCGTGCAACCTAGGCCAAATTGGCCACGCATGCCATTGGCACATGCCAACATGCATCGCTGATAGCTTTCCTTACCAGGCCGTGACCCAAATTGGCCACGCATGCTATTGGCACATGCCAACACGCATCGCTGGTAGCTTTCCTTACCAGTGTGACCCCATGCATGCCGTTGGCACATGCCAACATGCATCGCTGGTAGCTTTTCTTACCAGGCCGTGACCCTAATGGCCACGCATGCCATTGGCACATGCCAACACGCATCATTTGGTAGCTTTTCTTACCAGGCCGTGGCCCTAATGGCGAGCTTGCCATTGGCACATGCCAACACGCATCGCTGGTAGCTTTTCTTACCAAGCCGTGACCCTAATGGCCACACATGCCATTGGCACACGCCTACACGCATCGCTGGTAGCTTTTATTACCAGGCCGTGACCCTAATGGCCATGCATGCCATTGACATGTGCCAACACGCATCACTGGTAGCTTTTCTTACCAGGTCGTGGCCCTAATGGCCGAGCGTGCCATTGGCACATGCCAACACGCTCGCTGGTAGCTTTTATTACCTAGCTGTGGCCCAAATGGTCGTGCGTGCCATTGACACATGCCAAAGACGCACGCTGGTAGCCTAACTTGCAAGCCGTGCAACCTAGGAAAACTTGGACGTACGTGCCACTGGCACATGCCAAAACCCACGCTGGTATCCTAACTTGCAAACCGTGCAACCTACCACCAAGGTATTCCGCACATGCCATTGGCACATGCCACACATGCCACTAGCAGCTCTGGCATTGCCACTTACACTCAACGTGCAACCTACCACCAAGGCATTCCGCACATGCCATTGACACTTGCCACACACGCCACTAGCAGCTCTGGCATTGCCACTTGCACTCAAGGTGCAACCCGCAACAAAGGCATTCCGCATATGTCATTGGCACATGCCACACGCGCCACTAGCAGCGCCACTTGCACTCAAGGTGCAACCAACACTCGAGACATCAACACAAACTGGGGGATGCTTTCCAGGGTCTTGGTTTGGCGATCACAGCATGCAGCGTACACTATGCTCACATTAAGAAAGCGTGAATAGGAATAAACCGGTCAAATAAATGAGGAAATAATGGTGAAAATGTTTTCACCCATAAACACCATGCGGTTACCACCTCCTCCCATTATTTCACCCTTTACTCTCTTCCTTCATGAGGCCAGGGTACGTTTCAATCTCGACTTGTATAAATAGGTCTTACCTATTTCCACCGGACAACAAGTCTCGGTCAGGAGAAAAACACAACACTCTCAGAAAGGCAACTTTGCAAGCTCTCCAAAAAAGCTTTCATCTCTTGCAAGCTTAGAAGCTTTCACTTTATGATACAAGTCGAGAAACTACTCTCCCAGAATTATTCTGGTCTCAACACCTTTCTTTGCTTCCCTCCCCAAATCAACCCTTCTCCTTCACTTTGTGATCGAAGCAAGTCTGGAACGACCATTTATTGGTTTAGGCCGGACTTGTACAGATTGATCTCTCGAATCTAGAAAGTGCTCACATGCAGCACATTTGTTTAGGGTTTAAACCAGTTTCTCACTCACCTACCGAATTTACCAAAATCGGCGGAAACGATTTTTACCCATAAACAGCTAGTCATTCTATTCGGCAGGGTTCCCTGGGGTTGACCTGAAGAGTTCTTAGCATAACCAAAACCTGTGGAAGGATGAGAATTACTAGATCGACCTTGATTCTCGGCCCTTAGACCAAGAAAAATTAGGATGGTTTCTCCAACCAGGATTGTAGGTCTCCGAGTATGGGTCAAACCACGACGGTTCTCAAACCTAGCATTGTTATAGACAGCATGAGCTTGCTCTTCACTAACCCGACCTTCCCAAAATGAGTTATGGGCTCTATTCCACAACTAGATACTTGAGAGGTTCTATTAGGTTCACCAAGGGACCTATTTTTAGATGAACCATTTCCAAAGCTTCTAACCTTCCTGGACAAAGCAACAAACTTAGCATCCGAACAGAAGCTTGTATCTACCATATTGGTGCTACTTACATTAACCAAGAGTCTTTTAGGGGGTTCAATACAAGACTCCCACTTGTTGGGATTTCTCAAACAACAACTCCTAAGAAGGTAAAGGCATCCTCGGCACTTTTATTAGTAAACTCACCAACACATAGACTCGACCATGACTTTGGTGAATAGTCTAAACCATCATAAATAATCCCTACAAGTTTCATCTTATCAAATCCATGGTGAGGACACTGAGTGTAACACCCTTTTTTTTTAGCATGGCGCATGCTAAAAGATGCGCCATGGCCTGAGATGAAGCTTCATCCAAAGCTTCTGTTGCGTAGGAAAAGGAACATTGGCCCTTGGCCAATGTGTTGTGATGTCACGACCAACATGGCCGGACATCGGGATGGCGAGTGGGCGGCCAACATGGGCGGACATCGGGATGGCTGTGGACGGCCAACATGGCGGACATCGGTTTGGAATTGGACGGCCAACATGGCCGGACATCGGGTTGTGATGGACGACCAACATGGCCGGACATCGGGATAGCGGTGGGCAGCCAACATGGCCGGACATCGGGATGGCGGTGGGACGGCCAACATGGCGGACATCGGGTGCGATGGACCGCCAACATGGCCGGACATCGGGTTGCGATGGACGGCCAACATGGCCGGACATCGGTTTGGAATTGACGGCCAACATGGCCGGACATCGGGTTGGCGAGTGGACGGCCAACATGGCCGGACATCGGGTTGGCGGTGGACGGCCAACATGGGGCTTGCATCAGGATGGCGGTGGGCCAGCCAACATGGCCGGACATCGGGATGACAGTGGGCCAGCCAACATGGCCGGACATCGGGTTAGCGGTGGACGACCAACATGGCCAGGACATCGGGTTGGCGATGGGACGGCCAACATGGCCGGACATCGGGTTGCAGATACGGCCAACATGGCGGACATCGGGTTTAGAGGGACTGACCAACATGGCCGGACATCGGGTTGGCAGAGTACGGCCAACATGGCCGGATATCGGGAAAATACATGGCAACGGCCATGAATAGTAAACGGGGAGTTGATGAAATATTTTTCGTCCCCTTTCCATACTTGTAGAAATTCCATTAAGACATATATAGGGAGGGGTAGTTGGTTGAAGGTGCATATGCGGACTATGTACCAAGTAAGCTTCATAGCTTAGCGAAAGAGTATAAATGATGCCTAAGGCTCATTTATAGTTGCGTAGCCTGTGAAGAGGGCATTTGATGCTTAGGCATCGTTATGCCATATTGCGGACCAAACATGCATCACTTGGATGCATTTCGACGGAACGGCCTATACGGACTAGGCCATTTCCATTATTGCTTGGCCACGGCCATGCAAACGAGTTGGCTTAAGTTTCTGTCCCTTCGTGGATGAACTACGGTCTGTGCTTGATCCCTTTAGAGTAGGGAAGGGTACGTAGGCACCGCATGATGAGTTGCAAAGATTCCGGTCCAAAGACTTTGTCGCTCATATCATCTAATTCGGAGATGATTGCGACATTCTGGCCCCTCATATCATCTAAGCTCGACGCCAGAGATGATTGTGGCCATACTTGATGAGGCTTAGTTGCATGCCAGCAAGTGGATGCTCATACTTCATATCAAGCTACAAAGAGGAAGCTATAGCCTATCTGGAGGCGAAAAACCCGAATGTCGTAATTTAGCTCAAGAGGAGTCCATTTTGATGGGAAACGGCCCAAAGATCAAGACATGTTGATCTATATATCCACATGGTCACCACAATTTAGCCAAATCCCATTGTTTAGAGCCTCAAAAGGCCGTTTTTTGCCGTATTAAGCAAGTTTTTGGTTTCTTTAATAAACCCTTTGCGGAACAAGGGTAAGTTGGAATGGTGTGGAAGCTAAGTTAGATGCATCATGCTCCACGAGCATGCTTACAAGGGCAATTGAACGTGCATTTTCCTAGCTTTGAGGCCCGGATCGTAGCTTCATCATGGCGCATCGGGGAAGTTACGGCCTGCGGGGCAACGCGCCAAAGGCGTAATTTTCCGGTCCGTCACACTGAGATAGGAGATCATTGAATCTCTCTAAAAACCTATAAAGAGACTCTCCTCTTGTTGAACACTAGCATTAATTTTTACGCCTAACAGCTGCAGTTTTATGCTTAGGGTAGAATTTCATATAGAAAGCAAAAAGAATAAGTTCCCGCCATGTTTCAATGGATTCGGATGGTAGGTTGTTTAGCCAGTCTTGGCTTTATCTTTTAAGGAAAAGGGGAACATCTTAAGTTTCAAAACTTCATCGGTAAGGTCTTTTATTCTAACTGTCCCACAAATTTCCTCAAAGTCCCTAATATGAAAATAAGGGTTCTCATCATCTTTTCCTAAGAATATAGGGATCATACGAAGAATACTAGCTTTTATCTCGAAGTTAGCCGTATTGGCCGGCAATTTAATGCACGAAGCTCGGTTGGTCCCATTGGGAACATGTAATCTTTCAAAGTTGCCATCGTTGCACAACCGAAGTACTAGGGTACTTTCCTCACAAAGAGACAGATTCTCAAAATTGAAGTTTCCAAAAACGGGGCTCTCAAAAGAAGAGTCTTGAGTTCCCCGCCTTCACAAGAAGAACTACTAGGTTTGTCACTAATCAAACGACCTAGAGTGTTTCTTTTCCAAGCCCGTTCTCTAATGACCTCGGGCATACACTAGAAAAACAACAAAATAAAATTCCTAACGGAAGAGAGGTTCTATGCAAACACAAACAAGGCTGACTCCACCACAGCAAACCTATTGAATTCTAGCAAACAAAAAGCATGATGGCTCCACTTAGATTGTTTCTAGACCAGCTTCTAATCGTTCGAAAGGGAATTCGTTACAATTTAAGCAAACCCCTTAGGATCAATTCGAGTCAAAGTAAGTTGAATCAAGGCGAGGGAAGCTCAGGCCTCACCGCTATTACAAGGCGGCGCAATCACGCATTAAACTTCACAGAAACCATCATGACTTCGAAGTATGCTTAAAAGAGTAACCAATATTTTTCGAGCGACTTTCCTACTAAGCTCGTTACCCTATCGGTCTCGTTCTATTCCAAATTTTAAAGCTTAGGTTCGCGTTAAGTATTGTTTTCCTAAGGCGGGCAAGAAGAGAACGGTGATGAAATCCAAACCCTTATCTTGTATGGCCAGTCCTTGCCCTTTACTAGGAAATTAAAACAGCTGTTTTCAAGTCCTCAGCATATATGCAAACGAAGGAATACAGTAACTCGCTGACAGGGGATTCGCGAGTGTTTTGACGAACTTACCTCTCGTTCCAGACGGGAGATGAACCGTTGCAGTCGACTCGGGCCACGACTCCTATGTCATGTATGAACCCGAGGGGCCAAGACGATATTGTAATCGTCGTTCTTCTCTGCACACAGTTTATATTTAATACTACCCTTCCGTAGGGTTTAAAAATAAAAGAATGTCCAAATGTCCAAGTCCAAAGTCCAAAAATAAAGTACAAAAGAAAAGGAAAGTCTTAAAAAAATAAAAAAAATATCTCTCTCTTTTTTTTTCTCTTTTTTTATAAAATAATAATAAAAAAAAAATCTTCTTCTTTCGCTCGTTTCGCTTTGTCTTTAACTCCAAATCTTTAAGTATCCACCAAAAGCTTTGGAAAATTTTTCTTTCGCTCCAAATCCCAAAATCTGAAAGGAAAAGACAAAAACCCAAAAACGTAAAGAAGAACAAATAAATAAAAACCTAAAAGAAAATCTAAAAACTCTTGCCTAAAGACAAGTCCGCGTCGGCGGCTTCAAAAATTGATATGATTTTCAATTGAGTTTTAGTAAAAGGTTCGTTGAGACTTGTGAAAGCAGATTTTTAGACTTAATTTTTAAGGAAAAAATATAACAAACTCAAAATACCAGATGTCGTGAAAATTATGGAGAGGATGGAGCTAGGATATCACCATTCATCAATACTTAGGTGGTTTTAATTTTTTTTTTTATCATGCAATTTAAACAATTGATTTGATTCTAAAGTAATGCCAAAATCATATTTCCAAAATATCAAATGTTAGTCGCAAGCATAACGCATAAAGAGTCTAAAACTAAGCATGCATCATCAAGAGAAAACACAATTGATTAATAAAAATAATTTAATTCATTTTTATCAATGCAATTAATCATATAAAAATATTGCATAAATTAGTAAAGTAAATGTTACCACATAATTCTTGAAAGAATGGCTTCCTCCGTCGCCCAATGCAAGGATGGGTTTAGCTCATCATGTTGGAAACACGCTCAAAAGTTGATTTCATTGCTCAAAAATGGTTCACAAATGATGAAATGGGAGAAAATAATTAAAATCGGGTGTTTGCAACACTTATAATTGTTGCAAACACTGTTATAGAGAACGATAAGGATGAACTGTGGCTGTTGCTGTAGATCTGCGACCCACGACTGGCAGTCGTTGTCACTGTTGAATAACGACGGTCTTTGGCTGTTTGTTCTCCGTGTTCTTCGTCTTCCACAGGAGCAGAAAAATATTCTCTGCAACTCGATCTTTTCTACTCTGTGATGTTCCAAACTCGCCCCCAATCCTCTCCTACCCTCTTCTGTGATCCGAGCAGCATATTTATACTCCTAATCCTCATTTAATCACGCCATAATTCTCAATATTCTTCATTGAACTCGGGCAGTAAAGAAAATATTATGGGAATATTTTCTTCCCTGATTTAGCTTCTCACGCGTTTCTACAGCTGAAAAACCTCCTTATTTATCTTTGTCAAGGTCCAAAGTGTTGCTCGAGTCATCAGACATGAGCAGAACACGTTTAAATTCAACAAATCCCGTGAATTTTCCTCTCATGCACGTGCTGCCCTGTTTTCTTCTCACAGATTTTTCAGCCAAATTTGATCGACCAAAACACTTGTAATAGCTTTATATATGTCCCAGGAACAACCCCATAAATTTTCAGCCATTTAGTCTCCCTATAACACCTCCGAATTCTTGATTGAAATTTGACAGTGATAAACATCATTTTCCCGCCAATTTTGAAATTTGAATTTGAGAAGAAAATCACCCCTTATCCAGTGGTCGCCCCATATCCGTTGCTGGAGTCCGAATAACATGTGTCCTCCGGGGGTGTTCCGAACAACTTTTCGAGCCGAATTTTCCAACAATCTTTATTTCCAAAAAATACCAAAAAATACCTACAAACACACAAAACACCATAATAAGGACAAAAACGAGTACTAACAATAAGAAACATTGAGGACAAATTAGACACATAAATGCGTCTATCATTATGTCAAAGTCTTTATGAATCAATCCCAATCATTTCATTGTTGGGGTTAATATGGATTCAGTAATCCAAGTTCCAGTGATTTACTATTCACTAGATTGACACGTTAATTTTCTTAGAATATGCTTCCTTCCACATTCATTAGAAATAATATATAGATGCAATCAACTCAATTCTCACTGTAAGTTCACACATGAACACCCTTTGCACTTAACAAGATGTGATTATCCCTTGGTACATACAGAGCTTAGACATTGAGTCTTGAGAGATTTAATAAGTGGTGTGGCCTTATTACGTAACAAAAGTCAGATTCAACTCAACTCAATTACTTTAGAATGAATATATGTTACGTTTCATCCAGATATATCTCAAGTGCTTTAGAGAACTAATGTCTCGTGGGAATGATGTACTTTCATTCCATAAGCGCAGACATTTGATCTATTTCAATTAAATAGTCAATTGGCCAAGAAAAGTTCTTCTAGTCATTAAAGTTGATGTGAAAATTGGTTGCTAATATGATACACACATTGCATTGTATATACCATCAGCTATGACCAGGTGCATTTCCAACTCTTTTATTTATGATAGGATCTAGAATTACATTTTTAGCTTATCCCAAGTTTGGTTGATACTTGTTTGTTGGTGTTATTATTACCGAAGACAAAAGTACATCTTTGTCTCATAATACATATGTCCCTCTGCACATATTTCAATATGCCAGCAAGTGGATTACATCCCACAGAACATTCAAATTTGGGGGAAAATACCAAGTATCCAATAACGGTGCTCAAGTACTTCTAAGCTCCAAATGAATACATTATAATCAAGTTGGTACAACCAATTGAACAAAAGACACCATTCAACTATAGCCAATATCATATTCACGAGAACAAAATTAAGACCAAAATTCTTTATGATCAAAGATCAATAGTCATAATTTGAGTTGATTGTTTATATAATATGGATTTATCTTAAGACAAAGAAAAATCATAACTAGGCATGTTCTAAAAATGTATTCAACATTAAAACCCACAATACTTACATACCTCAAGCCAAACTTTGGTTCCATCCACACATACACAGAACCAGAACCACTCGCACATGCACGCTCCACTACCAGAACAGAATAGGATTCGGCTAAACCAAGACGACCGGGTTGGAGTGGATCAAATAGGTCATACCTGATCGGATAGACCGGGTTTGAGTGGACCGGCTGGATATAGTAGGTTGGACCGGGTCGGGTTGGATGAACCGGTTGGACCGACCGGGTTGGTCTTTCCTTCTTCTCCTTCCCCAGAGAATTACAAACGAAAGACATCATATCGATATCATCAACCGACACACAAAAACAAAAAAATTGTGATCAGAGAAGAGATTCGAATCAAGTTTCACGCCCAAACAAACATACCAATGAATATATTATTTTAATTTTGACATATGAATAAATTAAATTAAAATATAATCACTCCATTAGTTATGGTATAGAACAAATTCCAATCAAAATGAATTTTTAGAAATCAAAATTCCTGACGGTTCTTGAAAGTCCAATAATCAACGAACATAACCCCGTTAACGGTCGACAATACTTAGTTAATCGTTAACAATAACATCATATTCATAGCCGATTATAGAAGTATGGGCGTTACAAAAGTTTACAGAAGAGGATTACATAGAGAGAAGAAAAAAAAATGATAATAACAAAAAAAAATACAATAAAACTAAGTATAAGAAGAAACACCATGGCATACTGGATACTAATAAGTAACACACACCGAGTCTGGGTTGCACAGACACGGACGCATAGACGCGGACACGACACGACGCTGACGCGGACACTACAAAATTTTCAAGAAATTAGGACGCGGACACATATATACATATTTTATTTATATATTATTTATATATATAATCATGTATTTATACAGCAAAGTCAAGTATTTCGACCTAAAAATTAGAAAATGATGTTACATATGTATAAATTTCAAAAGAAAAGAAGATATCGTTTGTTTATACACGCCGAATGTCAAATAATCAATCACTATTAAACACATAGCACAATCAAAATGCATTCTTAGATCAACACATGTCCAACTAAGGGTATACGTGATGTCATTTCAAATTACAAAATCCTAATAAAGACCTAAATTATTGATCTAAATGTTTGTCTTTCTTCATTTGGTTAATAATAGTAAAAATAAAGGAAAAAGTTTATATGAAAATTAAAAAAAAAAAGCGTCGGACACGCGTCATCGGTGCGTCCAAACCAGACGCGCGCAGGACGCGCAAATTGGTGCGTCGGACACGCGTCGTGTCAGCGTCTCACACGCGTCCCTGTCCGCCGCGAGGCACCTGGGTTTAACATGAAGTATATATGAGATAAACTGATAAAAACCAAGACCCTAGAATTCAATTTCAGGCGCTACCTGAATCAATAACATTGAAAGAAAATGATGAACATTGTTCAAACTGTTGTTGTACCTTCATGGATTTCGAATCTACTCATCATCATCTCAAAACAGACCAAATTTTGGATCTTCAGATGCTACTTTAGGTTCAGCCGACAATATCAAAACTCAAAAGTAGTAGTATCCTGAAACCAAATTCACCAAACTTTTTTTAGCATTCACAATAACGTATTGTAAAATTCAGCCAACAGCGAAAATGTAGGAACATTGTACCATTCTAAGATTCACAATGGTTATAGGTATCAAAACTCAATCTCAATCAATAAGAGAAAGCATAGATTAGGATCAAAATTAGTTTTTTTTTTCTTTTTTGAAATCAAAAAATGAAATCTCAAAACAGGAAAGCCTAAAATATGAAATTGAAAGAGAGATTAAAACGAAGGAAGGAAGGATTTATCGATGGGAGCTTGGAATCAGTAGGATCGGAGAAGATGGGAACTTTAGAATAGAGATTTGTTTTAGACCTGAGAAGATGGGAACTTTAGAATCAAAAAGGTTTGTTTAGTATCCCCACCCATGAAAAATGGGGGAATTGTTGTCTGCAAAGGAAAAAAAAAAAAAAAAGGACGCATGTGATACATGCAGTTGATGCCTCAAAAAAAAAAAAAAAAAAAAAGGACGCATGTGATACATGTAGTTGATGCCTCTTGATAGGATAACACATGCACATAATGACAAAATCAATCACACATCAATGATTATTAACCATACTCCCTCCATCTCTAAAAGATAGGCAGATTTGTGTGTAAATTAATCAACCAACCATACAAAGGCAAAGATATACGTAGATGTATCACAAAGCATATTATAAAGAATAAGGAGATTTATTAGGTATACCTCTAAAGTATCCGATTGAAAAAAAAATTGAAGTATGAATCCGATAGATATCATGGTTGATTTCGTACTATTAACCAAACATAGACGGTGGGAAGAGCTCGTGCATGATAATTTTTTGTAGTGGAAATTATAGGTGAAAGAGAGAAAGATCAGAGGAAGGAGAAGAACAATCTTATTAGGAGATTAGAGTAGAAGCATTACATAGTTTCGTTTATATACAACCCTAGGAATCTAATTGGACCGCACATCCATGGGCTGTAGGCCCTGTAACAAGGTACTATATTTAATTACATTGATTTTATCAATACACGCTAATCTAAACAAGTTAAGAGTTTTTTGTTTGCACATTAAACTCATTCTCATCTTCAAAGTCTTCTCATCTCATCTTCAAACTCAAGAAACTTTCATTGGCGATTTAATTAAGAGATTATGAAGAGTTTTTTGTTAATCCTTTTTGTAGTTTTAGCAGTAAGTAGTGGTGGTTTATTCTTAAGTGTCCATGGATTAAGTTTGCATGGAATTCATGTCAATACAGTGAGTTTGAACGGATCGATTTCATGCGCGGCGCATCACGGCGGCAACGGCCGTGAGAGGGTATGCGAACATCGGTTTGATTGCGGCGTTGAAATTCGATGTGGTGGTGATAGGACGATGATGGTTGCACGTAGGAAGACGGATGGTTTGGGTCGTTTTGATTTTTATTTCAAGATGGTTGATGTGCCTGAGTTTAATCCAAATTTTTGTGATGTTTTTGGTGCGTGTGATGGATTCGGGCAACGCAGAGAAGTAGAGGAGGGTGTGTATACTTTGAAGTCACATATTGTGGAGGAAACCATTGCTAGAACGAGAGATGGAGCTCAAGCATTTTTTCATGCAAATTCATTCTCTTTGTGGAGCACTACTGTAACTGATTCAGAATTTTGAATGTGTTAATGAATCATCCAAGGAAAAATGCATCTCTTAGAGGTTCGTTTTTCCGATAGCGATTCTGATTTTTTTTTTTTTTTTTTTTTTTTTTTTTCTTCTTCTTCAATATGTTTGTGATTTCTGAGGCTGAATACTACGACTGCTGCTGCTGCTGGGGAAAATCATAGTGAGGATAAGGAATTATCTCAACTAAGCGTATACTAGACTTTTATGATTCCGTATGTTAATTTTTTGATATATATCTTTGGCATTCATAAGGGCACAGCTGTTAAAAATCGAATACTTTGAAGTCACATATTGTGGTTGATCATGCCCATTTGTTATGTCATATTACCATTATGACCTCAGATTATATTTTCATTTTTGTTTTTATTGTGTGAATATAAGGACAAAATGGGAAATAATGAAGTGTACAAAGGGTATTCTTATCATTAGCCACTAACCTAATACTCCCTTTATCCAGTTCACAACCACAAATTTTATTCTGTCTCTTTTTTTCGGACATGCGAAAGTAAATAGTATTGCTAAATTACTAATATGCCCTCAATTTATATTTTCTTTTCAAATAGATTTGTACAAAGTGAAGGGCAAAATCGTCAACAAAATTTACAGCTTCATCTAATAGATTTGTTTGCACATTAAACTCATTGTCATCTTCAAAGTCTAATCAAAATATTAGACTTTCATCGTTCTGTATGCTTAGAATCTCATTCCGAAATCAATTAATCTTTTTGTGTATATCCCTGGTATTCATAAGGGCACATCTCTTAAATGTTGATTCGCAAGGATTCATGCATGTAGTGATGAATCACAGTTCATTAACACCATTAAATTAATGAAACGATTATTGAAATGGACAAAGTTTTTTTTTTTTTTTTTTTTAATTCTTTTAAATGGTGTGCACTAATTTGTACTAGTATTACATCTTCACAAAATTGGTTAAAAAGACCAAAATCAACAATTCCTGGGTGAAAAAGACACTTAGCTTTTGATACTGTTTAAATAGCCAAAAATTAAAAAGATACTGTTTAAATGGACAAAAATTTAAAAATAGGCGAGGATGTAAAGGTTTCATCTGTCCATTTTCAAATATTTTTTTCTTTTTTATTTTACACGAGGATGCATCCAGGTTTCATCCTTGCTATTTTTTAAGTATAAGCCGGGATGAATCCAGTTTCATCCTTGCTTTTTTTTTTGGCTATTTCACCCGTACTTTTTTTTACTCGTCCATTTGAACCGTGTTTTAAATTTTTTTTGGACAAATGACCCATTTTCTCTTACATCTTTACGATTGCAGCTTTCGAGGCACAAAGAAGAATTCAGGCTATAAGGCCAAATTGGGGTGGTAAGCCCAGGACTTAATACCCGTTCATCAGTTTGACTTGCCTTGTGACTTTTGCCGCTTAATGCAAAGCATGTGCAACCAGACCCAAATAGCTTTCGGTAGGTGCATGTGAGGATAGTAGATCTTGAAGGTTTTACTGATTTTTTTTTTTTTTTCTTTCTTTTTGTTTTTTGTCTAGAAAAGAAAAGGGTTTTAGGGATTAAACAAATTTAGTTTAGTCCATAGAACCAGCCTGCAGGTTAGATGGGAAATGTGTCTAACCAACAACTATTAAAAGTGAAGTTAGTCCTGCAATGACTCATGTTCCTACTACACTTGCTTCTCATACCAAAGGGTCAAACTATCTTTGGTTTTTTTCAGCTTCACTGGACGTGCAAATGTCATAGCTAGGTTCTAAGAGCTTCTCCAATGGCACGTGTGTGGAGATAAATGTCAAAATCCACCTAGGATGCACATTCATTTTCTCTAAAATTATTCTCCAACCCAGACGTCATAAATCAATGTATGCATGACTTTAGGTAAAAAATATCAAGGGAATGTCTAGTTTCCCACATTCCCTTTGACATTGTCTACCATCCTAGTCACTTTTTGAATTAAAAATATATTTTATTTACTAAAATTAATTTTAATACAATAAATAATCTTTTTTAGATCTAATAGAGTCTTAAAATTACTAAACATAAAATTTATAGTTAATAAGAAAATGATCACAAACAACACTATTGGAGATGAATAACTTTTTCACGTAAACTTAAGGAAATTTGGAATAAAGATGTCTTGTTTGTGTTGCCACATAGGAAATACATACAACAATCATTGGAGAAGTTTAATATAGAAAAAACGAGTTCCACTACTATCGAAAATTTTAGTTGAATTTTCGCAACATTAAGTTCGGTATCATTCCCATCGATTTAACCACTGTACTATAGTGACACCTCCGCTAGTGAATAATTTTACACAGTATCTTTCACAATATGTACTAATTGTCAGTTATAGACAATGAAGTGCACCTGCCCGTCTAGCTCAGTTGGTAGAGCGCAAGGCTCTTAACCTTGTGGTCTTGGGTTCGAGCCCCACGGTGGGCGTTTAATATTTATGAAGCTGCAACGTCGCCTTTTTTTTTTTTTTTTTTTTTTTTTTTGCTTATGGCTTAGTTTAATTCTTGAAACGTGGGCAAGAAAAAAAAAAAAAATCCAATTTATCTTGCTTGGGGGATGCACTTAGTTTAATAACACAAGAAAACAGAATTCATAATAATGGAAGAGAGAGTTGGCAGATTGACCATTTATACTCATTTACTAGTACTAAACAGATCCAATCTTAATCGCATCTCGGATCTCTCCTTTTTGTTAGAAGAACTGGAAGATGGATGGTTCCACTTCTGAAGTAGTGTCCTTGGGTGAGAGGTTACAAGGTAAGGTTGCAATCATAATGGGTGCTTCCATTGGTATCGGTGGTGATACTGGAATCGGAACAACTACCGCAAAATTGTTCGTTCGCCATGGAGCTCAGGTTGTCATTGCCGACTCTCAAAATGCTCTCGGTCTATCCGATTTGTCTGATGAATCTGCTGATATGATCTCTTATGTTCACTGCGACGTCACAAAAGAGACGGATATAGAAAATGCGATAGATAAAACGATTGAGAAGTATGGTAAGCTTGATATTATGTATAGCAACGCTGGGATCCTTGGAAATGAGTATGGTAAATCGATTGTAGATAGTAGTCTGGAGGATCTGCATAGAGTGTTTAATGTCAATGTTTTTGGTGCTTTCTTGGCTGCTAAACATGCTGCTAGAGTTATGGTTCCAGCTAAGAAAGGTTGCATAATCTTCACTTGTAGCCTTGCTTCGGTTGTTGCCGGAGAAACTTCGAATGCTTACACGATGTCTAAACATGCAGTGTTGGGATTAACTAAGAATTTGTGTGTTGAGTTAGGAGAGTATGGGATCAGAGTCAATTGCATTTCTCCATTTGTGATTGTCACTCCTATGGTGAGTGGTGGTGGTGGAATAGAAGCGGACAGTTTGGAGAAGGTGGTTCATGATTCGGCGAACTTGAAAGGGACGATCCTGAAAACAGACGATGTGGCGGAAGCAGCCGTGTATTTAAGCAGTGATGAGTCTAAGTATGTAAGCGGGCTTAACCTTGTTATTGATGGTGGATATAGCACAACAAATCCTAGTTTTAGCAGGAATTTGAAATCACTATTTAGTGATTGATACTAAGTTGTTATCATCCGGATGCTGCAAGGTTAAAATTATTATTGATTCAAAATTTGATTAAGTTGTGCGTACTTTGTAGGACTTAAGAATTGGATTAGTATTTTATGGATTTTTAAACTTCATAATGGAGGAGTACGTTTGGAGGAACTCTAGACTCTTCGATTTTTCCTTTTGTTATAAGTTGAATCATTTTTTCCCCTGCAAACAAGTGAAATAGCAAAACTTGCTCAAAAACAATAAAATTTCCGACATTCAGCGGTAATTATCTGAATATACATTACCGTGCATTATGTGTTTTCATTAAACTCATTTGGGTAATATACATTACCTGCTTTTATAGCTGTTGGGATCTTGCAACAATGAACAACACGTTAGATGTATCAAAAGTTATATGTAAAGAACTAATCCGAAACAACTCTACCGAAACAACTTGATGAGGGCAGAATCACAGGTTCAAAAAGTTGTCCTTAACACATTAGTTCGCGGGTATACTCGAGATGAGTAATGCTAAACCCCTCACAGCGAAGATGTGTCCAGGATAAGACTGCCCGATATAACTTGAGTTAGCACAACACAAGTTACCCACTCTTGAACTCAGCAACGGGGATGGAAGTAAAACGGCGCACAAACAAAGAAGGTAGATAATAAAAAGAATTGCTTCAAAGTATATTGAAAACAGATTTTCGAGTTGTATTTATAGGAAAAGATACTTGCGAATCAAGTTAGGTTTTGGTTTTCTTCAAAAACAAGTAAAACACGTAAAAGGAATTTCCCATAAATAAAACTCTTAAGAAAATATTTTTGGAATCAATTTCCTAAAGAAAAACTTGCAAAAATAAATAACATGTATATTTCGCCCCACCCCTTGCACCCTCGTTTGTCAATATATCCATAAGCAAATGGTTATATAGTGGAACTCCTCTTTAGTTTTCCACAATGTGGGACTAAAGGATCATTTCATTCACTCAAAAATGAGTAAGTATCCTTGAAACCTTAGGTCACTAGATCAAACCACACCAAGACTAATACTTCTTTTATTAAAAACTCATTTTCTCCAACAATCCCCCACATGAATGAAATCTCGGTAAAAAACGAAAAATCAGAGTACGAATAATACCATTTAGGCAAAGGTGTCCATGAGGTCTTGAACCCTTGCTTAGTGAGAAGTTACCGGAACTACTTGCTAGACAGTGAACGCGATGTCTTGAACTGCTAGCGTTTGGTGCAATTTGCGATAGCATCCACGCATGATATCCTCCAATTGTTGTTAAGTTCGTGCCGTTTTGTCTATTTTGGCCTTAGACGTATCCTGTTTCTCAGAATGCTCTAGAGAATCGGCTCAATTCTCATAGGAAGCGACCCACTTCCTCATTCAGATAGGTGAGTTCAATCAAGAGTGTTTACTGCTACACCCCACTTCAATCTTAAATTGAAACTATAGAACTTATTAAGACTTATTTAAAAGTCATCCTCCACATGCAACGGTCACACTATCACATCAACACCATAGGGAAGGAACAGAGAATATAATTCTACGATAGTGTTTACCTTTACCCACCACAGACTTAGTTGTCTCATTCGAAACCTTGATCTTGGGATATCCGTCAACAAGGTTGAGTATCCTTCATGGAAAGTTTAATTATTGAGCCTATGCCCCATCCCCCTCGATGCATTACTAACTATCTCCTTGGACAAACCTTTCGTCAAAGGGTCCGCGATATTCTCCTTGGACCTTGTCCAATCTATGGAAATAACACCAGTTGAGATTAGTATTTTCAAAGAATCATGTCTTCTACGCATATGTATAGACTTTCCAATGTAAAAGATATTCTTAGCTATACCTATTGCAGATTTTTTGTCACAATGTATAGATATAATGCATGAGCCTATGCCGAGAGAGGAATATCTTCTAAAACGTTTCTTAGCCATTCGGCCTCATCTCCTGCTTTATCTAACGCAATAAACTCCAAATCCATAGTAGCCATTCGACCTGCTCTCCTGCTTTATCTAACACAATAAACTCCGACTCCATAGTGGAACGAGCTATACATGTATGTTTGGAACTCATCCAAGATACAGACGCACCTTCCAAGATATAGACGCACCTGCTAGAGTGAATACATATCCACTCGTAGACTTAACTTAGAATTCTCTGAGTCTGCTATCCAGTCAACAAGGTTGAGTATCCTTCATGGCAAGTTTAATAATTGAGCCTAAGTCCCATCCCCCTCGATGCTTTACTAACTATCTCCTTGGACAAACCTTTCGTCAAAGGGTCGCGATATTCTCCTTGGACCTTGTCCAATCTATGGAAATAACGCTTGATTGAAATTAGTATTTTCAAAGAATCATGTCTTCTACGCATATGTATAGACTTTCCAATGTAGAAGCTATTCTTAGCTCTACCTATTGCAGATTCTTTGTCACAATGTATAGATATAGGCTGGCACGAGGCCTATGCCAGAGAGGAATATCTTTTAAAAAGTTTCTTAGCCATTCGACCTCATCTCCTGCTTTATCTA
The DNA here is from genome assembly GCA_023531295.1 of Papaver armeniacum. Taxonomy (NCBI): domain Eukaryota; kingdom Viridiplantae; phylum Streptophyta; class Magnoliopsida; order Ranunculales; family Papaveraceae; genus Papaver; species Papaver armeniacum. The sequence continues at coordinate 98,921 of JAJJWW010005102.1, forward strand.
ACGCAATAAACTCCAACTCCATAGTAGCCATTCAACCTACTCTCCTGCTTTATCTAACGCAATAAACTCCGACTCCATAGTGGAACGAGCTATACATATATGTTTGGAACTCTTCCAAGATACAGACGTACCTTCCAAGATATAGACGCACCTGCTAGAGTGAATACATATCCACTCTTAGACTTAACTTAGAATCCTCTGAGTCTGCTATCCAGTCAACAAGGTTGAGTATCCTTCATGACAAGTTTAATTATTGAGCCCAAGTCCCATCCCCTCGATGCTTTACTAACTATATCCTTGGACAAACCTTCCAGTTTGTCAATATATCCATAAGCAAATGGTTATATAGTGGAACTCCTCTTTAGTTTTCCACAATGTGGGACTAAAGGATCATTTCATTCACTCAAAAATGAGTAAGTATCCTTGGACCCTTAGGTCAATAGATCAAACCACAAGACTAATACATCTTTTATTAAAAACTCATTTTCTCCAACAATAGCTTCATACAAAGTAGATTTCATCATATGGCCGGTGCTTCTGCAAATTCCTTTCTGGATATGATTATGCCTCTATCTGGAGAATATTTTAGGAGTCAATCTGAGAAAGAATGGATCTCAGATGAGATGATGGCCATGGTAGAGATAGTGCTGAGAAAGGGAAAGTGGTATTGGAATGAGCATCGAGGCATACAAAATTGACTTTCTCGGATAATGGTGCATATTATTTTATGGCATTTTATACAACAAATTTGAAACAAAGTAAAGATGTTTTTATCCCGAGAATCAAACTAATAACTAGTTTAAGCTATGTAAACTGTGGATGTGGTGTGGCTTGTGTGGTTGTGGCCGATGAGAACTGTTCCCCGTCTAAATCGGCGGTGGTAAAGCGCAAGGCTAGCTACATTGGCCGTGTGTTGTATCCCCATGGTGTCCGGTTACGGTTTCTTTTTACGAATACAACTTATTTTTGGTTACGGTTTCTTTTTTACGAATAAAACTACTTTTTACAATGTTGTAGTCCGGAGTCTCTTAATTGTATTGTTTTTGATACGGTTAGCACTACTATGCTTGTGTATGTATGTAGTCTTTATCAGTGTGTGCTTAGTAACTCTGCTAGATGGTATACTAGTTGGACATGCTGGCTTTTCTGTTATTGTAACTGTCTTTGTCAGACAGTGTGTTAGTGTATGTCTACTCTGTATTTAAAGCCTGTCCAGTATTGTCTTGTATTGTTAAGAAAACCAAATACAACTGAACTACCATTTCTACATGGTATCAGATACCAAAGGGGAATATTCAACTTCCTCTAAAGTTCTGAAACTTTCTTGATCCTGTGTTCTTTCTTTTTCAATTCTTCTTGATCTATCATGTCAAGAACAACATGAAACTCACAACATTCCGCTGCAAATCTCAACACCACCTACACTACTTCAAGAAATGGTGATAATCTTGTTAACAATACCACCAACTTTCCACCATTATCACCTTCTTCTCAACAACCACCTCAATCTCAATTACTGTCATCCGATCCACCACATACTACACCAAAACAATCTGATGTATCTCAATCGGTTTCACAACAACCGCAACTTACTTCACAATTTGTTCAACAACAATCACAGATTGCTCAACAATTTGTTCAACAACAATCACAGATTCCTCAACAAATTCCTCAACAAGTTGTTTAACCACAACCTTATCATTTTCCACCACCACCACCACCACCACCACCATAACATTAACATTATAATCACAATTCTATTTATCGTTTTACTCCTTTACCTTTTCCCAATGTCTCTAATTTCGTTTCAACAAAACTCGATGGATCTAACTTTCTTGTCTGGAAAGATCAATTATCTTCAATATTGATCAGTACAAATTTGTATGGTTTTGTTGATGGTTCAATTGAGTCTCAGCCTCAATCCTTGCCTCATAACAATCTTCCTGTGGTAAATCCAATCTATATTGAATGGCGTACTTTGGATCAATTTGTCAGTTCTTGCATCAATGCAACTATTTCTCCTTCACTTGCTACAAAACTTTTGGGGAAATCTACAGCTCGTGACTAATGGCTTCATCTATCGAAGATATTCACTCAATTACACTCTATTCGAAGAGGTAATTATTCTATCTTTAATTATCTACATCAGCTAAAATCCATTTCTGATTCATTAGCTGAAATTGGTGAACCTGTTCAAGATGATGATCTTGTTATGTATACACTATCTGGATTAGGCAGTGAATATGCACATTTTTTAATTACTATTCAAAATCGTGAAATGCCTCTTTCTTTTGCTGAATTACGATCTCGTCTTATCAATCATGAGCAATGGCTCAAAGAGAAAGAGTCTGTAGCGTATTCTCCTATTGTAGCTGATCCTAGTAATTTCGCCTTTTTTGTGCGAAAACAGAATTCTAACTATAAGAAAGCAACTTCTTTCCCTCCTCCTTATCTATCAAAACCTTCACCTTCTTATCCATCAAAACCTCCACCTTCTTATCCATCAAAACCTCCTCATTCAGCTTCACCAAATACTTCTACTACTCCTCTTGGTTTTCTTTTCAAGAAGGGAGAATTCAATCCTAATGTGACTACTGATTATGATGAGATTCCGTGTAAAATTTGCAACAAAAACGGTTATTTCTCAAATAGGTGTATATTTCGATATGCTCCCTCAAGAAATAGTACTCCTTCAATGCAAAAAGCCTTTGCTGGTTTTGAAATGGCTCCTCCTGGTTTTAATCCATGGTCTTATGCTGATCCTACGTATTATCCATATGGACCTGGTGAGTCTTCCACGGCTGCAACTGGTCAGTGAAGTTGTAATGAACAAGGCCCAATCTGGATACCTGACTCTGGATCTACAAGTCATATGACCAACAACACTGCACTTATGAAAACTAAGGACTTTATTGGAGATGAACAGGTTATGGTTGGTGATGGTAAGCTTCTACCAATTACTTTATCAAGTTTTAGTATTATTACTCCTTCTACAGGTGCTACTTCTTTTGATTTACATAATGTTCTCTATGTTCCTCACATAAAGCACAACTTACTATCCATTGTAAAGTTTACTCTTGTGAATAATTGTTCTTTTGAATTCTTTCCATGGGGTTATGTAATCAAGTCTCTTCCCAATACAAAAGTGCTAGCCAAAGGACATATGCATCACAATTTATATCCTATTCGGTCCTCAAATTTGAGAAGAAATGTTGCTCTTTCTCCTCCAGCAACCTGTCCATAACCTACTGCTGCTTTTGTCTCTTTGATTGCTTCTCCAGCTGATAGACACATTTTTTGTGTCTGAATTGTCCTCAGTGTTGGTATTGTTGGAACTCGATTTTGTACTAATATTGTGTTTTTATGTATTTTTAGGTATTTTTGGAAATAAATATTTTTGGAAAAATCGGCTCGAAAAGTTGCTCGGAACACCCCCGGAGGACATTTGATATTTGGACTCCCACTTTGGATAAGGGGTAACCCAATTACTAAGGGGCACCCAATTGATATTCGCACCCCTTTGTTGGATAAGGGGTGACCTTCTCCTTCGTTTGAAAATCCTTTTTTGGCGGGAAATTGTGGCGATCACTGGAAGATTTTTGGTTCGAGTTTTGGTGATGATTTAGCGAGACTCAATAATTTTGGAATTACATGGGAAGACTTGGTGATTCTAACGGGATTGGTGTTGGTCTTTGGTTCGATTTAATTTTTCTAGAACTGTGTTGAAGTGAAGCAGCGAAGATGCATGCTTTCTTGTGAAAACAGAAGCCGGGGATTATTCTGTTCTATTTTTGGAGAGTTGGCGTGCATTTTGAGCATGTCTAGCACCATATGATTCGTGTACAGACTCATTCGATGCATGATTGAGTACATATTGCAGCTGCAGTCACGAAATCATGAATAAAAAGGAAACAAAATATTCCCGAGTTATGAGAGAAGATTTGGAGTTTAATGCGATATTTGAAGGTGCTGAAATGTATAAAAAGGTTGTACATGGTCATAAAGGATAGATGAGAGGATTGGGAGAGCTTAGAGCATTACAGAACGAGAAAATCAAATTCTGAGACGCAGTTTTACTGCTCCCGCTGAAGAACACGAAGAACACGAAGAACGGATTGCCGAGTATCGTTCTTCAATGAGACAGCGACGCCAAACGTGGGTCGCGAGAGACAAGAACATGACGATAGTGCTTCTTTATCGTTCTTCGTAACAGTGTTTGCAACAATTATAAGCGTTGCAAACACCGGTTTTAATAGTTTTTCTCCATTTCATCATTTGTGAACCATTTTTGAGCAATGAAATCAACTTTTGAGCGTGTTTTCTATGATGAAGAGCTAAACCCATCCTCGGGGCGATGGAGGAAGCCATTCTTCCAAAAGTTATGTGGTAAAATTTATTTAAATTTACTTATGCAATTCTTTTATGATTAATTGCATCGAATGAAAATTGAGTAAATGATTTTTATTAATTAGTTGTGTTTTCTCTTGATGAAGTATGCTTAGTTTAGGGCTTTTGATACTTCATGCTTGCGATTAACAATTGATGTTTTGAAAATCTAATTTAGGCAAAGATTAGAATCACAATTTCTTTTGATTGGAGTTATATTGTCTAGAATTGCATGATAAACATTAACATTAAATCACATGAATTTTGGTGAATGGTGAAATCCACGAACCGGTCTCTCTAATATAATCAGTTTTAATTTGCTTAGTCTTAAAATTTAAATTTAAAAGCACATCCTTCACAAGTCTCAACGAACCTTTTACTACAACATCATTGAAAAATAACCACCAATTTTTGGCGCCGCCGACGCGGACTTGTCTTTAGGCTAGAGTTTTTAGATTTTCTTTTAGGTTTTTATTTATTTGTTCTTCTTTACGTTTTTGGGTTTTTGTCTTTTCCTTTCAGATTTTGGGATTTGGAGCGAAAGAAAAATTTGCCAAAGCTTTTGGTGGATACTTAAAGATTTGGAGTTAAAGACAAAGCGAAAGGAGCGAAAGAAGAAGATTTTTATTTATATTTTATAAAAAGAGAAAAAAAAAAAAAAAAAGAGAGGCATTTTTATTATTATTTTTTTTTAGATATTTTTTTTTTTTTAGACTTTCCTTTTCTTTTGCGCCTTTACTTTTTGGACTTGGACATTCTTTTATTTTTTTTAAACCCTACGGAAGGGTAGTATTAAATATCAAACTGTTTGCAGAGAAGGACGGTGATTACGATATCACCTCGGCCCCTCGGGTTCGTACACGACATTGGAGTCGTGGTCCGAGTCGACTACAACGGTTCATCCCCCGTCTGGTACGGGAGGTAAGTTTGTCGAAACACTCGCGAATACCCTGCTAGCGAGTTACTGTCTTCCTTCGTGTGAATATATGTTGAGGACTTGAAAACGGTTGTTTTAATTTCCTAGTAAAGGGCAAGGACTGGCCATATAAGATAAGGGTTCGGATTTCATCACCGTTCTCTTCTTGCCCGCCTTAGGAAAACGATACTTAACGCGAACCTAAGCTTTAAAATTTGGAATAGAACGAGACCGATAGGGTAACGAGCTTAGTAGGAAAGTCGCTCGAAAAATATTGGTTATTCTTTTAGCATACTTCAAAGTTCATGATGGTTTACGTGAAGTTGAATGCGTGGCTTGCCCTGCAATAGCGGTGATGCCTTGGGTATCAAAGCTCCTTGAGCTTCCCTCGCCTTGATTCAACTTACTTTAACTCGGATTGATCCAGAGGGTTTGCTTAAATTGTAACGAATTCCCTTTCGAACGATTAGAAGCTGGTCTAGAAACAATCTAAGTGGAGCCATCATGCTTTTTGTTTGCTAGAATTCAATAGGTTTTCTTTGTGGTGGAGTCAGCCTTGTTTGTGTTTGCATAGAACCTCTCTTCCGTTAGGAATTTTATTTTGTTGTTTTTCTAGTGTATGCCCGAGGTCATTAGAGAACGGGCTTGGAAAAGAAACACTCTAGGTCGTTTGATTAGTGACAAACCTAGTAGTTCTTCTTGTGAAGGCGGGGAGCTCGAAGACTCTTCTTTTGAGAGCCCGTTTTGGAAACTTCAGTTTTGAGAATCTGTCTCTTTGTGAGGATAGTACCCCTAGTACTTCAGCTGTGCCAGCGATGGCTACTTTGAAAGATTACATGTTCCCAACTAGGACCAACCGAGCTTCGTGTATTAAATTGCCAGCCAATACGGCTAATTTCGAGATAAAACCTAGTCTTCTTCAGATGATCCCTATATTCTTAGGAAAAGATGATGAGAACCCTTATTTTCATATTAGGGACTTTGAGGAAATTTGCGGGACAGTTAGAATAAAAGACCTTACTGATGAAGTCTTGAAACTTAAGATGTTTCCCTTTTCCTTGAGAGATAAATCCAAGACCTGGCTGAACAACCTACCATCTGGATCCATTGAAACATGGAAGGAAATGATTGCAGCTTTCTATATGAAATTCTACCCTAAGCATAAAACTGCAGCTGTTAGGCAGAAAATTAGTGCTAGTGTGCAACAAGAGGGAGAGTCTCTTTATAGGTTTTTAGAGAGATTCAATGATCTCCTATCCCAGTGTCCTCACCATGGATTTGATAAGATGAAAATTGTGGAGATTATTTATGTGTGCCGGTGAATTCACAAATAAAACTGCTGATGATGCTTTTACCTTCTTAGGAACTATCGCTGAAAAATCCAAACAGTGGGAGCCTTGTGTTGAACCCCTAAAAGACTCTTGGTCAATAGAAGTGGCACCGATGTGGTAGATACAAGCTTCGAGTCAGATGCTAAGTTTGCTGCTTTGTCTAGAAGGTTAGAAGCTTTAGAAATAGGTCAGTCTAAAAATAGGTCCCTTGTTGAACCTAATAGAGCCTCTCAAGTCTCTAGTTGTGGAATAGAGCCCGATAACTCATTTTGGGAAGGTCATGTTAGTGAAGAACAAGCCCATGCTGTCTATAACAACGCTAGGTTTGAGAACCGTCAAAAGTATGACCCCTACTCAGAGACCTACAACCCTGGTTGGAGAAACCATCCTAATTTTTCTTGGTCTAAGGGCCAGAATCAAGGACAGTCTAGTAATTCTCAGCCTCCCCCAGGTTTTGGTTATACTCAGAACCCTTCAGGTCAAACCCTTCAGGTTTTGGTTATACTAAGAACCATGATATGTTATCAGCCAACCACCTTAGCTTTCAACAAGAAACCAGGCAGAACCATAAGGATAATTCCCAGACTCTTGCTAAATTAGAACTTCAAGTCGGCCAAATAGCTAAGTATTTAAGTGAGAGAGAAGAAGGTAAGTTTCCTAGTCAATCTCAACCCAATCCTAGGGGGGTCCATCAAATATCTTTAGTTGGTGAGGAATCATCAAACCATGTGAACTCGATAAAAACCCTTAGGAGCGGTAAAACGGTAGACAATAAGGTAGCCATGCCTAGTGGACATATTGTAGTTCCACCTTCTACAGAGGAACCCGTAGCTGAGGAAACTGAAATAATCCCTAAGGAGTCCCAAGAAATTCCTGATAGGACTACCTTTGTGCCTAGAGCCCCATTTCCGCAGTTGTTATCCCCAACAAAAAGGGAGTCGACATTCAACGAGATAATGGAAACATTTAAGCAGGTGAACATCAATATTCCTTTGTTAGAAGCAATTAGGCAAGATGCTGCTTATGCCAAGTTCCTTAAAGATCTTTGTACACGAAAGCGTAAGCTTAATGTCCAAAAGAAAGCCTTTTTAGCTGGTCAAGTAAGTTCCATTCTTCTGAACCAAACACCCCCTAAGTATAAGGACCCTGGATGCCCCACCATTTCTTGTGCGATTGGTAATCACATGGTCGATAAAGCTTTACTTGACTTAGGAGCTAGTGTTAACTTACTCCCGTATCATGTATACACCCAGCTAGGTCTTGGTAAGTTGAAACCGACTAAAATGACACTACAATTAGGCGATAGGTGCTGTAAAAGTCCTCGTGGTGTCATAGAGGATGTTTTGATTGAGGTTGATAAGTTTATCTATCCAGTGGATTTCATTGTTCTAGACACCCAACCTGTTCAAGACCCAAATGCTCAGATCCCAGTGATTCTAGGTCGCCCATTTTTAGCCACATTCTAATTTGTCATCAATTGTAGGACCGGGCTTATGAACATATCCTTTGGTAATATGACCTTGAACTGAATGTAATTAATGTTACTAGACAACCTTCTGAGAATGATGACTTAGAAGAAGTGAATATGATTAGCACTTTAGTTCAGGATTTGGTTCAGGATAATTGGCATGACATTTTACTGGGAGATTCTTTAGATGAATTTGAGGAAACCATTCTCTTAGACCAGATATGTGATCAATCTTTAGAAGAATCCCTTGAGTATTTTAAAGACTCTACGGACCCAGAATTCCAGGCAATAGTGTTAGGTCTTTCGAGAATAATGATGACCCTAAGTTTGGGGGTAGAGAACTAGAAGAATCTCTTGAGTATTTTAAGGACTCTGAAGATCCGGAAATTCAAGCAATAGTTAGAGGTTTGTCTGTGAGTAGTGAAAACCCTAAGTTTGGGGGTAGTGATGGTTCTTGTGATCATCAAATATCCCTAATTAGAGTCCCTAACTTGGGACTCAAGCCATGTGCGTCTGAGATTTTACTCGAGTCTATTCAGACTCTGCAACCCGATCCTCCTGATACTGTCCAGGAGGTAACCCATGTATTAGAGACCCGTTTTTCGGATGAATCTATTTATCAAGATACTCATACGAATCTCAATTATGCTACTCAGATGAACCTAGTTTTCTTGACAGAAACCTTAGACGAGGATGTGCTTCTTCTATTCATTTATCTGAACCAGTGCAGTTGTCTGATATTGGTGTTAGCTCTATTTGGTCTTATGGACCCACAACTATTTCGGCTATTGGTGTATGACTTTGGAAGGTGAAGATCCTTTTTGAGGAATTTGATGTCTGGCTGAAGACTTTAAACTTAGCACTCCTTGGGAGGTACCCCTTTCTCATGCAACACGGTAATATTTTTCCTCATTTCCTTCTAGTGGTAACGGTTTCTCATTGTTCATGTTTTTAATTTCATCTTTAGAACATTGAGGACAATGTTAGATTTAAGTTTGGGGGTATGGGAAAACTTTTTAGTTGCAATAAATAAACTCGAGAGCCTAGAAATTTAAGTTTATTAAGGATGGCACTAACCAATCTAAGTGGATGGAAGCATTTTGGTTGTAGGAGTTGAGGAACCAATCGATTAGATGGAAACATCTAAAGAGTCTATTCATAAAAGCACAGAGCTCGGGTGTTAGAAATAACATGATAGTTTCACCATATCTCGTTGAGTCCTTTTCACTATGTTTTTATTTTGTTCTTTTTAAACTATGTTTCTCTAAGTGATTAGGTGGGGCCCACGAATCAAGTTGTTACCAATGCTAGGGTGAATTAGAGTGATTGAGATAAAAAAAAAAAAAAAAATTGAGACCAGACCATCAGACCAACCGGAATAAATTCAATAAAGTCGACCACTTTGAACCCTTGTATATGCCGGTTGTGTTGACCTAGAGTTAGGATTATCGACCACTTGGTTCCCTTGTATATGCCAGTGTGTTGATATTAGTCGGACTAGTATCTCGAGTCCATTAAGATAGGTTCATTTTGGCGGAGGCCTTGAGACGAGATATGGGAAACACCGTTCACTTAGTAAACATCAAAACCATCTATGTTTTTCTCTATATCCATCTTCTTGATCTATCCATGTGATTAGTTTTGACTCGGGTATTGATGTCCATAGTGCGACTATCTGAGTAGAGCTCTGTCACTTCATATGAATTTTAGTATGCTTGAGTGCAAACTCACACCAATTGGAATTTCGCATTAGGGTACTTCCTCCTGTAATCAATAAGTATGCCAACCAAGGAGATTCTTTAGTGCCTTCCAAGGTTACGCGTAGATATCTAGGGTGCTGGAGTAAAGGTTTTGTGGGTACACCTCGGTAAAACCCTCAGGAGACAACACTCGCCACTAGGGCCACCTAGGGGTTCAAATGTTTTTATTTTTTAGAATAAATTTGCTCGAGGACTAGCAAATAATAAGTTTGGGGTATTTGATAGACACATTTTTGTGTCTAATTGTCCTCAATGTTGGTATTGTTGGAACTCGATTTTTGTACTAATATTGTGTTTTTATGTATTTTTAGGTATTTTTGGAAATAAATATTTTTGGAAAAATCGGCTCGAAAAGTTGATTCGGAACACCCCGAGGAGGACATTTGATATTTGGACTCTCACTTTGGATAAGGGGTAACCCAATTACTAAGGGGCACCCAATTCATATTCGCACCCCCAACTGTTGGATAAGGGGTGACCTTCTCCTTCGTTTGAAAATCCTTTTTTGGCGGGGAAATTGTAGTTCTTTGGAAGATTTTTTGGTTCGAGTGTTGGTGATGATTTAGCGAGACTCGATAACCGGAATTACATGGGAAGACTTGAATGATCCTAACGGGAGTTGGTGTTGGTCTTTGGTTCGATTTAATTTTTCTAGAACCCGTGTTGAAGTGAAGCGAGCGAAGATGCATGCTTTCTTGTGAAAATATTCTCGGGGATTTTGAGGTTCTATTTTTGGAGAGTTGGCGTGCATTTTGAGCATGTGTCAGCACCATATGATTAGTGACGTGACTCATTCGATGCATGATTGAGTACATATTGCAGCTGCAGTCACGAAATCATGAATAAAAAGGAAACAAAATATTCCCGAGTTATGAGAGAAGATTTGGAGTTTAATGCGATATTTGAAGGTGCTGAAATGTATAAAAAGGTTGTACATGGTCATAAAGGATAGATGAGAGGATTGGGAGAGCTTAGAGCATTACGGAGGAGAAAATCAAGTTGCGAGACGAGTTTTCTGCTCTGTCTGAAGAACACGAAGAACACGAAGAACGGACTACCAGAGCAATCGTTTTTCAATGACATATGACGACGCAAACGTGGGTCGCGAGAGACTTAAATAAACAGTAACAACGATAGTGCTTCTTTATCGTTCTGAGTATTCGGTGTTTGTAACAATTATAAGCGTTGCAAAACCCGGTTTTTAATAGTTTTTCTCCATTTCATCATTTGTGAACCATTTTTGAGCAATGAAATCAACTTTTGAGCGTGTTTCTATGATGAAGAGCTAAACCCATCCTCCGGGGCGATGGAGGAAGCCATTCTTCCAAAAGTTATGTGGTAAAATTTATTTAAATTTACTTATGCAATTCTTTTATGATTAATTGCATCGAATGAAAATTGAGTAAATGATTTTTATTAATTAGTTGTGTTTTCTCTTGATGAAGTATGCTTAGTTTAGGGCTTTTGATACTTCATGCTTGCGATTAACAATTGATGTTTTGAAAATCTAATTTAGGCAAAGATTAGAATCACAATTTCTTTTGATTGGAGTTATATTGTCTAGAATTGCATGATAAACATTAACATTAAATCACATGAATTTTGGTGAATGGTGAAATCCTGAACCCCGGTCTCTCTAATATAATCAGTTTTAATTTGCTTAGTCTTAAAATTTAAATTTAAAAGCACATCCTTCACAAGTCTCAACGAACCTTTTACTACAACATCATTGAAAAATAACCATCAATTTTTGGCGCCGCCGACACGGACTTGTCTTTAGGCTAGAGTTTTTAGATTTTCTTTTAGGTTTTTATTTATTTGTTCTTCTTTACGTTTTTGGGTTTTTGTCTTTTCCTTTGATTTTGGGATTTGGAGCGAAAGAAAAATTTGCCAAAGCTTTTTAGTGGATACTTAAAGATTTGGAGTTAAAGACAAAGCGAAAGGAGCGAAAGAAGAAGATTTTTTATATTTTATAAAAAGAGAAAAAAAAAAAAAAAAAAAAAAGAGAGGCATTTTTATTATTATTTTTTTTTTTAGATATTTTTTTTTTTTTTAGATTTTCCTTTTCTTTTGCGCCTTTACTTTTTGGACTTGGACTTTGGACTTGGACATTCTTTTATTTTTTTTAAACCCTACGGAAGGGTAGTATTAAATATCAAACTGTTTGCAGAGAAGGACGGTGATTACGATATCACCTCGGCCCCTCGGGTTCGTACACGACATTGGAGTCGTGGCCCGAGTCGACTACAACGGTTCATCCCCGTCTGCAGTACGGGAGGTAAGTTTGTCGAAACACTCGCGAATCCCCGTCGGCGAGTTCTTGTCTTCCTTCGTTTGAATATATGTTGAGGACTTGAAAACGGTTGTTTTAATTTCCTAGTAAAGGGCAAGGACTGGCCATATAAGATAAGGGTTCGGATTTCATCACCGTTCTCTTCTTGCCCGCCTTAGGAAAACGATACTTAACGCGAACCTAAGCTTTAAAATTTGGAATAGAACGAGACCGATAGGGTAACGAGCTTAGTAGGAAAGTCGCTCGAAAAATATTGGTTATTCTTTTAGCATACTTCAAAGTTCATGATGGTTTCTGTGAAGTTGAATGCGTGACTGCGCCGCCCTGCAATAGCGGTGATGCCTTGGGTATCAAAGCTCCACTGAGCTTCCCTCGCCTTGATTCAACTTACTTTAACTCGGATTGATCCAGAGGGGTTTGCTTAAATTGTAACGAATTCCCTTTCGAACGATTAGAAGCTGGTCTAGAAAAAACAATCTAAGTGGAGCCATCATGCTTTTTGTTTGCTAGATATCATTAGGTTTGTTGTGGTGGAGTCAGCCTTGTTTGTGTTTGCATAGAACTTCCCTTCCTTTTAGGATTTTTCTTTTTCTTTTGTTTTGTTTTTCTAGTGTATGCCAGAGGTCATTAGAGAACAGGCTTGGAAAAGAAACACTCTAGGTCGTTTGATTAGTGACAAACCTAGTAGTTCTTCTTGTGAAGGTGGGGAGCTCGAAGACTCTTCTTTTGAGAGCCCGTTTTTGGAAACTTCAGTTTTGAGAATCTGTCTCTTTGTGAGGAAAGTACCCTAGTACTTCAGTTGTGCCGGCGATGGCTACTTTGAAAGATTACATGTTCCCAACTAGGACCAACCGAGCTTCGTGTATTAAATTGCCAGCCAATACGGCTAATTTCGAGATAAAACCTAGTCTTATTCGGATGATCCCTATATTCTTAGGAAAAGATGATGAGAACCCTTATTTTCATATTAGGGACTTTGAGGAAATTTGCGGGACGGTTAGAATAAAAGACCTTCTTGATGAAGTCTTGAAACTTAAGATGTTTCCCTTTTCCTTGAGAGATAAATCCAAGACCTGGCTGAACAACCTACCATCTGGATCCATTGAAACATGGAAGGAAATGATTGCGACTTTCTATATGAAATTCTACCTTAAGCATAAAAATGCAGTTGTTAGGCATAAAATTAGTGCTAGTGTGCAACAAGAGGGAGAGTCTCTTTATAGGTTTTTAGAGAGATTCAATGATCTCCTATCCCAGTGTCCTCAACATGGATTTGATAAGATGAAAATTGTGGAGATTATTTTAATGGTTTGTAAATCCTCGAGTCTATGTGGTGAATTCACAAATAAAGCTCATTTGATGATGCTTTTACCTTCTTAGGAACTATCATTTGAAAAATCCAAACGGTGGGAGCCTTGTGTTGAACCCCTAAAAGACTCTTGGTCAATAGAAGTGGCACCGATGTGGTAGATACAAGCTTCGAGTCGGATGCTAAGTTTTTGCTTTGTCTAGAAGGTTAGAAGCTTTGGAAATGGGTCAGTCTAAAAATAGGTCCCTTGTTGAACCTAATAGAGCCTCTCAAGTCTCTAGTTGTGGAATAGAGCCCGATAACTCATTTTGGGAAGGTCATGTTAGTGAAGAACAAGCCCATGCTGTCTATAACAACGCTAGGTTTGAGAACCGTCAAAAGTTTGACCCTACTCGAGACCTACAACCCTGGTTGGAGAAACCATCCTAATTTTTCTTGGTCTAAGGGCCGAGAATCAAGGACAGTCTAGTAATTCTCGGCCTCCCCGGGTTTTGGTTATACTCAGGAACCCTTCGAGGTCAAACCCTTCAGAGGTTTTGGAAAAAGATCTACCTTAAGAACCATGATATGTTATCAGCCAACCACCTTAGCTTTCAACAAGAAACCGAGGCAGAACCATAAGGATAATTCCCGGACTCTTGCTAAATTAGAACTTCAAGTCGGCCAAATAGCTAAGTATTTAAGTGAGAGAGAAGAAGGTAAGTTTCCTAGTCAATATCAACCCAATCCTAGGGGGTCCATCAAATATCTTTAGTTGGTGAGGAATCATCAAACCATGTGAACTCGATAAAAACCCTTAGGAGCGGTAAAACGGTAGACAATAAGGTAGCCATGCCTAGTGGACATCTTGTAGTTCCACCTTCGTCCCAAGAGGAACCGTAGGCGAGGAAACTGAAACAATCCCTAAGGAGTCCCAAGAAATTCTGATAGGACTACCTTTGTGCCTAGAGCCCCATTTCCGCGGTTGTTATCCCCAACAAAAAGGAGTCGACATTCAACGAGATAATGGAAACATTTAAAGCGGTGAACATCAATATTCCTTTGTTAGAAGCAATTAGGCAGATGCACCTTATGCCAAGTTCCTTAAAGATCTTTGTACACGAAAGCGTAAGCTTAATGTCCAAAAGAAAGCCTTTTAGATTTGGTCAAGTAAGTTCCATTCTTCTCGAACCAAACACCCCTAAGTATAAGGACCACTGGATGCCCCACCATTTCTTGTGCGATTGGTAATCACATGGTCGATAAAGCTTTACTTGACTTAGGAGCTAGTGTTAACTTACTCCCGTATCATGTATACACCAGACTAGGTCTTGGTAAGTTGAAACCGACTAAAATGACACTACAATTAGGCGATAGGTCCGTAAAAGTCCCTCGTGGTGTCATAGAGGATGTTTTGATTGAGGTTGATAAGTTTATTTATCCAGTGGATTTCGTTGTTCTAGACACCCAACCCGTTCAAGACCCAAATGCTCAAATCCCGGTGATTCTAGGTCGCCCATTTTTAGCCACATACTTACGCTGTCATCAATTGTAGGACCGGGCTTATGAACATATCCTTTGGTAATATGACCCTTTGAACTAAATGTCTTTAATGTTACTAGACAACCTTTTGAGAATGATGACTTAGAAGAAGTGAATATGATTAGCACTTTAGTTCGGGATTTGGTTCAGGATAATTGGCATGACATTTTACTGGGAGATTCTTTAGATGAATTTGAGGAAACCATTCTCTTAGACCGGATATATGATCAATCTTTAGAAGAATCCCTTGAGTATTTTAAAGACTCTACGGACCCAGAATTCCAGGCAACAGTGTTAGGTCTTTTCGAGAATAATGATGACCCTAAGTTTGGGGGTAGAGAACTAGAAGAATCTCTTGAGTATTTTAAGGACTCGAAGATCCGGAAATTCAAGCAATAGTTAGAGGTTTGTCGTGAGTAGTGAAAACCCTAAGTTTGGGGGTAGTGATGGTTCTTGTGATCATCAAATATCCTAATTAGAGTCCCTAACTTGGGACTCAAGCCATGTGCGTCGAGATTTTACTCGAGTCTATTCGGACTCTGCAACCCGATCCTCCCGTCTTGTCCAGGAGGTAACCCATGTATTAGAGACCCGTTTTTGGATGAATCTATTTATCAAGATACTCATACGAAGCTCAATTATGCTACTCGAGATGAACCTAGTTGTCTTGACAGAAACCTTAGACGAGGATGTGCTCCTTCTATTCATTTATCCGAACCGGTGCGGTTATCGATATTGGTGTTAGCTCTATTTGGTCTTATGGACCCACAACTATTTCGGTTATTGGTGTATGACTTTGGAAGGTGAAGATCCTTTTTGAGGAATTTGATGTCTGGCTGAAGACTTTAAACTTAGCACTCCTTGGGAGGTATCCCTTGCTCATGCAACACGGTAATATTTTTCCTCATTTCCTTCTAGTGGTAACGGTTTCTCATTGTTCATGTTTTTAATTTCATCTTTAGAACATTGAGGACAATGTTAGATTTAAGTTTGGGGGTATGGGAAAACTTTTTAGTTGCAATAAATAAACTCCAGAGCCTAGAAATTTAAGTTTATTAAGGACGGCACTAACCAATCTAAGTGGATGGAAGCATTTTGGTTGTAGGAGTTGAGGAACCAATCGATTAGATGGCAACATCTAAAGAGTCTATTCATAAAAGCACGGAGCTCGGGTGTTAGAAATAACATGATAGTTTCACCATATCTCGTTGAGTCCTTTTCACTTGTTTTTTATTTTGTTCTTTTTAAACTATGTTTCTCTAAGTGATTAGGTGGGGCCCACGAATCAAGTTGTTACCAATGCTAGGGTGAGATTAGAGTGATTGAGATAAAAAAAAAAAAAAAAAAAAAAAAAAAAAAAAAAAATTGAGACCAGACCATTAGACCAACGGAATACATTCAATAAAGTCGACCATTGGAACCCTTGTATATGCCGGTTGTGTTGACCTAGAGTTAGGATTATCGACCACTTGGTTCCCTTGTATATGCCGGTGTGTTGATATTAGTCGGACTAGTATCTCAGTCCATTAAGATAGGTTCATTTTGGCGGAGGCCTTGGACGAGATATGGGAAACACCGTTCACTTAGTAAACATCAAAACCATCTATGTTTTCTCTATATCCATCTTCTTGATCTATCCATGTGATTAGTTTTGACTCAGGGTATTGATGTCCATAGTGCGACTATCTCGAGTAGAGCTACGTCACTTTATATGAATTTTAGTATGCTTGAGTGCAAACTCACACCAATTGGAATTTCGCATCAAGGTACTTCCTCCCGTAATCAATAAGTATGCCAACCAAGGAGATTCTTTAGTGCCTTCCAAGGTTACTGCGTAGATAGCTAGTGTGGAGTAAAGGTTTTGTGGGTACACCTGCGGTAAACCCCAGGAGACAACACTCGCCTCTAGGGCCACCTAGGGTTCAAATGTTTTTTATTTTTTAGAATAAATTTGCTCGAGGACTAGCAAATAATAAGTTTGGGGGTATTTGATAGACACATTTTTTGTGTCTAAATTGTCCTCAGTGCAGGTATTGTTGGAACTCGATTTTTGTACTAATATTGTGTTTTTATGTATTTTTAGGTATTTTTGGAAATAAATATTTTTTGGAAAAATCGGCTCGAAAAGTTGCTCGGAACACCCCCGGAGGACATTTGATATTTGGACTCCCACTTTGGATAAGGGGTAACCCAATTACTAAGGGGCACCCAATTGATATTCGCACCCCCAACTGTTGGATAAGGGGTGACCTTCTCCTTCGTTTGAAAATCCTTTTTTTGGCGGGAAATTGTGGCAGTCACCTGGAAGATTTTTGGTTCGAGTTTTGGTGATGATTTAGCGAGACTCAATAGCTGGAATTACATGGGAAGACTTGACTGATCCTAACAGGATTGGTGTTGGTCTTTGGTTCGATTTAATTTTTCTAGAACCCGTGTTGAAGTGAAGCAGCGAAGATGCATGCTTTCTTGTGAAAACAGAAGCCGGGGATTATTCTGTTCTATTTTTGGAGAGTTGGCGTGCATTTTGAGCATGTCTAGCACCATATGATTCGTGTACAGACTCATTCGATGCATGATTGAGTACATATTGCAGCTGCAGTCACGAAATCATGAATAAAAAGGAAACAAAATATTTTCTTCCGAGTTATGAGAGAAGATTTGGAGTTTAATGCGATATTTGAAGGTGCCGAAGAGTATAAAAAGGTTGTACATGGTCATAAAGGATAGATAGAGAGGATTGGGAGAGCTTAGAGCATTACAGAACGAGAAAATCAAGTTGCAGAGACGAGTTTTCTGCTCCTGCTGAAGAACACGAAGAACACGAAGAACGGACTGCCAGAGACTGTCGTTCTTCAACAGTGACAGCGACTGCCAAACGTGGGTCGCAGAGATACAGCAACAGCGATAGTGCTTCTTTATCGTTCTCTGTAACAGTGTTTGCAACAATTATAAGCGTTGCAAACACCCGGTTTTAATAGGTTTTCTCCATTTCATCATTTGTGAACCATTTTTGAGCAATGAAATCAACTTTTGAGCGTGTTTCTATGATGAAGAGCTAAACCCATCCTCCGGGGCGATGAAGGAAGTCATTCTTCCAAAATTTATGTGGTAAAATTTATTTAAATTTACTTATGCAATTCTTTTATGATTATTTGCATCGAATGAAAATTGAGTAAATGATTTTTATTAATTAGTTGTGTTTTCTCTTGATGAAGTATGCTTAGTTTAGGGCTTTTGATACTTCATGCTTGCGATTAACAATTGATGTTTTGAAAATCTAATTTAGGCAAAGATTAGAATCACAATTTCTTTTGATTGGAGTTATATAGTCTAGAATTGCATGATAAACATTAACATTAAATCACATGAATTTTGGTGAATGGTGAAATCCTGAACCCCGGTCTCTCTAATATAATCAGTTTTAATTTGCTTAGTCTTAAAATTTAAATTTAAAAGCACATCCTTCACAAGTCTCAACGAACCTTTTACTACAACATCATTGAAAAATAACCACCAATTTTTGGCGTACGACAGCGGACTTGTCTTTAGGCTAGAGTTTTTAGATTTTCTTTTAGGTTTTTATTTATTTGTTCTTCTTTACGTTTTTTGGGTTTTTGTCTTTTCCTTTTGATTTTGGGATTTGGAGGCGAAAGAAAAATTTGCCAAAGCTTTTGGTGGATACTTAAAGATTTGGAGTTAAAGACAAAGCGAAAGGAGCGAAAGAAGAAGATTTTTTATATTTTATAAAAAGAGAGAAAAAAAAAAACAAAAAGAGAGGCATTTTTATTATTATTTTTTTTTTAGATATTTTTATTTTTTTTAGACTTTCCTTTTCTTTTGCGCCTTTACTTTTTGGACTTGGACTTTGGACTTGGACATTCTTTTATTTTTTTTAAACCCTACGGAAGGGTAGTATTAAATATCAAACTGTTTAAAAGCACAGCCTTCACAAGTCTCAACGAACCTTTTACTACAACATCATTGAAAAATAACCATCACCAGCTTTGTGGCATCAAAGACTTGGCCATCCAAGTTCTCAATTTGTAACTAAACTTCATACTGCAGGTGCTATTCAGCTTTCACATAAGACTTTTGAGCCAGTTTGTACCTCTTTCCAACATGGCAAAAGTCATAGCTTTCCTTTTTACTCATCTCCTACTACATCTAGTCAGCCTTTGGCTCTTGTGAACTGTGACATTTGGGGTCCTGCACCTAGTTTGTCTCATTTAGGATTTAATTATTTCATTCTCTTTGTGGATGATTTTAGCAAGTACAATTGGATTTTTCCAATGAAGTGTAGATCTGAGAGTCTCCAATGTTTCATGTTATTCAAATCTTCTATGAAAAATTTATTGGACTTGAAAATCAAAGAGTTTCAGTGTGATGGTGCTTGTGAATTAGATAAATGTCCATTCAAAAAAATTCTTGACACTCAGGTTATCTCCTTGCGAATATCTTGTCCTAATCAACATCAGCAAAATGGAGCTGCTGAGAGGAAAATTAGACAAATCACAGAAATGGGGAACACACTTACCTTCAATGCTTCTTTACAAAAAAGGTTTTGGTTTGACTCCTTCTTAACTGCTACTTACCTCATCAACAGATTACCTACTAAATTGTTGAACTATAAGTGTCCCTTTCAAGTTCTTTTTGGTAAGGATCCAGATTACAGCTTTATCAAGGTATTTGGTTGGTTATGCTTTCCACATCTTGCTCACTGCAGACTAGATAAGCTCAGTCCCAAGTCCATATCTTGTGTGTTTATTGGTTACAGTCCTTTTCACAAAGGATACAGATGTTATGATACCATTACCAAAAAGGTTTTTACTTTTGTTAATGTGGTTTTCAATGAAAAAGTTTTTCCATTCAGATCTTCATCCGAGTACGGTTGCTTCTCCTATCAGACAACTCTTTTTCTACACCTTCAGCAGCCACACCCATTACTACAGATGTAGTTCATTCTCAAGCTCAGTCTCCACTCACAACAGTACCTTCTTTTTCTACCACACCAGTTGTTGAGGTACCCATTACTCTTACACTATTTGTACTAGCTCAACATCTGGAATACTTGAAAAAAATCTTTAGGATCGACTTTGTAGAATATTCTCATACCAAATATCTAGTTCCACTGGCTCTTAGTGCTACTCTCTCAAGAAAACTGAGCTTATGGCTCCAAAGACTTTCAAGGAAGCGGCTAAAAATCCCAGTGGGTTGTATCTATGCAAGAGGAGCATGATGCATTATTCTCTAATAATACTTTTGAGTATGTTCCCTATGTTCCCGACATGAATGTTTTAGGGTAAGTGGGTGTGTATAACTAAACTAAAGTCGATGGCACTCTTGAGAGATTTAAATCTAGATTGGTAGCAAATGGGTTTCGCCAAGTTGATGGAGTTGATTTTGAAGAGACTTTTAGTCCTGTCGTCAAAGCTATAACTATAAGATGTGTGCTTAGTATAGCTTTAAATAAAAACTGGCCAATTAAGCAACTTGATGTATCAAATGCATTTCGCATGGTGATCTCAATGAGGATGTTTACATGGAACAATCTCCGGTTTTGTGTTAGCCGATCATCCATCTTATGTGTAAACCGAATAAGTCCTTATATGGCTTAAGCAAGCCCCAAGGGCTTGGTATGAAAAGTTGAGCAATTTTTACTTCATTATGGCTTCTTCAGATCGAAGTTGATCACTCCATGTTCATTTTTAGAAAAGGTGCTACTCAAATGATTCTTTCCGGTTTAGGTAGATGACATTATCTTAGTTGGTTCTTTAGTTTGCTATTTTATCGACTTTGTTTCTTCTATGAAGACCAACTTTGCTATGAAAGACTTGGGAGATCTTCATTACTTTCTTGGTATTGAAGCAGTCAAAATTCAGTCAACAACCGTATGTCTATTACTCAAACCAAGTACTCTCTAGAGTTACTTAAGAAGTTTGATATGCTTGATTCCAAACTCGCAAGACTCGGTTGCATCGGGAAAAGAGTGTCTCTTTATGATGGAACTCTTCTCACAATCTCTTACTATAAGAAACTTGTTGTGACTTACAATATATAACTATAACAAGACCCGATATCGGCTTTAGGGTGAACTATATTTCTCAATTCATGCATCATCCAACCGATATTCATTTGCAGCTAGCCAAAAGGATTCTCGGATATATTAAGGGCTCACTTGGGTGCGGTATTACTCTTCATGGAGGAGATTTGTTCTAACATCATCGCCTATTGTGATAGTATTTGGTGGTTGCTGATTCTAGAAAATCCCAAGGTTATTGTGTTTATCTTGGCTCAAACTTGGTAGCTTTGTCTTCTAAAAAGCGACCTACCTTGTTCAATTCTTCTGAGAAACGAATACAAGTACCTAGTATTTCTCGCTTTCCGAAGTCGGATGGGTTTCTTATCTTCTACATGAGTTCTGATTGATTGTCATTTTCCATGCACAATTTCTTGTGACAATATAGGTCTTGCTCATCTTGGTAATAATCCAGTTTTTCATGCAAGAACAAAACATGTTGAAATTGACTATCACACTGTCAAAAGCTTGGTCTCTACCGGATTTTACGCTTGTCAAATATGTTCCTTCTCTCTTACGGGTTGCGGATGTCTTTACCAAAGGATTTGTCTAAGAGTTTATTCCATAGTCTTTAGTCCAAACTTATGCCTGTTCCGAGTTCTTAGTTTGAGGGGGCTGTTAGCACTACTATGCTTGTGTCGTATGTAGTCTTTATCGTTGTGCTTAGTAACTCGCTAAATGGTCTACTAGTTGGACATGTCGGCATTTTTTGTTATTGTAACTTGTCTTTGTCATACTGACCTATCGATTGTGTGTCTACTACGTATTTAAAGCTTGTCGGTATTGTCTTGTATTGTTAAGAAAACCAAATACAATGAACTACCAATTCTAATGGTATCAGATACTAAAGGGGAATATTCAACTTCCTCCATTAAAGTTCTGCAACTTTCTTCTTGTGTTCTTTCTTTTTCAATTCTTCTTGATCTATCATGTCAAGAACAACATGAAACTCACAACATTTCGCTGCAAATCTCAACAACACCAACACTACTTCAAGAAATGGTGATAATCTTGTTAACAACACCACCAACTTTCCACCATTATCACCTTCTTCTCAACAACCACCTCAATCTCAATTACTGTCATCAGATCCACCACATACTACACCAAAATAATCTGATGTATCTCAATCGGTTTCACAACAACCGCAACTTACTTTACAATTTGTTCAACAACAATCACAGATTCCTCAAAAATTTGTTCAACAACAATCAAAGATTCCTCAACAAGTTGTTCAACCACAACCTTATCATTTTACACCACCACCGCCACCACCACCACCACCACCACCACCACCACCATAACATCAACATTATAATTGTTTGTTTATCGTTTTACTCCTTTACCTTTTCCCAATGTCTCTAATTTCGTTTCAACAAAACTCGATGGATCTAACTTTCTTGTCTGGAAAGATCAATTATCTTCAATATTGATAGGTACAAATTTGTATGGTTTTGTTGATGGTTCAATTGAGTCTCAGCTTCAATCCTTGCTTCATAAAAATCTTCCTGTGGTAAATCCAATCTATATTGAATGGCGTACTTTGGATCAATTTGTTAGTTCTTGCATCAATGCAACTATTTCTCCTTCACTTGCTACAAAACTTTTGGGAAATCTACAGCTCGTGACTAATGGCTTCATCTATCGAAGATATTCTCTCAGAAATTTTTTGCTAGAAATTCTCCACTTCGCGGTCAATTACACTCTATTCGAAGAGGTAATTATTCTATCTTTAATTATCTACATCAGCTAAAATCCATTTCTGATTCATTAGCCGAAATTGGTGAACCCGTTCAAGATGATAATCTTGTTATGTATACACTATCTGTATTAGGCAGTGAATATGCACATTTTGTAATTACTATTCAAAATCGTGAAGTGCCTCTTTCTTTTATTGAATTACGATCTCGTCTTATCAATCATGAGCAATGGATCAAAGAGCAAGAGTCTGTAGCTTATTCTATTCTTGTAGCTGATCTTAGTAACTCCGCCTTTTTTGTGTGAAAACAGAATTCTAACCACAAGAAAGCAACTTCTTTCCCTCCTCCTTATCCATCAAAACCTTCACCTTCTTATCCATCAAAACCTCCACCTTCTTATCCATCAAAACCTCCTCATTCAGCTTCACCAAATACTTCTACTACTCCTCCTGGTTTTCTTTTCAAGAAAGGAGAATTCAATCCTAATGTGACTACTGATTATGATGATATTCCTTGTCAAATTTGCAACAAAAACGGTCATTTTTCAAATAGGTGTATATTTCGATATGCTCCCTCAAGAAATAGTACTCGTTCAATGCAAAGAGCCTTTGCTGGTTTTGAAATGGCTCCTCCTGGTTTTAATCCATGGTCTTATGATGAGCCTATGTATTATCCATATGGACCTGGTGAGTCTTCCACGGCTGCATTTGGTCACTGGAGTTGTAATGAACAAGGCCCAATCTAGATACCTGACTCTGGAGCTACAAGTCATATGACCAACAACACTGCACTTATGAATGAAACTAAGGACTTTGTGGAGATGAGCAGGTTATGGTTGGTGATGGTAAGCTTCTACCAATTACTTTAACAGGTTTTAGTATTATTACTCCTTCTACTGGTGTTACTTCTTTTGATTTACATAATGTTCTCTATGTTCCTCACATAAAGCACAACTTACTCTCCATTGCAAAGTTTACTCTTGAGAATAATTGTTCCATTGAATTCTTTCCATGGGGTTATGAAATCAAGTCTCTTCCCAATAGAAAAGTGCTAGCCAAAGGACCTATGTATCACAATTTATATCTTATTCAGTCCTCAAATCTGAGAAGAAATGCTGATATTTCTCCTCCAGCAACCTCTCCATCACCTACTGATGCTTTTGTCTCTTTGATTGCTTCTCCAGCTTTGTGGCATCAAAGACTTGGCCATCCAAGTTCTCAAGTTGTGACTAAACTTCATACTGCAGGTGCTATTCAGCTTTCACATAAGACTTTTGAGTAAGTTTGTACCTCTTGCCAACTTGGCAAAAGTCATATCTTTCCTTTTTATTCATCTTCTACTACATCTAGTCAGCCTTTGGCTCTTGTGCACTGTGACATTTGGGGTCCTGCACCTAGTTTGTCTGATTTAGGATTGAAGTATTTCATTCTCTTTGTTGATGATTTTAGCAAGTACAATTGGATTTTTCCAATGAAGTGTAGATCTGAGAGTCTCCAATGTTTCATGTTATTCAAATCTTCAATGAAAAATTTATTGGACTTTAAAATCAAAGAGTTTCAGTGTGATGGTGCTTGTGAATTAGATAAAGGTCCATTAAAAAAAATTCTTGACACTCAGGGTATCTCTTTGAGAATATCTTTTCCTAATCAACATCATCAAAATGGAGCTGCTGAGAGGAAAATTAGACAAATCATAGAAATGGGGAACACACTTACCTTCAATGCTTCTTTACAAAAAAGGTTTTGGTTTGACTCCTTCTTAACGGCTACTTACGTCATCAACAGATTACCTACTAAATTGTTGAACTATAAGTGTCCCTTTCAAGTTCTTTTTGGTAAGGATCCATATTACAACTTTATCAAGGTATTTGGTTGGTTATGCTTTCCACATCTTGCTCACTGCAGACTAGATAAGCTCAGTCCCAAGTCCATATCTTGTGTGTTTATTGGTTACAGTCCTTTTCACAAAGGATACAGATGTTATGATACCATTACCAAAAAGGTTTTTACTTTTGTTAATGTGGTTTTCAATGAAGAAGTTTTTCCATTCAGATCTTCATCAGGTACAATTGCTTCTCCTACTTCAGACAACTCTTTTTCTACAGCTTCAGCAGCCTCACCCATTACTACAGATGCATTTCATTCTCAAGCTCAGTCTCCACTCACAGCAGTACCTTCTTCTTATACCACACCAGTTGTTGAGGTGCCCATTACTCCTTATACTATTTGTACTAGATCAAAATCTGGAATACATCAGAAAAAATCTTTAGGCTCTGACTTTGTAGCATATTCTCATACCAAATTTCCAGTTCCACTGGCTCTTAGTGCTACTCTCAAGAAAACTGAGCTTACGGCTCCAAAGACTTTCAAGGAAGTAGCTATAAATCCCAACTGGGTTGTATCTATGCAAGAGGAGCATGATGCATTATTCTCTAATAATACTTTTGAGTATGTTCCCTATGTTCCTGACATGAATGTTTTAGGCTGTAAGTGGGTGTATATAACTAAACTAAAGTCTGATGGCACTCTTGAGAGATTTAAATCTAGATTGGTAGCAAATGGGTTTCACCAAGTTGATGGAGTTGATTTTGAAGAGACTTTTAGTCCTGTCGTCAAAGCTACAACTATAAGATGTGTGCTTAGTATAGCTTTAAGTAAAAACTGGCCACTTAAGCAACTTGATGTATCAAATGCATTTCTGCATGGTGATCTCAATGAGGATGTTTACATGGAACAACCTCCTGGTTTTGTGTTAGCTGATCATCCATCTTATGTGTGTAAACTGAACAAGTCCTTATATGGCCTTAAGCAAGCCCCAAGGGCTTGGTATGAAAAGCTGAGAATTTTTTTACTTCATTATGGCTTCTTCAGATCTGAAGTTGATCACTCCATGTTCATTTTTAGAAAAGGTGCTACTCAAATGATTCTTCTGGTTTATGTAGATGACATTATCTTAATTGGTTCTTCAGCTGCTATTTTATCTGACTTTGTTTCTTCTATGAAGACCAACTTTGCTATGAAAGACTTGGGAGATCTTCATTACTTTCTTGGTATTGAAGCAGTCAAAAATTCAGTCAAAAACTCTATGTCTCTTACTCAAACCAAGTACTCTCTAGAGTTACTTAAGAAGTTTGATATTCTTGATTCCAAACCCTGCAAGACTCCAGTTGCATCAGGAGAAAGAGTGTCTCTTTATGATGGAACTCTTCTCACATATCCTGCTTACTATAGGCAACTTGTTGGCAGCTTACAATATATAACTTTAACAAGACCTGATATCCGCTTTAGGGTGAACTATATTTCTCAATTCATGCATCACCTAACCGATATTCATTTGCGCTGGCCAAAAGGATTCTCGGATATATTAAGGGCTCACTTGGGTGCCGGGTATTACTCTTTATGGAGGAGATTGTTCTAACATCACTGCCTATTGTGATAGTGATTGGGTTGGTTGCCCTGATTCTAGAAAATCTACAACAGGTTATTGTGTTTATCTTGGCTCAAACTTGGTAGATTGGTCTTCTAAAAAGCAGCCTACCTTGTCCAATTCTTGTACATAAGCAGAATACAAGTCTCTAGCTGTTGCTGCTTCTGAAGTCAGATGTGTTTCTTATCTTCTGCATGAGTTACAGATTGACTGTCATTTTCAATGCACAATTTACCGTGACAATATAGGTGTTGCTCATCTTGCTAATAATCCAGTTTTTCATGCAAGAACAAAACATGTTGAAATTGACTATCACACTGTCAAAAGCTTGGTCTCTACCGGATTTCTGCTTGTCAAATATGTTCCTTCTCTCTTACAGGTTGCGGATGTCTTTTCCAAAGGACTGTCTAAGAGTTTATTCCATAGTCTTTAGTCCAAACTTATGCCCTGTTCCAGTTCTTAGTTTGAGGGGGTCATTAGCACTACTATGCTTGTGTCGTATGTAGTCTTTATCGGTGTGTGCTTAGTAACTCGCTAGATGGTCTACTAGTTGGACATCTTTGGATTTTTATTATTGTAATTGTCTTTGTCGACACTGTCAGTGTGTGTCTACTCTGTATTTAAAGCCTGTCCAGTATTGTCATGTATTGTTAAGAAAACCAAATACAACTGAACTACCATTTCTACAGATACCTTTTTGGCGGCTAAACATACTGCATGCAAGAGTTATTATGGTTTCAGCTAAGATAGATTGCATGATTTTGATTCACTCATAGTCTTGTTTCCGTTATGGTAATCGAATGCTTATAAAATGTCCAAACACGCAGTTTGGGATTAAACATGTATGTAAACTGGCTAAACCTTGTTATAGCACAACAAATCATACTTTTACCCGGACTTTGAAATTAATATTTAGTGACTGATAGTAAGCTACTATCATCTGTACTCTGCAGTCCTTGTAACTTGCAGAGGGGGGTGAGCGGAGGGGAAAAATGTCCCTAAGCAGAGCTGAACTTGTGCGGTCCCACAACTCGCACTGCCGGTCCGCTCTGGTGGTACTATCTATGCATATGATAGTCGTGGTTTCTGTCATGATAAGAGTATCTTGTTCTCAAAGTTGCAAAGCCTGTTGTCAGCCAATCTTGATTTATATGCACAGTTTTTGTATTCGGACCATGTGAACTCTTTATACAAACTCTCTTCTCCTTCCGCCAACAGTGATGGTAACGGTGCTATTCTTTCTTTTAGTGGTGGCCCTCCAAAGTATATCATTGACACCTAGGTTTCATACTGTTTTGGATCACTCTATGTTTCACACTTTTGAACCTTCCATTACTCATTACCTGCACACAGAAATAAATAAAAATCGAACGTAAATTTACCAAAACACACTCTTAGTACAACTTCAAAAAGTTTAAAAAATTACTCAACATTGCTGCTACAGGGTACCAAAATTTTATGGGGGTGTTAACAGTTTCGTGGATCCAGTGGTGATAATTGTTTTGTTTTTATATGGATTCGGTAACATTCTATGGAATTTGGTATCCCTGAACAGTGATGTAATTTTACCTGTAATATGTCACCAACAATAACGAAGAACGAATTTTGATCAGGTTGAACAGGAATCCAGGACCCATTTTTATCAGCAATTTGAAGGCCAGTTATGTTGTTTGATCTTAAAACTGATATTACTTGAGGATCTGTATGTTCTCCAAATCCAACCATATCTCTAATATGTGTAGGACATGGAGGGTAATGATTTATTCGAAAAAGAGAGTCGGTTTCTTCATCTTCTAGTAATCTGCTAAATACATTTCTTTGTTTCATCATTAACCCATCTGCTAGTAATCTAAGAACTTGGGATGCTAAGTTCTTTGCTGATGCTATATAGTTCTCCACAGCAGACCTATAAACACATCAACAACAATGCCAAATGTACTGTATTATGTAAATGTACACTCTTTTTCTGGAATTCTTCAAAATATACTGTATTATTTTAAGTGTTACTGTCTAATTTTCAATACACATGCATAATAATATTACATTAACTCAATTCAGCATAGGTAGACGTTTTTTTTTTTTTTTTTTTTTTGACTTAAACAACTTGAAACAGTAGATACATATAATTTGAAAGTTGGTGGATAATTTGTTACCTGAAAGAATCTTGGTACTCTCTAAATGAATCGAATAATTTAGAAGAGGTAGTAGAATCAAGGCTTGTTTTAAAGAGAAGATATTCTATCCATCCCACATCTCCATTTGGACCAATATTTTTGCTCCCATAACCAAATGGATTAGCCGGACCAGCTTTATCTTTCTCTAATTGAGGTAAAGAGAAAAACTTAACAGCTTCAGATTCTAATGTACTCATTAGTTCCGTAGGTATACCATGGTTAATGACTTTAAAGAACCCGTGTTCTTCACAAGCTTTGACAACAAGGGCTTTCGCATTAGGATTCATCATATCAACCACTGGAATACCACTGGCAATACAAGTCTTTTGTTGGTGTTTGAAAGCTCTTATGGATGAAGAGTTTTGTTCTAGTTGGTATGGTTTTGAGTAGATCACCATGGTTGTGATATACATTTCTTTGGTTTCTTTCAGTCTGATAGAGAGGTAATTTTTTTTATGAAGCTCAGTATGCAACTTCTTGACACACATTTATACTAGTTGCTAGACACTTTATAACTCCTATGCATGATCAAATGACTCAATCTCTTGTCGACCTATACTGCACCATGGTTTGCTGTATCGGCATTGTATTTGACATATGCATATCTGTATCAGTTGGTATTGACACAAAATTCTTAGTTTATCTATTTCATTTGTATCAGGAAATAACAATGGGATGTGTTTCTTCAACACGTGTAGATACAGGATTCGAGTATGGTTTTGAGGTTGCAATTTGATGATGCGGGTACTCCCTCTACGTTTCAGTTAACTTTGTACAAACATTGAAAGACATGTTGAGACGTACAAATTGTACAACTTATTCTAAGTTTCAACTTCCATAGACCAAATTCCAATGGCATAGTATTTTGCCATGTTACTCTATGAGATGCGACAATGGTGCCAAAAAAATAACGTCACGGACAGATAAAAAAAAATAAAAAAATAAAAAAAAATAACGTCACTCAAGAGTCGGCAAAGGGTAAGGATTTGACCAATCAGGGTAAAAAAAGGACAGTACAATCTAATTACAGGTTGTATAATTGTTGGCCTATTGTATTTCTTAGTATATGTTGGCCTTTTCTTAATGTCCAAACTGCTGCTAAGTCTATGCAAGGTAAGAGACAACCTGACATACTGAAACATCTTGTTAGCTAGAAAGGCCATTCCCATAGTAGCGGCTAGCAAAATGGGAAACCTAAACCATAAAAATCGGGTTGTGGCCATGGGAGATTAATACAAGTGTCACTAGTTGTAGAGAGTCCAGTAGCCGAAAGCATCACTCATTCTTTAAACCAACATTCTTAAGACCAAAGACAAGCAAGATTTAATGAAAACTATTCTTAATGCTACACTAGTTAATTATATACTGTTGTGTCAAAGAGGAGTACATTGAGTCATTGAGTGTGCCAAAGGACTCATGGGAAGTTAGTCTCTGTTAACCTAGAGGTGTAAAGCATGTCGTGTTGTGCTGGCACAACATACAAAGAAGTTTGTCTAGCATGTTGTGTGTAGTGCTGCATGTGTTTTTCCTGCGATCTATGGTGTGTTGTGCCGTGCTGTGCTTTTTAGTCAAAAGAAAAGCACAACATATATAACACACGAAACTAGTTAGTAGGATAGTCATCTCGATACCCCTACGACATTCCTTAGAGCAACTGCAGTGGTGCGACTAAACCCAAAGATCAAAGACCAAAAAAAAAGACCAAATTTTAGTTTGGTCCGTCGTGTGGGTGGCGAGTAAATTTAGTCGGCGGGAGTATAAGTTCGCTGGTGTGGGGCGTAAACTTTATCCCCGCCCGACTAAAAAAAAAATGGGGCGAACATATAATGTCACTTTGGTGTGGGGATCACATATAATGTTCGCCCCACACCGGATCATATAATGTTCGCCTAACAAAAAAATAAAAAAAAAAATGGTGGGGCGTAAACTATATCACTTTGGTGTGGGCGTAAACTATATCCACGCCAGGGTGGGGCGTAAACTATATCACCGCCTTTGGTTTTGGGGCGTAAACTATATCACCGCTCGACTATATTTGGGTTTAGTCTTTGGTCCCCAGACCAAATATAATCGCCACTGTTCATTTAGTCTGGTATTTGGTCGATGGTCCGTCCCGCTACGCCTGGTTCAGAGACCAAATAAATGGGTTTAGTCGCCCACTGCAGTTGCTCTTATCTCCCTATCCTAAACGGGTGATAATACTTACCGGTTCAAAAAATCTTTCAACATATACATTCTACTAGGTTGTGTATGGTTTGGAATACAGATTGATTCGGTTTTATCCTCATCCACATCCAATTTGATACATGGTGGATCTCAAGTTTGATATTCACATTAATAAATTTATATATGGTGAATGCGTGGATGCACGGACTGGATGCAGATAAATTCAATGGCTATTCTTTTTATAATACAAATTTAAAATAATAGAGAGAAAAATAAGAAAAGTGATTGAAATTCCATAGAGGAGACCAGAAACGGTTCATATTCTTTTTTGTGCCAAGTACGATTACACATGAACCACACGCCAAGTCTAAGGCTTAGTCCTATGGGCTAGATATCTAGCTGCTAGATTGGCCATCCACGTCGGCATGGGCAACCTCCGAGTCTACATGGGATGGCGAATCTAGCAGAGAAACGCTGAATCAAACAGTGTTGAACGCTGAACCAAACAACGCTCAGAATTTAATTTTATTTCTCTCTCCTTCTTTTCGTCTCTTTCCACGTTTGTCTCTCTTTTTTTCTTCTCTCTCTCATTCTTTTCCTCCCTCTCCACGGTTCTCTCTCATTTTTTTATTCTTTCTCTCTCCCTCTTTTTCTTCTCTCTTTCTATCTTTTCCTCTCTCTCTATGAGAAAAATTATATAGCGCCGAATGGTTCGAGGCGTTTTGGTTGTTTTTTTGAGCCTTCGAACGGTTCAAAGCGTTTCAATCTCGCTGATAGTTGAACTACGGGCACTTGCTAGGAGAGAGAACTATCAACTATCAGTGTTAACTTTTTTCCCACACTTTTTTCATGATTTGTAACACTTTTTGACCAATCTAGCAGTTCAATCTAGCCCATAGGGGTTAGCCTAATACACCACAAGGGTTCATTGTGAGACTAAAATGTTTTCGCTGGTAACCAGGGACGGTATTAGTGGGTGGCTTACCCAGGCTGAAGCCCACCCCAAAATTTCCAAAAAGTTATTTTGTCCCATGTAATTTCAACATTTGTGAAATTTAGCCCAGGTATAAATTTTAATTAGCCCATTAATTTCCAAGATATGATTCTACTCTACGTGGTAGTAATCCGAAGATATTGAAACCCTATCCCACATGGATTAATTTATCATCTCAAGTTCTCAACCGTTCAAAGCCTATAGGGAAAAACAAATATTCATGCTGTTTCCTAAAATCAGTTATTAAATGGTCTCACCTGCTATGTATCAGTTGGATAAAATTGAAACGGTGTGTCAATGCTTGTTTTACTCCTTCCAGTTCTTTTACTACTTACTACTCACGTATATTATAACTAAGCAAAGGGTGTGACATAAGGACTCCGACTTCTTCGTGTCTACATAATTAACTATCCTTGGTCCACAAATTACCAGCAACAATTACTACATCACTTAACTAGACTATCATCACAGCTTAGTTGGTTAGCTTTTTATTTTTCTCCCTCCACAAATACAAATATATTGAAAAGGGCACAGGAACGAAGCGAAATTATGGTAGGACAAAAACGGCTGTGCAACAATAAAATCGCAACCACCCCCGAGAATGGTGTTCAGGGAAGAGATCTCAAGTTGAAACTTGATATGCATAAAAAAAGACAACATGTCACATCGCAGAACTCGCATACTATAGTGCATTCATGATTTTGGAATTGAGAAAACAAAATAGAGTGTTGGTGAATTTTTTTTTTAGCCCACCCGAACATAGAATCCTGGTTCCGTCGCTGCTGGTAACACCAGAAATGTTACTTACATTGACAAACCAACATGATGCCATAAAACTACTTCAAAAAAAAGAAAAAAAAACTACTTTCTTCAAAAACTTAGATTCTTTATCGTCTGATTCTGGTTTGATTTTGAGATCTACTAGGACGGATCGAGTGCATTTCTTTATATATGTTTATTTTCCAATAAAAAAATTGTTTCTAAATAATTCTTATGTTTTTCCTGATCGGTCTGATGGTTTCACATTACTATCGGGACTTGTTTTCATATTCTCTAATTAGGTTTTTTTTGGTGGATTTGGATTTGCATTGTTATCAAGCATGTTTTGGATGAAAACGATTTACTTCGTCAGATATGGAGATCCTTTCTAAAGTAATTAATTTGGGCGTATTAATTACTTCCCTTTTATGGAAGCATCTGATATCTTTGATTATCAAGAAACAAAATGGTTTAAAACCATTATAAGCATTTTCAATCCTTCAACGAAGTGAAGTTTAATACGATTTTCATATCTCGGTTTCTTTAAGTTTCGATTGTAAATCTTGTACAATCTGTATTGTCTTATTTATTGATGTAATTGATCAATGTAATCCTTCAAACCTCGATTCGAATGAGGTAGTCTAATAAATAAAATTTAGGGGCTTTTTGAAGCCCTTGTTTCCATCAAAAAAAATTAAAATAAAACTACTCCTGTTAAGTAACCTCATGCGCATATGAATGACAAATACATAAACTTCAAACAAATATAGTCTGATGGCATCCAAAATAAACGGTATAGATGTCCAATGAATATTTAAGACAACTCCTGCACCCAACACAAAAATCCGTTGATCTCAGAAACTACATCCGCGTCTGGTACCCACCCGCTAAACATCAAGTGGGAGTTGTCGGGCCAGCCCATTGGGTACCAAATGCTCAGCCCTTGAGTGAGTCCATAATCAGTGATGCAGTTAGGCTTTCCTAAAAAAAGAACGATTTTTATGGGGACTACTCAAAAAAGATGGGGACTACTAATTGATAGGAACATCCACTCTACGTTTTAAGGGGTGTCCTAAAAGATTAAAGAAGACTAATCTGCCCTCACCCTAATTAAAATTATAACTAATCCTGATAACACACTAAACTACCCACTACCCACTAATCTAACCCACTAATTAAAACCTAAATACCCAACTAATTAAAATCAATTTTAAAAACAAAAACTTTTCCTATTATTTTTTTCTTCTTCTTCTTGTTCTCTTCTTCTTCGTATACATCGACATTAATCGTCGATTCGAAAAATTTTCATCGTTGATTAATCAATCGTTTATAAACAATGCGTAGCAAGCAAACTCCAAGAGTTCCAGGATCAAGTCCGGGACTTGCAAAAATAGCGAATCTTCCAAATCAAATTCAAATTGATAGACTACTTGAAGCAAAGTTGAGAAATCCAATCAAGCATCCAACAGGAAAAAAGAAGTCCGATTCGAGTCAAATGCAAATCCGCAGGTAATTTCCTTCATACCCATTCTTTTTAATTCGTATTTGTCGATTAGAAATCATGAAAACTCATTGAAAATAGTAGTTACAATAGACATTTTGGCTAGGAGATTTTTGGTCAAACCCTAGATTTTCTAACCGAACTTCCAAAAATTAGAACAGTTCGGTTAAGTAGACTAATATCTGGTGACCGAACTACATAGTTCGGTATGCTTGCAAAAATAACTTTCGTAACCGAACTCAGTTTTTCCTTTGAAAGAATGAGTTCGGTTTTGTCGATAAATTTTTTTGCTAACCGAACTTTTAAAATATGTAGTTCGGTTACCTCACAATTTTTATCAGGTAACCAAACTATAGTCTGTTAACTCCAAATGTTGTGTTTACTTCATTCTTTAGTTCTATTTGATTTGATAACAAAATATTAATTTTATTGTGTTTAGCTAATACTTTGGTTTTTGTTCATTAGGAACAAAGGAAAAAGATCTAATCTACACCTAGACGAGGATTTGAAAACTCCCACCCCTCGTCGAGCAAAACATTTAGATTTCCGAAACCGTGGTGCCAAAAATGCTAAACATGGAGGGGGCTTGTTACCGGAAGTCAACCAAGATAATGTTCGTAATGTTATCCAAGATGTCAATGAAGAGGTGATGGAGAATACAATTGATAATGTTATTGAAGAAGAGAATGATGATGAAGAAGAGCAAGGAAATGAAGAGGTTGAACAACAAAGAGAACACGTTGAAAATATAAAGGAAGAAGAACAAGGATAGGGAAAAGAAGGAGAAGGACAAGAGGAAGACAAGGATGAGGAAGGAGAGGAAGAAGATGAGGAAGAGGATGAAGAGGAAGAAGAGGAGGGAGAGGATGAAGAGGATGAAGAGGAGGAAGAGAAAGAAATTGTTCCTTTTAAAGATAAAAAGAAGCCGAAGCCGCCTAGTGCTAGATACTCACACATTCCCCCTGATAATTTGTTTTTGTCACCAGTGAACCCAACTTATGGTACTCCAAATGATGGTGGGGCAACATTGTTTGGCTACAAACACTCATGGGCTCCTAAGATCCATGCGACAAAGGTATTCTTTAAGTTCATTCTTAACTAACAAAACATTTTTTATTTTTGGGACATGTTTCGTCAAGTATTAATAGTGTTATGTTCTTTTTGTAGGATCATAATAATGCAGTTCATCTTATTAAATGTCAAAAGGCGTCCACATGGGATCTTTCTTTGGAGTGTGACGAGTTTCAAGCGAAGGTTAAAGAATGTGTGTTATGGAGAGCTATTGAGTACGCACATGTGGAATTTGACATTTATTTGCCGTATCCGCATTTCTCGAGAGGCATTATCCTGAGACATATACAATGCATCTTCCATTTGGCGAGATGGGAATTACTCCATATGATTGCAAGAGAATCACCGACTTACTAGTGGAAGGTAAATGTCTTCGAGAAGGCTACAACCCCTCGATGAGTTATGAAGCTCTTGAAGAATTGGCTCTAAAATGTCTAGTATGGGATGCAAGAAAGTCTCAATGTGAGTTTAGACGTTCTGTGAGGTCCCTTAAACGTGGCGATGAGTATAATTCATTTGAGGAAAATGGAGCATTGAAGAAGAAGCTGAAGAAATTCAAGTTGGTAAAGTTGAAGGCAGCATTTAGAGGGACAAAAAAGAAGGTGGAGAAAGGAAAGTTGGTCATGGACAGGGAAACCCTTAGGCATCATGTCACCACTTATTGGTTATATCGCCTAGGAACCGTCATTTTCCCGACATACGGGAAATAAGGTGGATGCACATTATTTACAGCTTTTGGAGAATCTCGATGAGACGAACAATTACTCTTGGGCCACTGATGTGCTTGCTTTTTTTCTAGGAGAGATGAGAAAAGGGTCAAGGATTAAGACAAATCAAATTGGAGGTTACTTAACTCTTGTTCAGGTGACCTTCTACATTGTTAATTAGCAAATTATTCTCTAAATTTTTCTTCTTCCAATTTAATTTTCATGTATGTGGTTAATATTTTCGTATTTTCGCATAGGTTTGGATTTACGACCACTTCTCTTCATTAGGATTGGCTCAGGAAAAGACACCTTATCCCTATAGCCAACCTACAGCAGGAAAATGGTTATTTTTGGACGCACAAAAGAAGTTTAAAGAAGAGCAGTTGACTTCATTGAGGGAGAAATTGGATAAACTTACGGTAAATAATGTGGTATTTCACCCATTCGCCGTACCCGATGATGTCCCTGTAGATGAAGAAGATCTGAATGGTTACTCTACCGTCTCGGCTTACTATGGACCAATTTGGTATCCTAACGGATACGCAATATATAATCCAAGGAGAGTAGTACGACAACTTTATTAAGGTCCAAATGGATCCCGACGTGGAGAATAAAAATTTCAATTTGCCGGTTGAAGGAACAAAGAACACCCATAAATATTTTGAGCCAAACATCAACCAACTCCTACGGTAGCACATTGGAATGCACTTAGTAACTACTACTTACCTTTAGGTGATTGTGTACCTTGTGAGGGAGATGTAAATACATGTGATGATGATTATATGGAGTTTTATGAAGAAATTAGTCATCCTTTTGTGATAAATAAAGAACAACAAGCTAAGACTGATGCGGCGAAGGCGAAGGCAAATGAGAGGGAGGCTAAGAGAGCTCAGAAGGAGATGCCTATTTGTAGAGATGAAGCTCTTAAGTTATGGGATAATGTGGTAAGAATTTATCTTCTCTTATACTTCCTTGTTGTTGAAAGTACTGAAAATACATTTACTTGTGCTTAAAATTAGAATCAGGTGAAGACGGGTATGAAATTGTCGAAGAAATGGATGGCTAAAATCCGTAGTGGAGAGCCGATGTTGACTAAGGAACAAACCTACTACTACAGCCGGTGGGAGGGTCTTATAACTAAAATAATGGTGGAGCCAAGTAGGTCTAAGCAATTGAAGAGGGGTCGACAACAAGGAGAAGGTTCAAGTCGCGCCGTGGAGGAAACCGGTCGAGGAGATGAAACCCCAAGTGATGAGGAAGTTCGACCTAAAACTTGTGGTAAAACAGGAAGTGGTAAAATGGTTCGTCGTAGTGGTCGTTAGTGATTTCGTACGGTTTTAGTTTCAAAAAACATCTTAGTTATGGATTTCGTATGGTTTAATTTCGTATGTTTGTGTGTTTTAAACAATTAGTTAAGGATTTCGTAGTTTGGTATGTATAACACTTTTATATTTGTTTTTGAACCTTGTTTGTGTTTTCAATTTTAATTGGGTTTGTTTTTTCAATTTTGAATACAGGATGTTTGAAATTTTGAATACAAGATGTTTTTCGGCAACTTTGAGTTTGTCACAAAGTTACGAAAGTTCGCAACTTTGTGACAAATTCAAGGTCACCGAAGTGTTTCTTCGGCAAACTGCTAAATCCTACCAGGTTGCCGAAGAAAGAGTTCGGTTTTCTCGCAACATTTTCACTAGTTACCGAACTTGTCTGTAGGCTGAAGCTCAAAGCCTTCATCCATAAAGGCTAAAGATATTAGTTCGGTTACCAAAGTATAATATGTTAGGTCACCGAACTCTTCTCTGGAGACTCAAAAATTTTCTATTGCACAAGTTGGAAAAGTCATTCTATTGATGCAGAAATCACAGAACTCCATTCTTAGTTTTTTTTTTAGAGTGGTTTGTGTATCATATATATGTTCAGTTTGTGTCTGAGCCTTCAAATAATAGTTACCTCAGTTTTTACCATGTAACCGAACTTTGAGGTTCGGTTTGGTCGCAAGTTTTTCTTTTCTAACCGAACTTATAATTTTGAAATTAGAATGTACCGTTGTGAGCTTGAGGGTCTTTACATATCTCGGTTCTAACATTTGTAAGTTCGATGTGTATGACAAGGATTGCGATCATAATTCTTGTAAGGATGGATTTGTAACTTGTCATGTAACATGTTCCCACTCTTTTTGTTGCTACTTGCTTGTCTTGACAAAATTGAACAAAGATAAAAAAATAACATTTCCTCCATGATCTTGTTGTTTATCTAAATTATTTACTTTGCTTATCATTGTAAACGATATGAGATTTGAATTCAGGTTATTGGCCATGGAAAAGGAGAGGAAGTTCTCATTTACACTCTTAACATTGTCCTAACAATCTAACATATTGTGTACCAAAAAAAAAAAAAAAAAAAAAAAACAATCTAACATATTACTTGAATCTAAGCCCAAATAAGGATCCAATCTACTATTATCTTTGATGTTCTTGGTCTGGATGGGCCCATACTTTAACTTGACAATGGCATCTGATAGGTGTCTAAAACACCTAATTTACTATCTAGTAGTTATGCTTTCTTTGCTGCTTTTCTTGTGAATTATGTACTTTACATGTGTTTTTGAGTTATTAGGTACTCCGGGAGTCGCACGGAGGAAAGAAGCGGAAATCATCCCAATTGGAGTAAAAAGAGAAAAATTATCATTTCATGGGCGAACGCTATCCTGGAGCCCAAATCAAGGCTAAGGGGCAACTCTATTCGGAGGAATACTATCCGGAGTGACCAAAGGTTAAGGGGATGCAACAAGGATGGCCCTTATACGGGATTAGGGGTTGGCTGAATCCAACTATTACAACTTTAGATCGAGAGTCTCTTTCTCTCATTCAATTCATTACTTCATCTGAAATGGAGGCGGTTGTCTGAGGCTATACAGCTGAAATCGATCAACACAGGGAGGAGACGATTAATTCTTTCTGCTGGTGAAGAGGAAAGAGATCTGAGTTTTCAATTGACAGCATGGGTGTTATGAATTAAGTCTAACAACGATTAATGGAAGCTGTGTGTAAGGAAGGAACACATGAGAAGATGATGTTGCTGTGCTTCAATCAGTTTTGTGAAAGAGAGAACCAAAGAGAAATCAATTATCTTTCACTTCACCTGAAACTAAGAGAGGAGAGTTACGGTTGCCGTTAATGCCACTAAATTGTGATGCCATCAGATTGAGAGAACTCATGGGAAAATCGAGAAGATAAATCTGTTGATTTTCAATTGAAATGGAAGAGATTGTTGTAGTGATTACAAGTTCAGAGAGGATAAATTTGGGGGATTTATTAGGGTTCTCAGGATTTAAGGAAGTTAGGGTTCGATTCAGGTTTTATATGATGAAAGATTGTTGAG
This sequence comes from Papaver armeniacum, assembly GCA_023531295.1. Lineage (NCBI taxonomy): Eukaryota > Viridiplantae > Streptophyta > Magnoliopsida > Ranunculales > Papaveraceae > Papaver > Papaver armeniacum. The sequence continues at coordinate 137,860 of JAJJWW010005102.1, forward strand.
CAGATCGGAGAGATGAGTTGCTGGTGGAGAAGAAGATACATGGAGGAGTTAGAAAATGGGTTTAACCCAGATTTGAAGTTCCAGCAGAGTAAGAGAAGAATTGCTGAGGTTTGAGCAGGGATTCAGCTCAGATGAGAAGTATAAGAAGCTAATGGGTTTGATTGAGTTTTGCTGGGAATGAGTTAGGCACACATTGAGGGTGGTGGTGGAAATAATGGGTTCTGGTGGAGATGCCATGGCTCGATTGCAGGCAGTGATACTTAAGAAGATGCGAGGCGGTCTCTTGCTCACCGGTCATGGCTCGAGGCAAAAGGGTATTGGACTGAGAAGTTGCAAGATGGTTGAGCTGAGTTGCAGGGAATTGTTGGTGTCAGAATGCATGAAGTGAAGCTGCAAAGGTTGCTATGCCGGATGGATGTTGCATCTGAGGAATTGCTGGTCTGGGATGCAGATCATGAAAATGGTGGACTATGGAGCTGTGCAATTGTGCAAGTGCTAGGGGATTGAAGTGGTCGTAGCGATTAAGCTGCGATTCAAGTAGAGGTAATGGATGGTCATGTTACAGAGGAGTTGGTAGGAGCTGTAGCTGCTGCTATAAATGGAGAATGAGCAGCTTAGCTAGAGGGTACTGGAGCTGGTTATGCGCAGTGCAGGCGATGGCTGGATATGAATTGGTGCAGCTGTACAGGTCATAGTGATGGTGCAATTCAGTGGTGATGTTCTGAGAGAGGAGATGAAGAAGCAGCTGATGTTGCAGGTAGTATGAAGGTGTTGCAGCTGTTGCCGTTGTGAATTATTGCAGGTTGAGCCAGGGAAGACAAAGTATTGCTTGTGCAGGCATGAAGTGAAGTTGCTGTTACAGGGGAGAGTTGGAGATCGATATATGGTGGTAACTGAGATGGTTGTGCAGCTCATATGGTACAAAGCAGTGAAGCTGGTGCTGCTGGATATGGAGAATGGTCTGAGCTCGGCATTACAGCATCCGCAGTTTGTATCACGAGTTTGGCAACTACCGTGAAGCAATAAAACTTGGAAAGGCCTCGAGATGCAAATGCGAGTAAAGCCGGTAATCTTTGTTATGATGCAGTGAGCTGAGTGGTGCTAGCTGTTGCAGGTGCATTGAACTGGTGCAACTTGAATGAAATTGCAGTTTGAATGGTCTGTGAATGGATGATGTGTGTGTATGAATGTTGCGCAGGGATGGAGTTATGGAATGGCCTGGAAATGGCCGGGAACTGACCAAAACAAACTGAACTCTGCTGGATTTTCTTTTCCAGCGAGTTGACTCAGCGATCCGATCCGATTCATGATTTAGATGGACTTGGAATTGAGTTGTGGCTGCTAATGGGCTGTGGAAGTGATCAAGCTTGGTCGAGACTTTTAGGGAAAGCCAATTCACACAACAAGGGAGGCTATATAAGCTCCTTAGGATTATCTTTTATCATATCTTTTGGCCTCTACTTTGTGTTCTAGGGTTTAGAAACATGAAACTTCTCTTTCTTCTTGTTATGAACTCCATGAATATGAGTACCTAGTTTTATTATTGGTTATGGAATAAGTTGGATTTCCAAATATGGGTTTTAATTCAATAAATTAGTTTTCTCTCATATTATCGTTTATGATTCACCATTAATATTGTTACATGATTTGAATGCTTGTTTAGTCGCGAATCGATTGAGTTTGTTTTCATCTCTCTTGCTAGATTAGGATTTATTATACGCAAAAGTGATAATTCCGGATTGCAAGTAGCATAAATATGATTATAGTTTGTAGTGATATATTCTTATGATCATATGTGAACCATAACCTTTGTTAAATCGGATTAGTGCTTTTACACGTTCGATTGCTTTGATTGCCCTGATTTCATAGAACTTAATGCATCTAGGGAATTAAACTTGATTAGTGCTTTTACACGTTAGGTTGTTCCTTTAGATAGAATTCATATTCGCATCTTTTAATGTGTTTGTTGATGACATGAGGAGATTTGCGGGATATACTTGCGATCAAGGTATTCTAGGGTCTTTGATAAAAGTTGAGATTAAAATCAATTCTAGTTATTGTGTTGAAAACATGTTTGTGAATGAAAATGAAATCCTTAACCAATACTTTCTCATCCTTGATTTGCGTGTTTACTTTTCTTTATTTGCTTTTTGTTTATTTTTATTTACACAACTTAAAATCCCGTGTTACTTATGAGATACTGAAACATATTGACAACCTAGACCTCTCTGTGGGAACGATCCTTTCTTGCCCTTGATTCATTATATATTTTGAGTAGTAAGAAAGTGTAATTTACATTTGTGTCGGCTGACAACCGGTCAGCATCCTCCCACCAAGTTGTACATGTGCATAACAATAGTGGTCACTAGACTCACCACTATGCTAGGATTGGTGGGAGCTAGGCAACTATAGCTAGCAAAGGTATTCTACCGACTGAAATATCAAGTTGGTGTAGGGCAGTAATAAAAACAAATGCATGATACTGGTGATGGAGATTCTACCTCTTTTCCTTGGGAGATTGATTGTGTGCATAACTCAAATGTTAATTGTGCCTTGTTTTCTTAGATTTGACTTAGGGATGGAATCTGACATGAACTGGTTGAACGACGAGCTTGTTCATATCTGGAATCCAAAAGATAACTATGATTGTGGGGAAAACAATACCGCTTGAAACTTATCTTTCTCAAAGATTTCAAAATAACCACCAAGACTATGAATTTTTAGGACCTTTCGTCATAGAGGAAGATATGCCTCAAGCATCATCTTCGGTGTTAGGAAAAAGATCTTTCCCTTTTAACTTTCCCGAAAACTATATTCTCTCTCACGAAATCGGAGGAAAATCTTTCGATCTACTAACTTGGAAACGTTCGGGTAATCAATCAAAGTCAAGATCATCTAAATCGGTGCTTCAGAATGGGTCTGGACTAGTACAGGATAATGCTATCCAGGATCAACAAATTAGGATAAACTCTCATTCTCTTGTGGGAAGAAGACTTTCTTTTTATTCCTTTGAAAATGCTAGGGATTCATTCGAATCCCCAATTTCGCCTGTGTCCTTATCTTCCGAAATTTCTAAAGCAGCTATATCGCCTAATCATGAGATTCAAGTCCGCATTGCATCCAATTTTCAAACTCCATTAACTCACCAAATTAGCTTTCAAAATATCAATTTCAGATTTTTTATCTTCCTCTTCATCGAAAAATATCTGCTCCATTCCTTCATTGGATGGGGAAATTTTGCAATTTGATCAATATGAGTCCAACATCATAGACAACAAAGCTAAGTCGCTTGCCTATCTACCAATTCCATTCCTAGGTCTTTCCCCTTCGAGCGGCAGAGGAGGAGACACAAGTATTTCTCATAAATTTCAAACACTTTCTTATTTCATACATAAATTAATTTCAATCTCTTATATATCATCCGCAAATAGGAAATACCCTTTATAATCTAAATTTATAACTGCTCAATTTTGGATCCTACTCAATTTATTTTTTTGTTTTTTATACTCTTCAACTAGTGTGATCGGCAAGTTAGGGTCTTTATTGTTTTGTTACACTTTCTGTCTCTTGTTTCTTAATCTTACATCCTTGTCCTGAAATGAAAATCCTAGATTGGAATGTGCAAGGATGTAGAAATCCGTTAACTCAAAATCATTTGGAAAACCTAATTAGTATGGAAAAACCTGAAATCCTTTTTCTCTCAGAAACTAAGAACCAAAGACAAGTAGTTAAATTTTCAGTATCATCCTTTCCTAATTATCATATTGTAGACCAAATAGGTACAACAAGGGGGCTTGCAATAGATTGGATTGATGGTTTCTACTTTGAAATAGTTCAATGGAACATCAACATGATTAATATTATTGTTAACTCTACTTTTGACACCAAACAATGGGATCTAACTTATTTTTATGGTAGTCCTTATCCCTCTAATAGAAACATAGCTTAAGATTTCTTAGAAGAAATAAGTGTTCAAATAATTAGGAGGAATATGCCTTGGATAGTCTTAGAAGACTTTAACATGATTTTTAATCAATTTGAAAAGTTAAGGCCTTCTTTTCAATAAAACATACAATGAATATTATTATAACATTATAGAGAGAAATTTGGATTGTATGATTTAGGTTTTTAAGGTCGACTACACTTGGGATAACCATAGAGAAGGAAGTCACAACATTCAATAAAGGATAGACAGAAAGCAAAGTAGTTAATGTCAGGTGCACTCTCAATTCCTAATGCCTCCCTAAGACATCTTCTAGCCATAAGCTCTAATCATTGTCATATTATGCTTTTACGAGATAACATAATGACTAAAATGGAATGGGTCTTTAAATTTTTTGATACATGGTTAAAAGAGAACTCATGTATTCAAGTCATCAAAGAAACATGGAAAGAGCATATCTGAGAAGATATTTCTGAATCTAGTGACTAATTTAAATACTCTAGGAACTAACCTACTATATCTTTTGAAAAGAAATATCTTTGGGATTCCCTCAAAGAAGACTAAAAAACTTCTTAAAGATATTGAAAGGCTTAAAGCAGGATGATATGCGAGTATCAATAAAACAAATAAAAGAAAAATTAATAGAATTAGAACTCATATATGATACCCAAGAAGCCATAGCAAAACAAAAATCTACGGATAACATTATTGCACTAGGGGAAAGAAACACCTAATTACTTTCATACAATTACCTTGGGAAGAAGAAAATGGAACAACATAGAATGTTTACCGAATGCTCAAAATGTGGCTACTAGAAATAGAACTGAAATTAACACAATTTTAATCGATTATTTTCAAACTCTTTTCATTGAAACTCCTCCACCAACACTCTAATGATCACCTTTTCAAGGATATTATCCCAATTTTATCTCGATCAAGATAACTCTAGCATCCCGAGTCCCCCTACTAGAGAAGAAATCTTTCTAGTACTAAAAAACATGAAACCTAATAAATCTCCAGACCGAGATGGCTTCCCAAGTTAGCTTTTTCTTGCATAATTGGAACATAGTGGGCCCTCAAGTTATTTTAACCATCCAAAACTTTTTTATAGATAAGAAAATGCATTCGAAATAAACAGTAACTCATCTCTTTTTTAATTCCAAAGATAAAAAACCTAAGACACCCAACCATTTTAGGCCAATAGGATTTGTGTAACATTGTATACAAAGTAATAACAAAGATTATTGCCAATAGAATCAAACCCTTTTCTCGCACAAAATTATCTCCCTACCAATCAGCCTTTTCTTTCCTCTAGACAAATCTATGATAATATTGTAGTTGCACATGAAATTATTCAGTCCTTCAAAAATAAAAAAGAAAAAATTGGTGGCTTAGGCTTAAAAATATATATGTCTAAGGCTTTCGATAGGGTCAATTGGAAATTTCTTCTTTCAGCCCTGAATTCCTTTGGTATTAGTAAAGAGGTATGTTTGTTTATAGTGTTAGAGCATTGCTCGGTCGAACTCGCATGTGTTGCTATCTCAAGCATGTTTGTCAATGTTAGTGATCAAAACTATAAGTCTTGAATTCTAGACTATGTAGCTAAAGGTCTCGGACTAGGATATAAAGTGTAGTTGAGCTCAAGAACTCCATGGCAATCATCATACAAGGCGAAGGACTACTCGAGTAACCGGTGGAACTTCATCGAATAAAAGTTATGTGGAGACTTGAACTTATCTATCACTCAAAAGTCTATTTAATCTATCTCCTACTCTTGAGACAAAAGTCGTTTAGACGTATAGACTTTCATTATACACATTTTCTATTTCGAGCCGAGTTTAACTCGCCTATCTATTTCTCGAAATATGTGTTGGTTAGCTTTCGCTTTAACCGAATTCATCTTTACCTAGTGACGAAAGTCATGATATGTTTCAATCACTTTGGAAATTGCTATGACGAAAAATGGTCTTGTGAATAACGGCTATATAACGTTCTCTCGAGAATGTTTCAATGATTGCAATGAGAGTTTAGATTACATAACCATTGGTCGGATATAAGCATTGTTGTTGGAAACACATATATATATAAGTCCTTATTCCTTGAACCAAAGTTTGCGAACTTTGTTGATCAAGAAAAATGGAAGTGGCGCAAGCCAAGTCCTCAAGTCGGTCCGCGAATCGACGGGAAGTTCTCACCGAGAATTTCGCTGGAGTTTGTGTACTCCTTCCATGAGCTTAAGTCCGCGAACCCAGTCCGCGAACTTGAGTAGGTTATATCTAAAACCGGTTGTTCTTGAACTAATGTTTATATACACTAAGGAATGCTTTTGTAAACCGTGGCTATAAAGTTCATGAACCGATTCGAGTGAATCAAAATGTTTTTGCTTCGATTGTGTCTTGTGTAGTTACATAAGATCTAAGAAATTGAACAACTCTCTAACTAGTTCATTCGAGTCATTTGAATTAGTTATGGTGAAGAAGAATATGGTTGATATGAGAGTGATCATATGGCTAACCATTTGGTTGACTATTGTTGAACCAACAAATGTTAATGTTTGGGTACGGTTCATAAACCTAAAATTAAACATTTCGTTGTGTGTAACAAGCTAAGTTTTCGATCCAACAGTTGAAAAATATTAGCTTGAATCTAATCAGGTTTTCATCTAACGGTGAATATTGAATGCTTTGTTACTAAGATAACATTGATTGCAAACCCTGATTTGAAAGACTATACAAGGGAGAACTCTAGCAACTGGGAAACCTAATCCCCACACTTTACGTGTGATACTAGTTTTCTAAGCTAGAGTCGATTCTCCTTTAACCTTTGGTTTCTTCTTCTAAAACCAGGTTAACGACTTAAAGACTTCATTGGGATTGTGAAGCCGTAATCGATACTACTTTTCTTGTAGTTGTGTGATCGATCTTGTTGTTTCTATCGTGACGAGTACAATTTAAATAATTGGCTTGAGATTTATATCTCCGATAGGCAAGACAAAAAAGAAATCAAAACACTTCGTCTCATCGTTTGTGATTCCGCAATATCTTTTTTCATTTGCGTCGATTAAGATTATTGTGAGGTGATCAATAACACTAGGCTGTTCTTCGGGAATATAAGTCCGGGTTATTGATTGCTTCCTGTTCACCTTGATTTATCAAAAGACGGAACAAAACTCATAGGTTTATTCGTGGGAGACGGATTTATCTATTCTGTATACTTTTCCGTGTGATACAGATTTGTTTATTAAAGTCTTAAACTTTGGGTCGTAGCAACTCTTAGTTGTGGGTGAGTCAGCTAAGGGAATCAAGTACGTAGCTTCCTGCTGGGATCAGAGGCGTAAGAGCATAATTGTACCTTGGATCAGTGTGAGATTGATTGGGGTTCAACTACAATCCAGGCCGAAGTTAATTTGGAGTAGGCTAGAGTCTGTAGCGGCTTAATACAGTGTGTATTCAATCGGACTAGGTCCTGGGGTTTTTCTCGCATTTGCGGTTTCTCGTTAACAAAATTCCGTGTCGTGTTATTTCTATTCCGCATTATATTTGTTTATATAATTGAAATATCACAAAGTTATGCGTTGTTCAATCAATTAGAATATCTGACCTTTTGGGTTGTTGATTTAAATTGATTGACAATTGGATATTGGTCTTTGGTACCATCCAAGTTATCTCTCTTTGATAAAGACTCGTAGATTTCTATTTGCTTGAGTAAAGATCAAATTGAGAGATTGAGATATAAACTCTTTGATATACTTTTTATCTAGATTGAGTCTGACTGTCTAGTTGATTCTCTAGAAAGTATATTGGAGTTTTTCCATACAGATTGCTAATCGAATTGTTGGGTGTGGTTGTTAGACCCCCGCTTTTTCAATTGGTATCAGAGCAGGCAAACACGTTAAAGACCTTATAAGTTTGTGTTTGTAGCGATCTGATTATGGACGAGTCTATCTCTAATAAAGTACCAGTTCAGAAATTTTCAGATGATTCTAAAAGCTTGGATTCACCTGAGAGAACTGTCACACCTATGTCAATATCTAAACATTTTCTTGATGTAAAAACTGTTGATTGGGAAACTCTCTTAGAAGAACAGTTGGATGAAATTTCTGATGAAGGTGATTCAGATATTGATAGAGATGTTGATGAGGAAGTCTCAGAGTATGTTAAGTTTTTGGATTCGTGGAATATGAAGAAGATTACAACTTCTCATGTCTCACCTCTTTTGACTCCTCTCTTTCGAGAAAACAAGAAATTGAGAAGATGTTACGCAGGTGTTTATTTTTCGAATCGTTCTAACGAATCGATCCTTAAGGATTCTGAGGAAAATCTACGTATGAATTTACTTGAATGTGATAATCTTTATCAAAAGTATTTTTTGTTGGAAGAGAAACTTGCAGAATCTGAAGCAAGGTTTAACTCTCAACAAATTAGTTTTGATGACAGAGAAAGTGCTTGTCTAGTTCGAGAAAAATGCCTTGAGGCTGATTTAACTGCTGCTCTTGATAAAATCAAGATGTTGGAAGATGACTTAAAAAAGTTCAATACTAGTTCAAGCAAATTAACCACTATGCTAGGAGCAAGTAAAAATCATTGTGATACACGAGGATTGGGCTATAAGGGAATAGATGCTTCAAATATTAGCAAAGAGGTAAAATTTGTCAAGGCTAGTGATTCTTTTCAACAAAAGGTTTCCACTGATGGAAAAAGTGAAATACCTTCACCGGCAGTTAAGGTTCAAAAGAGTAATGTATATAACCTCCAAAACCAGCACACATGAATCCAAGTAAGAACGTTCCTTATATTTATCATTATTGTGGAAACAAAGGTCACCTGGAAAGGAGATGTCATTTTCGTATAAGGAATGAAAAACTTTATGATATTCTTGTTTGGGTGTAAAAAGAAGTGATTAAACCGGGATCATATGTTAAGGCTAACACTCTCGACATTACGGGTTGTAAATGTCCAACCTTTAGGGAAAGGAATCGGTGCTGTGATAATCCTAGATTTGCCTATAAACATCATGCGAAGTCTTTTCACAATCGTAATGGTTATCAAAAGGATAACTTCGTAAAGACTAAGACAAGATCCGATGCTCCCAATTGGAGAAAGACTAACTTGAAAAAGAATAGTCAATCCAATTCTCTTCCAAGAAATCTTGAAGAGAGTAATGGGAAGAAGGTTCTGGTTGTTCCTAAACGCACTCAGAAGTGGGTACCAAAGAAAGCCAATGATACTTTGAGTGCGAAAAGGAATGATCTTCAAGAAAATTCTATGACTATGGAGAAGGCAGTATCCATGATGTTGGAAAAATGGAATTGGATGTGAAAGGTTCTAAAAGCGATCTCTTTCATGATAATCCAAAGGTCACCTGTGTTGAGCAAGACATTTTTCACCCCAACACAACTTGATTGTGTTGTATGTGCATCCTCACCAAGGAATGCCCTGCTATGTATATGGTGAGGGAAGCACGAGAATTGGGGAACACAGATTATATTCGGTAAGGCTGTAGAATTCGACTGGATTCTTCTAAAAAGGTATGTCTATAAAATTGAGCAATATTTGCATTTTTATTTGCTTAGAGTACTTATAATGATCCATGTACCTTGCTTATCGTTCATTTTTACCTAACTTGATCTGTGTTTAAGATTCCTTTGTGTTTATGTTTGAAAATAGTAGTTCGGGATATTTGGACTTCATGGTACACATACCAAGTATGCATACCATCATTTAAAATCAAAATCCAGGGGTTTAATTTCGCAGACCCAGTTTGCAGACTGCTCTAAGTCATGAAAATTCGTTTGCAAACCCGTATGCATACTTGCCTGTAGACGTCCATATTCGGTAAACTTGTTTTGGCCGTAATTTCTTCGTCCGAACTCGGAATGACCTCATTCTTTTTGCATTCTCTTTCTCTTAGAATTATATTCAAAATGGAGATAAGAAACCTTGAATTTGGATGAGTTAAGATTGGTATTTGTCCCGTCTCTTGTTTTTGAGTGTTTTGCTCCATTTCGCCACTTGTTCCATTTCTCTTGGGATTGGGCACTTGGATTCTTGGAGTGATACTCTTATAAGCTAATTTGTAGCTTTTACAAGAATGTTGTTAGTGAATCTCAAAGAAGGGAGTTCAATAATGGGTAGTAGTACGCATTAATATATAATTCTTGAATGTTCAGAATCATTTTTTTGTGAACTATGGTGCATGGTCGTTAATGACTTTGTATGTTCTTCTTTGTTAAGAAAATCTTTTTACACGTCGTTGGTAGCTATTCTTGGTGTAAATCCGGGCGAAAAAGACTGATTCTACCCTCTAAGGACAAATCATCTTATATGTGCATTACGAGTGTGTCTTGATACCTAGGAAACTTCTTATGAGAATTTATTCTTGTTTTTGAGAAGGATAACTAGAGGTTGGAATAGCCATTATTGTGATTACACATAGCTATGTCCAATGTTTTCATCTTAATTTAGATTTATTGGTTTAAATTCTAAGCTTGTTTGGAAGATGATTTTTGCAGTATTAATCTTTATGGTTTTATATATTGCAATTGTTTATGGGATATGTGTGTTTGCGTCCGTGAACTATGATTGTCCCATATCTTTTCAAAAGTAAAGTCTTTCGTAAGTCGATATTCTGATATTGATAAAGGAATGACTGGACTTTTGACAAATACAAAAGTTAAGCCTATATTGTCAATTATTGATGGAAGATAGGTTAAAATATTTTTTTCAAGGATTATGTCTATTGTATGTCATGGTGCAAATTGTGATGGAAAATATTATGAATCCTTGTGTATTCCGCAGTAATTGATCTTCCCTGATCCATATATTTTGTCTATTGCTGTGAGGCTCTTTAATGTGTCTTATGTTGAGTACTAAAACAATCAAAGTTGATTATTTTCATGGTTAGCTTTGTTGTTTTCCCATAAGGTACTTTATGTGGAGCATATTGAACTAAATTAATCATCTTGTTTGGTTATTTAGTTATGACTCCATAAGTTTTCTTATGTTTGAGCACTTTTGATTGGGTTGGTTATTTTCATGATTAACTTAGTCATTGCTCTATAGATTCTCTTATGTGAGTATGGATAATTAAATTAATTCCTCTTTGTGATTAGTTTGATTGTGTATTTCGATTAAATTAATCATGGGTTCTCTTGTGGTTAATTTAATTGAATATTTTGGATTCAAATTCATACTTGTATGTGATTTGTTATGTCCAAAGAAATCCTTCTTTTCCTGCGAATTAAGGTTGCTCTTGTTGTTCATTCGGGAATGACATATTATGGGGGAGAGTTCTTTTTGAACTTGCACTTAATTGCCATATCTTTGTGGGGAGTGCAGCTGTGGAATATTATAGGGGTTATCTTGTATCTTTAAACTCCTTGATGAATGCATTTAGCTTCGGATTTATGATTGCATCTAAATAAGATGATGTGTGTTTCTTTATTTTGGTCATGAAATGTCTCTTTCGGAAATCTAATTAGGATCCCGTTCTTGTACCTTTGCCAATTTTATTGACAAAAATGGGGAGAATTAATATGTAGTTCACACTACAATACATATGGTTTTGGGATCATTATGTAAGGGGGAGTGGTTTCCATGTGAGATGGAGTATTGACTAAGCGGGAGTGATACATATCACCATAGTATTGTTGTTGAAGTTGTGATAAAATTGGACTTTGACGCTGTGTAATGATACCATGACACTGTATAACAATGATTGAGAACTCTTGTTTTCTTGTTGTTATAGCTACGGATTTTCAACAACGATGATGCTAAACTTACAACCTTTTGGATCATTGGAGTACTTGGAAGTGACGAAGATTTCGAGTAATGTTGAAGATTAGACGTGTGGAATAGAAGCTACAAATGTTTATTTATTTATTTTTTGTATTCCATATGTATTAATAGTTTTTCCACTAAAATTTACAAAGGTGGAGATTGTTAGAGCATTGCTCGGTCGAACTCGCATGCTTTGCTATCTCAAGCATGTTTGTCAATGTTAGTGATCAAAACTATAAGTCTTGATTTCTAGCCTATGTAGCTAAAGGTCTCGGATTAGGATAGAAAGTGTGGTTGATCTCAAGAACTCCATGGCAATCATCATACAAGACGAAGGACTACTCGAGGAACCTATGGAACTTCATCGACTAAAAGGTATGTGGAGACTTGAACTTATCTGTCACTCAAAAGTCTATTTATTCTATCTCTTACTCTTGAGACAAAAGTCGTTTAGACATATAGACTTTCATTATACACATTTGCTATTTCGTAGCGAGTTTAACTCGCCTATCTATTTCTCGAAAATATGTGTTGGTAAGCGCTTTAACCGAATTCATCTTTACCTAGTGACGAAAGTCATGATATGTTTCAATCACTTTGGAAATTGCTCGATTTAAAAAAATAGTCCGTGAATAACGGCTATATAACGTTCTCTCGAGAATGTTTGAATGATTAAAATGAGAGTTTAGATTACATAACCATTGGTAGGATATAAGCATTGTTGTTGGAAACACATATATGTATAAGTCCTGATTCCTTGAACAAAAGTTTGCGAACTTTGTTGATCAAGAAAATGAAAGTGGCGCAAGCCAAGTCCGCGAACTCGGTCCGCGAACGACGTAAGTTCTCACCCCGAGAATTTCGTTGGAGTTTGTGTACTCCTTCCATGACCTTAAGTCCGCGAACCCAGTCCGCGAACTTGAGTAGGTTATATCTAAAACCGGTTGTTCTTGAACTAATGTTTATATAAACTAAGGAATGCTTTTGAAAACCGTGGCTATAAAGTTAATGAACTGATTTGAGTGAATCAAACTGTTTTTGCTTCGATTGTTTCTTGTGTAGTTACATAAGATCTAAGCAATTGAACAACTCTCTAACTAGTTCATTTGAGTCATTTGAACTAGTTATGTTGAAGAAGAATATGGTTGATATGAGAGTGATCATATGGCTAACCATTTGGTTGATTATTGTTGAACCAACAAATGTTAATGTTTGGGTACGGTTCATAAACCCAAAATTGAACATTTCGTTTGTGTGTAACAAGCTATATATGTTTTCGATCCAACGGTTGAGAAATATTAGCTTGAATCTAATCAGTTTCTCATCTAACGGTGAATATTGAATGCCTTGTTATTAAGCTAACATTGATTGCAAACCCTGATTTGAAAGACTATATAAGGGAGAACTCAAGAAACTGGGAAACCTAATCCCCACACTTTACGTGTGATACTAGTTTGCTAAGCTAGAGTCGATTCTCCTTTAACCTTTGGTTTTCTTCTTCTAAAACCAGGTTAACGACTTAAAGACTTCATTGGGATTGTGAAGCCATACCGATACTACTTTTCTTGTAGTTGTGTGATCTGATCTTGTTGTTTCTATCGTAAGAGTACAATTTAAATAATTGGCTTGAGATTTATATCTCCGATAGGCAAGATAGAAAAGAAATCATAAACACTTCGTCTTATCGTTTGTGATTCCATAATATCTTTTTTCGCTGCGTCGATTAAGATTATTGTGAGGTGATCAATAATACTAGGTTGTTCTTAGGGAATATAAGTCAGGGTTATTGATTGCTTCCTCGTTCACCTTGATTTATCAAAAGACGGAACAAAACTCATAGGTTTATTCGTGGGAGACGGATTTATCTATTCTCAGACTTTTTTTTGTGATACGAGATTTATTAAAGTCTTTGACTTTGGGTCATAGCAACTCTTAGTTGTGGGTGAGATCAGCTAAGGGAATCAAGTACGTAGTTGTTTATGGGTAAAAATCGTTTCCGCCGATTTTGGTAAATTCGGTGGGTGAGTGAGAAACTGGTTTAAACCCTAAACAAATGTGCTGCACGTGAGCACTTTCTAGATTCGAGAGATCAATCTGTACAAGTCCGTCCTAAACCAAGAAATGGTCGTTCCGGACTTGCTTCTGGCCACAAAGTGGAGGAGAAGGGTTGATTTGGGGAGGGAAGCAAAGAAAGGTGTTGAGACGAGAATAATTTCGGGGAGAGTAGTGTCTCGACTTGTATCGTAAAGTGAAAGCTTGGAAGCTTGCAAGAGATGAAAGCTTTTTTGGAGAGCTTGCAAAGTTGCCTTTTCCGAGAGTGTTGTGTTTTTCTCCCGACCGAGACTTGTTGTCCGGTGGAAATAGGTAAGACCTATTTATACAAGTCGAGATTGAAACGTACCCGGCCTCATGAAGGAAGAGAGTAAAGGGTGAAATAATAGGAGGAGGTGGTAACCGCATGGTGTTTATGGGTGAAAACGTTTTCACCATTATTTCCTCATTTATTTGACCGCTTTATTCCTATTCACGCTTTCTTAATGTGAGCGTAGTGTACGCTGCATGCTGTGACCGCCAAACCAAGACCCTGTAAAGCATCCCCCAGTTTGTGTTGATGTCTCGAGTGTTGGTTTCACCATGAGTGAAAGTGGCGCTGCTAGTGGCGTGTGTGGCATGTGCGGAATGCCTTTGTTGCGAGTTGCACCTTGAGTGCAAGTGGCAATGCGAGAGCTGCTAGTGGCGTGTGTGGCATGTGCCAATGGCATGTTCGGAATGCCTTGGTGGTAGGTTGCACGTTGAGTGTAAGTGGCAATGCCGGAGCCGCTAGTGGCGTTTGTGCAAAGTGGCATGTACCAATGGCATGTTCGGAATGCCTTGGTTTTGCATGGTGGTAGGTTAGGTTGCACGACTTGCAAGTTAGGCTACTGCCGTGCGGTTTTGGCATGTGCCAACGGCCATTAGGGCACGTAAATGAACGGCCAAGTTGGCCTAGGTGCCATTAAGGCCACTACGGCTTGCAAGTTGACATGGGTACCATCATGCGTGTTTGGAATGTGTCAATGGCACGCATGGCCATTAGGGACACAACTAGGTAATGAAAGCTACCAATGAGCGTGTTGGCATGTGCCAATGGCATGCTGGCCATTTGGGTCACTACCGGTAAGAAAAGCTACCAAGCGATGCGTGTTGGCATGTGCCAATGGCATGCGTAGGGCCAATTTGGCCTAGGTTGGCATGTGCCAATGGTTTTGCAAGCCTAGGTTGCGGGCGCTACTTTGGCATGCCATTTTGGCATGCAGGCTAGGGCCAAGGTAAAGGTGTTTGGCTTTAGGTGGTGTGACCCTAGCGTAGCTAGGGCCAAGGCAGAGTGCGTTTGGCATGGCTCGGCTAGCTTGGGCTAGGTGTGGCTGGCATGATTTGCCATTGGCACAGAGGTGCGTCTAGCATGGTTGGCATGCTTTGGCGCGTTTGGTGTGACTAGCATAACTAGGGCCAAGGCAGAGTGCGTTTGGCATGGCGTTGCTAGCTTGGGCTAGTTGTGGCTGGCATGATTTGCCATTGGCACGGAGGTGCGGCTAGCATGGTTGGCATGCTTTGGCGCGTTTGGTGGGCCTATCATAGCTAGGGCCAAGGCAGAGTGCGTTTGGCATGGCGCGGCTAGCTTGGGCTAGGTGTGGATGGCATGATTTTCCATTGGCACGGAGGTGCGGCTAGCATGGTTGGCATGCTTTGCGCATTTGGTGTGACTAGCATAGCTAGTGGGCCAAGGCAGAGTGCATTTTGGCATGGCGCGGCTAACTTGGGCTAGGTGTGGTCGGGCATGATTTGCCATTGGCACGGAGGTGCGGCTAGCATGGTTGGCATGCTTTGGCGCGTTTGGTGTGACTAGCATAGCTAGGGCCAAGGCAGAGTGCGTTTGGCATGGCTCGGCTAACTTGGGCTAGGTGTGGCTGGCATGATTTGCCATTGGCACGGAGGGGAATTAGGGTTTTGTTCGTTGTAACCCTAATTTGAAAAAATACCCCCTATTAATTACTGACTACATGCATTGAATGTTCTAATAAATGTGTCACCTGGGTGACATTAGGTTAGTCGGGGTTTTACGATTTTACCCTTTGTCTAAAAACCACCATCAACATTAAGTCCCATTCTTAGCTCGGAACAGGGGCTGTGTTGCGAGGTAAGCATAAGATGGTGACATACTATCAAGAAAATCGTAAAGAGAATTGAGGAGGCTTGTCCGACCTTTTTATAGATAGGATTTGGAATCCTTGCCTCCGGCGCTTTGCACAAATCGGGGAGGTCGGCACAATTGGGAAGTCGGCATCATTGAGAGACAGGAAGTCGGCGGCATTGAGAAGTTGACGCGAGTTGGGAAACCGAGCGCAGATGGTGGGACCGGCGCAAGGTGGGGAAGTCGAGCGTGCTAGTTGGCGCGACTTGGGCGGTCATTGGGAAGTTGGCGAATTGGTGGGACCGGTGCAACTTGGGCGACATTGGGAAGTTGGGCGCAATTGGTGGGATTGGGTGTGGCAGGCGGTGCGGGAGTTGGCGCAACTGGTGGGACCGGTGTAACTTGGGTGACGTTGGGTAGTTGGGCGCCCTTGTGGGCCCGTTCTTTATACGCACGATTTTTGGTAAAGGGAAATCCTTCCCTAATTCAGAATCTTCACGCCCATATATATAAAATCCCTTTCTCTTATCTTGCACTTTGTTCTTTCATCTTTTCATACTAGCGGGCAGAGTCACAAAGAAAAACCGATCCGTGTATGTCTTCCAAGATTCTCTTGTTTCCCTTTTCATGTAGGTGCAAACCCTAAGAGTAGGCGTTTTTCTTTTATAATCCTTGCAATGATATTGCACATATGATTTCTTGGCGTGCTTCTTGTAGAAAATATTGTATATATGCACCCAAGGGAAATACTGCATATATGATTCGAACCCGTAGAAAAATGCTCCATATATAATTTTGAACCCGAAGAAGGATATTATAGACGCATTCGAGCCCGTAGAAAATACTGCGTATATAGTTTTGAACCCGAAGAAGGATACTTCAGACGCACTTGAGCCCGTATAAAATACTGCGTATATAATTTTGAACCCTGAAGAAAATACTGCGTGTGCAGTTTTGAACCCATAGAGAATATTGTATATGAATCCCGAAGAAGAATTCTGTATATGTGCTTCATATGACTTCGAACCCATAGGAAATATTGCATATATGAATTTCGGACCTGAAGAAAATATTGCGCGTGCAGTTTTGAACCCGTAGAGAATACCCCTTTTTTTTGTTTTCCAAATTTTCCTTTGTTGGGTGAGGTTATGTGTCAGGGAGATAATTTCGTCTTTCTCCGTTTGTTTTGTGCAGATATCTTGTTATCAAATTTTTATGAAGAAATCCGACAAGATGTTACCTGAACAAAATTTCGCTTCATCGAAAGATGTTCATAATTCCAAACCAAACACGGATGATGAATTCTTTGCCAAACCCCTCGCCCATGCTCGGAAGAATCACCAAGGTTTCATGCCAATTTTGTTAACCGGTGGTGAAGATGAAAAGAAAACAAGAACACCATACTTCATAAAGGGGTATATTATTCTTCCAACATTGATTTCGGGATGTGTCAAAGCCCATTGCGTTCTTTTGATAGATGGGTTGAGTTCATGGTGAGTAAGGAGCACATAAATACCAACTTGACTCGAGCGCAGATTATTGATGTTGTCGAGCTTCAAGTAAGTCTCCTAGATTAGGAAGGATATCCGGGCTTGGTTGCTTTCATCTCAGATGGTGTTCGGACACCCATACGATCATATGTAGATGAGGTGAAATAACTTTCTCCTTGGAGAGTGTGGCTCTCTTGTCAATCTCCGAACCGGAATCTTAACATCCAATTGTCCAAGGTGAGGAGAAGATGCGGGATGACCTTGCCGCTAAGTTGGGAGATTTCGCTCGAAAAGACTCCACTGCGAAGTCGAAGGATTCTATCCGGAAAGAGGATGAAAGGTTCTTTTACGGATGGTGGATATCTCAATGGTTTCCGGACGAAATGGAACCTAAACATAAAAGTAGTGATCTTCACGTTGCAAAGCATTTTTGGCTCTCTCGGTTGTCTAGAGACATTTTTGATGACGGTTCCGCAAGAAGGAAATAAGACCCGAGTTGCTAGCGATTGTCGTGAAGTTGGCAAAAGGTGAAGTTCTTCCCATTGGAAAGCTATTCCTTGGTTCCCCGTATGTGCATCCTGGATCACCTAGTTGCGAACATGCGAGTTTCGAATGGTTTCATGAAAGTGGATTCATATGTGCACGTTGCTTTTCGCAAGCCCCGGTTATGGGAGCACTTTGAGAAGTACGCTCCGAAACCGTTTCCTTCGCTTCCCGCGATTTGGGGCGGCTCCCGAATTCTTCGATGGGTGAACAGGCGTCCAAGAGTTGGCATGATCTTGGTTAGTCTTCTCGATAAGTCGCATGAAATCAGTTTTCGCCCATGGGAGCCTGGGTCCATAGGTCGGTGACTCAAATTGACACCTTTGCTTCGCTCCGATCATGTCTTTGTCTTCTGACGGCAGCTTGAGTGTTGGTGAAAACTTATCTATTCAAAGCTGCATGTCCAGTTATATGCCGTCTTTCTTCATGGGGTCTTTTCGAATAGCTTCTTACAATATTGACCATGCTGATCGTCACATGGGTTTCGATCAAGGGGTGCCTCTTGCTTACCAGTTGTGGTTCCTAAGGATTCATTGCCTGCCACCCTCAATGCTGCCCTTGAGCCGGGTATCCGCCTTCCCTTCTTTCAAACGGGAAGAGTAACTTCGACGAATTTTGGCTATAATGAGTTTTGGTACGATGAGTTCATTATTATACAAGATTTTGTAAATAACATGGTGGAGAATGTTCGTTGTAAACCTTCCCCAGCAGTTTTGAAGATGTATCCAATATTGAGAGATCTCAGCGAAAGTTGCCTGGCAACTCGGAAAGTCCCCAGAAAAGGAAAAGAGAACGAAGAAGCTCGGGCGGGTTCGGTGGTTTCAAAAGAATCGTGTCTTTCGCTCTTCCAATAACCGGTATGTTCGCCTCCTTGTTGGTTTGTCTCAAAACACCAAAAAAACATATGTCTTGTTTCTTCGGTAGTGTTAATGCTTTCGCCGCCCTTGCACGTTGCCAGGAGACGGCAATTTCTTCAAGAATTCCTGCGGCACCGAGCCTTCTCATAACGGTGATGAGCCAGAGAAAGAAGAAAGTTCGACAAGTGAGAGTGATTCTTCTGACAGCACTGGTTCTTTTTCGGGAAGTGGTTCGGTGAGTTTCGCGCTTCTTTTTCTTTCTTCTTCCGTTTTTTTTTTTTTGAAAAATGTCTAACTCAAGTTCGCAGGAGGAATCCGGTTCGGAAGACGATTATGGGGCAGAGCCACACGAAAACTTGCCTTTGGTGACCACCGCCACGGTGACTTGGAGATGGGAGTTAGCCAATCGGCCAAGGCACGTATGTGGTTCAAACGGTGGATGATTCCCTGATGGTTACTTCCATAGACATGGAAAAAGACCCTTTGCGAGTCGTGAGGCCAGTTGCAGTCGCCATTTTCGATCCCCCGTACTTGGTTCCTTATCCAGGTCATGTGCTAGTTGGCGGTTTCAGCGTGCTGGCTAAGTATGAGGCGTTGTACACCGAGAATATTGGAGAAGTATGGACATATGGCCACAACCAAGAAGATCACTAGTCGATTTGCGCTGGTTAAGCGTGTGGAAGAGGCTTTATCTTCCATCGAGGACATGCATGAGGTGACTGGCCACACCGCTTCTGAAGACGTTATTGCCGACCGGGAGCACCATCGCGACGTGTGTGTAGAAAAGGAGTTCAACGCTTCGTGGTTTGTCGAAGGCCTTGCTGAGATCCAGTCGAAAGATGCAGCAGTAAAGCCTTTCTCGCAGAGGAGATTGCACGACAGAGGTAGAACTCGAAAAGCTTTCCAAGATGTTGACTATGAAGAGAGCGGCTCTTGAAGATGCAAAGTTGACTTTCTCCAAGAAGAGCAGACCTCCGTTGGATGATTTTCCTTGAATGTTTTCTCGTTAAACTTTCATTTAAGTTCTTCTTCTTTTTTTTGAAAACATAATCGGATGTCGGGTTCAAAGTTCGACGTTTTTGATAGATAGTGGTAGCTTTTGAGGATATTAGATTATTTCGGGATGAATGGTTTTGATAATATAACTCGATTATGTTTTGTGAAAGGAATATTGCTTTTATGAAAGTGTGTGCTAGCAATCGGCACAAGATGCAATAGTATGACGGTTTTACTAAGAACCTAAAAACAGATCGTATATCTTGCCCGGATCTAAATTTACTCACTTCATAGGTTTTTTTTTTTTTTTTCGCGAACACGCCCCCTCTCCATGTAAAAGGCGCCTTTCTTGGTAGCATCGCCAAACAAGTCCCCAATCGCTGGGTAGCATCTTCAGCCGAGTCCCCGCTTTTCTTGTGTAGTCTTTACGACGGGTAACCGGTTGTATCGGTAGTTGAGTCGGATTGAGTCGCCTTCCCCTACCATCTTAAGATCCGGGTCGAAGAACGAGATCGACATCCGACATTGTAGCCGATAGATCAATCCTCCCATCGTGGTCGCCAATTGTTTATGGGTAAAAATCGTTTCCGCCGATTTTAGTAAATTCGGTAGGTGAGTGAGAAACCGGTTTAAACCCTAAACAAATATGCTTCACGTGAGCACTTTCTAGATTCGAGAGATCAACTGCATAAGTCCGCCTAAACCAAGAAATGGCCGCCCAGACTTGCTTCGGTCACAAAGTGGAGGAGAAGGGTTGATTTGGGGAGGGAAGCAAAGAAAGGTGTTGAGACTGAACACCGGGAGAGTAGTGTCTCGACTTGTATCGAAGTGAAAGCTTGTAAGGTTGCAAGAGATGAAAGCTTTTTGGAGAGCTTGCAAAGTTGCCTTTTCCGAGAGTGTTGTGTTTTTCTCCGACCGAGACTTGTTGTCGGGGTGGAAATAGGTAAGACCTATTTATACAAGTCGAGATTGAAACGTACTCGGCCTCATGAAGGAAGAGAGTAAAGGGTGAAATAATGGGAGGAGGTGGTAACCGCATGGTGTTTATGGGTGAAAACGTTTTCACCATTATTTCCTCATTTATTTGACCGCTTTATTCCTATTCACGCTTTCTTAATGTGAGCGTAGTGTACGCCGCATGTTGTGACCGCCAAACCAAGACCCCGGGAAACCATCCCCCAGCTTGTGTTGATGTCTCGAGTGTTGGTTGCACCTTGAGTGCAAGTGGCGCGCTAGTGGCGTGTGTGGCATGTGCCAATGGCATGTGCGGAATTCCTTTGTTGCGGGTTGCACCTTGAGTGCAAGTGGCAATGCGAGAGCTGCTAGTGGCGTGTGTGGCATGTGCCAATGGCATGTGCGGAATGCCTTGGTGGTAGGTTGCACGTTGAGTTTAAGTGGCAATGCCAGAGCTGCTAGTGGCGTGTGTGGCATGTACCAATGGCATGTGCGGAATGCCTTGGTGGTAGGTTACACGGTTTGCAAGTTAGGCTACCAGCGTGGGTTTTGGCATGTGCCAATGGCACGTACGGCCAAGTTGGCCTAGGTTGCACGGCTTGCAAGTTAGGCTACCAGCGTGTGTGTTTGGCATGTGTCAATGGAACGCATGGCCATTAGGGCCACGGCTAGGTAATGAAAGCTACGAGCGAGCGTGTTGGCATGTGCCAATGGCATGCTCGGCCATTTGGGCCACGGCCTGGTAAGAAAAGCTACCAGCGATGCGTGTTGGCATGTGCCAATGGTATGCGTGGACAATTTGGCCTAGTGTTTATGGGTGAAAATCGTTTCTGCTGGTTTCGGTAATTTTGGTGGGTGAGTGAGAAACTGATTCAAACCCTAAAAAAATGTGCTGCACGTGAGCACTTTATAGGTTCGAGAGATCAATCTGTACAAGTCCGGCCTAAACCAAGAAATGGTCGTTCCAGACTTGCTTCGGTCACAAAGTGGAGGAGAAGGGTTGATTTGGGGAGGGAAGCAAAGAAAGGTGTTGAGGAGAGTAGTATCTCGACTTGTATCGTAAAGTGAAAGCTTAGAAGCTTGCAAGAGATGGAAGCTTTTGAGAGAGCTTGCAAAGTTGCCTTTCTCGAGAGTGTAAGTGTAGTATATTTCTCCCGACCGAGACTTGTCGTCCGGTGGAAATAGGTAAGACCTATTTATACAAGTCGAGATTGAAACGTACCCTGGCCTCATGAAGGAAGAGAGTAAAGGGTGAAATAATGGGAGGAGGTGGTAACCGCAAGGTGTTTATGGGTGAAAACGTTTTCACCATTATTTCCCCATTTATTTGACCGCTTTATTCCTTTTCACGCAATCTTAATGTGAGCGTAGTGTACGCCGCATGCCGTGACCGCAAACCAAAACCCTAAAGAAGCATCCCCACTTGTATCGATGTCTCGAGTGTTGGTTGCATCTTGAGTGCAAGTGGCGCCGCTAGTGGCGCGTGTGGAATGTGCCAATGGCATGTGCGGAATGCCTTGGTGGTAAGTTGCACGGTTTGCAAGTTAGGTTACCGGCGTGTGTGTTTGGCATGTGCCAATGGCATGTGCGGAATGCCTTGGTGGTAGGTTGCACGGCTTGCAAGTTAGGCTACCAAATGTGTGTTTGGCATGTGCTAATGGCACGTACGGCCATGTTGACCTAGTTGCAAGTCTTGCGAAGCCTAGGGCGCTATATTTGGCGTGTGCCAATGGCATAGCGACTTGGAATATGGCTTGCGGCACGTATTGGCATGTGCCAATGGCACGTGCGGCCATGTTGACCTAGTTGCAAGTCTTGCAAGCATAGGGCGCTATATTTGGCGTGTGCCAATGGCATAGCGACTTGGAATATGGCTTGCGGCACGTATTGGCATGTGCCAATGGCATGTGCGGCCATGTTGACCTAGTTGCAAGTCTTGCAAGCCTAGGGCGCTATATTTGGCGTGTGCCAATGGCATAGCGACTTGGAATATGGCTTGCGGCACGTATTGGCATGTGCCAATGGCATGTGCGGCCATGTTGACCTAGTTGCAAGTCTTGCAAGCCTAGGGCGCTATATTTGGCGTGTGCCAATAGCATAGCGACTTGGAATATGGCTTGCGGCACGTATTGGCATGTGCCAATGGCATGTGCGGCCATGTTGACCTAGTTGCAAGTCTTGCAAGCCTAGGGCGCTATATTTGGCGTGTGCCAATGGCATAGCGACTTGAATATGGCTTGCGGCACGTATTGGCATGCGCGGCCATGTTGACCTAGTTGCAAGTCTTGCAAGCCTAGGGCGCTATATTTGGCGTGTGCCAATGGCATAGCGACTTGGAATATGGCTTGCGGCACGTATTGGCATGTGCCAATGGCATGTGCGGCCATGTTGACCTGGTTCTGCAAGTCTTGCAAGCCTAGGGCGCTATATTTGGCGTGTGCCAATGGCATGGCGACTTGGAATATGGCTTGCGGCACGTATTGGCATGTGCCAATGGCATGTGCGGCCATGTTGACCTAGTTGCAAGTCTTGCAAGCCTGTGGCGCTATATTTGGCGTGTGCCAATGGCATACGGCTTGGAGATTTGGCATTGTTGCCATGGTGCAAGATATGCGGCTTGGTTTTTGGCATTCTTTGCCATGGTGCGCAGAGTGCGGCTTGGTTTGGCATTCTTGCCATGGTGCGCAGAGTGCGGCTTGGTTTGGCATGGTTGCCATGGTGCGCAGAGTGCGGCTTGGTTCGGCATGGTTGCCATGGTGCGCAGAGTGCGGCTTGGTTCGAGCATGGTTGCCATGTTGCGCAGAGTGCGGCTTGGTTCCGCATGGTTGCCATGGTGCGCGAGTGCGGCTTGGTTCGGCATGGTTGCCATGGTGCGCAGAGTGCGGCTTGGTTCGGCATGGTTGCCATGGTGCGCAGAGTGCGGCTTGGTTTGGCATTCTTTGCCATGGTGCGCAGAGTGCGGCTTGGTTTGGCATTGTGCCATGGTGCGCAGAGTGCGGCTTGGTTTGGCATTGCCGCCATGGTGCGCAGAGTGCGGCTTGGTTTGGCATTCTTCGCCATGGTGCGCAGAGTGCGGCTTGGTTTGGCATTGCTTTGCCATGGTGCGCAGAGTGCGGCTTGGTTTGGCATGGTTGCCATGGTGCGCAGAGTGCGGCTTGGTTTTGGAATTAGGGTTCGTGTTGAAAATCCTTATCCTGGTATTTTTGAAAAAAATACCCTATTAATTATTTACACCTGAAAGTTAAATGCTCTTAGTTAATGTGTTGCGGGTAACACTAGGTCATGGGGTTTTACGATTTTACCCCTTGTTTAAAAACCACCATCAACATTAAGTCCCCTGCTTAGCTCGGAACAGGGGCCTTGTTGCGAGGTAAGCATAAGATGGTGACAGACTATCAACATCAAACCGTAAAGAGAATTGAGGGGCTTGTGTGACCTTTTATAAATAGGATTTGGAATCCTTGCCTCTGGGAGTTTTGCACAAATCGAGAGGCTGGCACAATTGGTGGGGCCAGTGCAGCTTGGGCGATGTTGGGAAGTTGGCGAGAGTTGGGAAGCGAGTGTG
The DNA here is from genome assembly GCA_023531295.1 of Papaver armeniacum. Classification (NCBI taxonomy): domain Eukaryota; kingdom Viridiplantae; phylum Streptophyta; class Magnoliopsida; order Ranunculales; family Papaveraceae; genus Papaver; species Papaver armeniacum. The sequence continues at coordinate 162,157 of JAJJWW010005102.1, forward strand.
CTAGCAGAAGGTGAGACCGGCGCAATGTGGAAGCTAAGCCGTGCGTGCTTGCGGGCGTGACTTGGGAAATTTCGTGTCTTGGTTGGTGGGGCGGCCGTAATGTGGAAGTTGTGCGTGCTTGCGGGCGTGACTTGAAAATTGCGTGTCTGGTTTGGCGGGGTGGGGCGCAAAGTGTGGAAGTCAGTGCGTGCTTGCGGGCGTGACCGATGTAAACAAGGAGGGAGTTTCTTCCGATAGCAAAGTTTCCTTATCTTGCTTTCCTTCACGTGCGGCTTCAATTAGGGCATTATTCATGCTAAAATTTGGAAGCGTTATGTCCCTCATTGCTTCCTTTCCCTTTTTTTTTGAGATTCCGTATTTATACCCAAAATAATTGCATCGTCTCCTCGTTTGAGAAAAGGGTTCTTCTTGTCGAGTTTCTTTCTTTGTCATGTCGCACGTGAGATGAATCATCTCCTAACCACCAAGTTCTCCAAGTGAAGGCGCGAGGTCTAATTCTTGCAAAAGCACCCCAACCGGGGTCATTCGGGCTAAGAAGATCATACCAGGGTATGTTTTCGTATTCTTCTCTGCCGCGTTATCCTCTTTTACATGTGCATAGATATGGTAGAACCGGGTCATCATTTTTATCTTTGCAAGTGTGTGATGGGACCCTCCCGGGATGGTTACGCCTTTAATTCTTCGGAGAAGGATTTCAGACTTGGTGAAGATCGGTCTTCTTCTCTTGAGGAGGCATTGGTTGGGACTGAGTCTCCATTCTACGAAGCTAGTGAAATCATTAAGGACCTCCCTTCCATCTATCCCCGCGAAGAACAGTTGCATATTCAGACTTTCTTGGGCTCAGTGAGCATGGAGGAGTGCGCCATGACTCTTGACACCGATGTGGATGAATCAAAGAACTTTCTCCGAAGTGTCGCCGAGAAAACCTTTGAAGGATCATATGATGGCAGCGAAATAGCCTTTGAAGTTGATGCCAAAGGTATTGTTGGCGATCTGGGAGGAGTTATGGTGGCGTATCTTTGGAATAGTCGTCGGGGAGGACATCGCCGCTTTGTGGGCGCCCGGGATGGGATGTTGAGGTTGTTGCCGCTAAAACCGTTGAATAGAACCTTTGTTGCCCGAAGGATTCTTTGGGGTAAGTGTTTGAAGATAGCTTTGCCCGAGGGGACTTGTGCTCCATCCTTCGAGGGCTAGTTCCTCCCTTTTGTTATTTCTGTTAGCTGCTTAGTTCCCTTGATGCCTCCCCTTTTTTTTTTATTGGTAAACTCATCTTTTCCTTCTTCTTCATCGCAAACATTTTGCTTCATATATATTTTTGGAAGAGATGGCTCTGCAGTGGTCTTCTGGGTTTATCTGATGTATTTCTCTGATATCTGGAGAATTTGTTTGGAAAGTGATGAGTGCTAAATAGTGCATATTTATACATCTATTTATTGGCATTTTACTCATCTTTTGCGCTTAGAAATCAGATATTATCCCAGATTATGTGTTTTCCTTATTTTCAAGAATAAATATTTGTATTAATTAATTTTGTGTTTTTAGGTAATAAATAAAGTCCGGAGAAACTGAGGAGCTAAAGAGCGAAGAATTGAAGTCAAACATCTATGGAGCAGTTAGCCAAAGCCCGCGCGCAAATCAGTTGCAACCCAACAAGGAAGACATGGGCTAAAGCTACCCACGACCCGGATCCGAACCCGTCTCTTCCGAGACGTTGAGATTTCTTTCTCCTCATCCAACGGTCGCTCGCTTCCACGTGCATCGAAGATCGCCGCTCCCGTACAACACTAGATCACATCAAAACCGCTACCTCTCTCAACCGTTCAGATCGCAGCCGCCTCATCCAACGCTCGCTCCATCGGGCCTCATCGAAACTCGTCCTCGCCTCACACCACAACACCCTATACCTATACCCCCATCGATGCACTCCATTCCTATTTTCTTCTTCTCTTTCTTCTCCTCCATACCTCTCGCAACTTCTTCTCCTCCCTTACCCACGACAGAAAGCGTAGCTCGCTCTTCCACCACGCGACCTCCACTCGACACCACAAAGAACAACCAATCGCTACCAGTACCCGCACCCCTCTCTAGATTTAGTTTTTCTCTTTCTTAGCTTCTCCAACCCTAGAAGCTAACTTAGAAAAAACTAAAACTAGGGTTTCCATCACCACAAATCAAAGCATGGAGTTGCAGGCGATTAGACGTAAGGGAGAACGCGGATTCGGTGTATGGGTTCGATGTGTTTTCATTTAATTTTTATTTTAATTAAATTAGGGTTAGGTATTTTGGGGAAACTTTGCATGTATAAATAGAGGAGGGAGAACATGATTTTAGTCACGCCTAGGTTGCCAAAGCTGTGTCACTTAGGTTCAATTTTCGTTCTTTGTATTTTTGTTTGATGTTTTAATTTAGTGTTAGGGTTTCAATGAAACCCTGATTCCAATTTGTGCTTAAACTCTGTTAAATTTATCTTGAATGCTCAATGAATTAGATAGCTTCAATTTTAAATACCTCAACACTTTTCTCTCACAAAGGCATGCCAACGCCATGGATGCACCGTAGTTAGGTTTAAACCGAGTTGGGTGTATTTCAGCTCTGTTTCTATTATTAAAACTAATACTCTTGACTTGGTTGTGCTTCATTAGACAACCAAGACTCTAGGTTAGCAATTTAGTCGATATTTGAGTTATCACAAGGTGAAACTCCTTAGTTAAGTGGCAGAATTGACACACTGCCCTTAGCTACTATAGGAACAAGACATTTAACTTAGTTGAAATCACAATAGGGGTCAGAGGTGGATTTGCAGACCTTAGCATACTTTTGTCACTGTTATACCTTAGTTTAGGTTCATTGTCATTCAAACTCAAACCCGTATCGGCACAAACCCCATTTTGTTACTCTGTCACCTTTGAAATTCAGTTAGAGAAAGCCATAAGATCACCTTGAAAGCACCCCTCGTCTCTGTGGATCGACCCGTACTTGCCGCGTCTCCGATAGACGCCGTGCACTTGCGGTATCACCGTAGGCCATATAGTTTATACACACTTTCCAGGCCTACCAAGTTTTTGGCGCCGCTGCCGGGGACTTGGCGTGTGCCCTGTTGTTCAATTGCTTGCTTTACTGATTTTCATCCCTGTACATATCCCTGTATTTACCCACCTTTACCGTTATTTGTATTCCTTGTTTTAGTGTAACTTGTGGTAGTCTGCTTTCTCTGTAATTTGTAACTTGTATTAACCTTTGCATCATCTTGTGATTGCATCATTTGTTCTAGCTATGTATGCTCCCCTGTATATATTTGTATTTAACTTGTTTTAGTTCTTTGTTAGTGTAACTTAGCTTTTTGTAGCTTGTATTGCATAGCGTCACTCCCTGTTCTCTGCTTTATTGTCTCTTGTAAGCTCGGTTGTAGGATCAAGCTTATCGGTTGTATTTCAATCTTTACCTCATCATCTCTGTGTGCATATTTGTAGTGTTTCATGCTATTAGCTCACCTGAGCTATGTCACTAGTTTACAAGGAAACTAAAGCAATACCGCCTAGTGTTGTAGCTTAGTGTACTTGTAAAGCATAGTCCCATTCGGTCCATGATACTCTGGGCAGCATATTCTCAGAAGACCGAGAACCGAGTTGACATTGAGCTCGAGTGCTTAGCTCTGTCATTGTAGTTCATTGCTTCTTGTGTAATTGTAGAGAACTAAATCTCTTTGCCGAGCCAACAGTCTTGTCTAGGCTGTCTCTGCCGAGCAACCAAAGAAAGGGAAGCCAAACCAGCCCATTGAAATCAACGAAAAGGCACGTAACCCGAGGTACTGTGAGCCGTTGAGCAAGCCCAAGGAAGAACAAGTGAGCGTAGTTGCAAAGAAGACAGACCCATCTTGGCTGCACAGTGCAACCAAGGCCGAGCAACCCAAGGCGTACAATCGTGCCGCAGACTTGAAGTGTCTCGTGGAGCAGCTGAACCATCCCAGGGGAAACCAAAAGGCGCAGTAATCCGAGGTTAGTATTTGATTATGTGCCATGTGCCATGTGCCATGAACCATCGATACTTGAGTTGTATGAGCATGACCCGTGAACCATGTTTTGCATGCTAGGCTAGCTGCCCCGTACTTTATATAATCTACTCGATCAATCAAGGTTGTTGACACACCCGAGTCAACTAAAATTGTAAGCCAAGCCCCGCACTACTCTTGTGGAAACCTCGTCCGCTAATCAGGTCCTTAGCTGCAAAGTGCCTCGTTGCTATTTTGAGTTTAGCCTTGTGAAAATCAAGTGGAGTCAACGAGTGAGTTGACACAACATAGCCCCCGAGCCTATGCATGTTTTTCTTTGTTAATCACATCCGTGAGACCCCCGAGCATGCTATAGAGTACCAAAGATTGTCTTCATTTGAGCTCGTGCTACATCCGTGAAGTGTCCTATCTTTATCATCCGAAATGTTAAATCCATGATGCTTTGAATTGTTATGCTAACTGGTGATGAATGGATGATGCTTTGTGAAGGGTATAACCTCGTTGACCCCGCATACTTGTGCTTGAACCCGAAAACTTGAGGTGCATAGACCATCCGAGCCGCCAATCTCCATCCCCCGGGCCGTGAGTTGAGCTCCACTTGAGGCTTCAAGTTTGTTACAGGCCCCGTGAGGAGCCGCTCCCGCATAACCCCCGACTGTTAAGCCTCGCTTGCCTTGGCTTTAGCCCCGTTGTATGTTTTGTCTTTGTCTTGTGTGCAAAACCTACTTTTGGAATTTACCGAGCATCCGCCCGTGTTGTATGCATGAGCTATTGCTAGACTTTGAACCCCGTTGACATATGCAACTTGTGCACCTAAGACCCGAGCATAAGCTTGTGTGAACTAGCTTTGTGAGTTTGAGCTATAACCATCCCATGAATGCCGATAGACCAATTGCATTGCTAAACTCAGGCATCAGTGCATGACTCGAAAGTTAGCCGAGCTAAACCGCATACCCCCATACCCCGGCATAATCGAGCATGTTTTGCATCCGTGAACCTATGATGTCTTGTGCAATATCTCGTGGTAATTGTGAAAAGCTAGATCACCTAACCTCCAGCCCCTAAGTGTGAGTTAGGGCGCAGACTTGAGCCGTGAGTTGTGCAATCTAAACCTTGTAATTTGTGCAATCTAAACCGTGAGCTAGGGCAATAGTGATTCGTGCGTTGTGAATGAACCAAACCCGTATGTTAACCCCGAGCTACCACTACCCCGAGCTCAATCATGTACCTCACCGCCATTCTCACGAGCCGAGCATAGCTCAAGCCCGGTTCACCCGGTAAGCCGAAACCCGTGCACTGGGATAACCAAAACTAGGCCTACCAAGGTCGTAAACCCGGCTCCACTAGGCATTTCACAAATCAACTGGCTCGCTAACTTGCGGGCCCTGAGCTGAAACCCAACCCTTGGGCTCAACATAACCGAACTCGCCGAGCCCATGGTCTCGTGGCCGATCAACACAACCCGAGCCGGGCTTACACCAAAACTCAGCCCAACTCAATCCACTTCGGGCTATACATTTTTCAACTTGACCTGGGCTTTTGCACTCTTCCACCGGGCTAGCTAAACCCACATCTGGGTGACCATTAGCCGAGCTTTCACCGGGCCGCTTAGGCTAAACCTATTAGCCGGGTCATGGTAAAGAAATTGAGCCCACACAACCTAGGCTTTGCACACAATTGCTGGGCTTCCTATAAACCAAACTTTCCCACATAAACCAAACTTTCCCAACAAACCAAATGAAATCCCAACAAACCAAAATCCCAATAAACCAAATTCCCACATAAACCAAAGCCCATTTTCATGTTATATTTGTTAATGTTTGTACATATTTTCTATTGGGTTGACCCTCAACTCTTTAGACTGTTAGTAAATTTTTGTAGGACTTGTTATTTTTTTCTTTCTTTCTTGAATCGGTTGAGTCTTCTTGTGCATTTTTTTGTTGTTGTGCTAATCCGATATAATCACCACTGAGAATGTTGGATTTTGCCTTGACGAATGAAGCTCAACCTTGCTCCCGCCGACATACCGGTAATCTCTTCCCTTTTATCTTATCAGCATAGTTCTCATGGTATGTGACTGTTTAATTTTTCCTATCTGTTGACACATTGAGGACAATGTTTGATTTAGGTTTGGGGGTGCATTTGCATATAGAGTTTTTAGTCTTTTTAATTTTTAGTCTTTTATTTTATCTTTTTATTTTAAAAAAAAAAAAAAAAAAAAAAAAAAAAATCAAAAACTTTTTGCAAATAAAAACCTCCAACTTTTAGAGATTTTAGAGTCACTAGCATGCTTCTAGCTATGTTTACATAGAAATTCGACCGAAATAACGAGAACTTGGAAGTTAGGAGAACACAATCGGGTTCCTTAGTTGATTAGAGCGTTAAAGTTGGATTTAACCATACCGGGAGGGCTTAATTAGGTGTTGTTAGATATTCGGTAGTAGAATTGTGATCACCCATAGTGGAGACTACCCAATTTACATCAAGTGAGGCACCAACCTTCAATTTTTTGCAACTTTCTAGAAAAGTTTGTTAGAGTGTGTGTCACCGTACGTAAACTCACAGGGTAGGAATGGTGAGCTACCCAACTTCGCACCACTTTCAGCACTACTTTTGATCTCTTGAGTGCTAGTTTTTGTCAATCATGAGGGTGACGTCTAAAGATGAAAACTCCTTCTAAATACCGATTTGCCGTTAGCATCTCTCTCTCTTAAAATTCAAGACTCATAGAAACACGTCATCGTCAAACAAGCGGAGCAGAATCAGAATATTGAAAGAAAAATTGATATAGTCCAAGGTTTATGTGCAACAAAGAAAAGAAAATAGGATGGGAATTAATAAAATTTATAAAATCAAGACAATACAAGTTGTGGAAAAATTGAGTGATAAAGTCCTTTGTCCATGGAGTTAGTTGTTTCATTATTTGTATTTTTCACTTATTAAAAAAAAAAAAAAAAAAAAAAAAAAAAAAAAAAAAAAAAAAAAAAAAAAAAAATCAAAAAAATATTGTAGTTTATTTTCTTATTTTTGCTACCACCATGGTAAAGAAAAATTCAAAAAGAAAAATCCAAACAACAAGGAATTTGAGTAGAAAAGTTAAAAATTGTCAAGTTTTGTGAAGTTTAGAAGTTCATCATCAACATTTGAAGACCGAAGACCGAAGATTGAAGACGTTTCTATGGTTTCTTATGAGAGAGTGATATTAATTGCCGATCGGGTGAGAAGTGAGTTAGTACTCCCACCCTTGCAAATGGTTGATTTCCTTTCTTAGAGATCATCGAAAAAGATTCTTTTTGTCCACACTTCGTGGAGTCTCCAGCATTTTATTTCGGAAGGTTATCCTTCTTACCTACAACGTGTGCGGGATTTCTCTCTTTATTCCGCCCGCACACATGAGAGACTAAAAAGCGATTTTTTTGAGTGCAATTATCATAAAACCCTAATGGTGAGGCGAAGTTGAGACTTATGATCACAATCGAATCCGAATTCTTTTCATATGGTATGGTTACTTCTCGCTCAGCACTTAAGGATGAGAATGCGTTCTTCGATAGTTCTAACTTCGTTACTAGCATGCGAAACTCTATGTCCTCATAGCTTCTTGGAGGCTTGAGACTCTTTTACACTACGAAGTTGGAGAAGGTTTTGTGGGTACACCTCTTGTAAACCCTCACGAGACTACAACTCGTCCACTAGGGACACCTAGGGGTTTAAAGGCTTAGTGCATACGCTAAATGCATTCGAGAGACCTGCGACAGGGGTATAGTTAGGATTTCTTATTTTCTGTTTCACTTGAGGACAAGTAAAATTCAGGTTTGGGGGTATTTGATGAGTGCTAAATAGTGCATATTTATACATCTATTTATTGGCATTTTACTCATCTTTTGCGCTTAGAAATCGATATTATCCCGCATTCTCGTGTTTTCCTTATTTTCAAGAATAAATATTTGTATTAATTAATTTTGTGTTTTTAGGTAATAAATAAAGTCCGGAGAAACCGAGGATCTAAAGAGCGAAGAATTGAAGTCAAACATCTATGGAGCAGGTTAGCCAAAGCCATACGCGCAAATCGCTTGCAACCCAACAAGGAAGACATGGGCTAAAGCTACCCACGACCCGGATCCGAACCCGTCTCTTCCGAGACGTTGAGATTTCTTTCTCCCTCATCCAACGGTCGCTGCTTCCACGTGCATCGAAGATCGCTGCTCCCGTACAACACTAGATCACATCAAAACCGGCTACCTCTCTCAACCGTTCAGATCGCAGCCGCCTCATCCAACGCTCGCTCCATCAGTCTCATCGAAACTCGTTGTCCCTGCCTCACACCACAACACCCTATACCTATACCCCCCATCTATTGCACCCATTCCTATTTTCTTCTTCTCTTTCTTCTCCTCCATACCTCTCTCGCAACTTCTTCTCCTCCCTTACCCACGACGCAGCGTAGCTCCGCTCTTCCACCACGCGACCTCCACCGACACCACAAAGAATAACCAACCGCTACCAGCCGCACCCTCTCTAGATTTAGTTTTTCTCTTTCTTAGCTTCTCCAACCCTAGAATCTAACTTAGAGAAAAACTAAAACTAGGGTTTCCATCACCACAAGTCAAAGCATGGAGTTGCGGGCGATTACAGAAGGGAGAACGCGGATTTAGTATGGGTTCGATGTGTTTTCATTTAATTTTTATTTTAATTAAATTAGGGTTAGGTATTTTGGGGGAAACTTTGCATGTATAAATAGAGGAGGGAGAACATGATTTTAGTCACGCCTGGGTTAGCCAGTGTGTCACTTAGGTTCAATTCTGTTCTTTGTATTTTTGTTTGATGTTTTAATTTAGTGTTAGGGTTTCAATGAAACCCTGATTCCAATTTGTGCTTAAACTCTGTTAAATTTATCTTGAATGCTCAATGAATTAGATAGCTTCAATTTTAAATACCTCAACACTTTTCTCTCACGGTGCATGCCAACGCCATGGATGCACTTCGTAGTTAGGTTTAAACTGAGTTGGGTGTATTTATTTCTGCTTCTATTATTAAAACTAATACTCTTGATTGGTTGTGCTTCATTAGACAACCAAGACTCTAGGTTAGCAATTTAGCTGATATTTGAGTTATCACAAGGTGAAACTCCTTAGTTAAGTGGCGAATTGACACACCGCCCCTTAGCTACTATAGGAACAAGACATTTAACTTAGTTGAAATCACAATAGGGGTCAGAGGTGGATTTGCAGACCTTAGCATACTTTTGTCACTGTTATACCTTAGTTTAGGTTCATTGTCATTCAGCTCAGCCGTATCGGCACAAACCCCATTTTGTTACTCTGTCACCTTTGAAATTCAGTTAGAGAAAGCCATAAGATCACCTTGAAAGCACCCCTCGTCTCTGTGGATCGACCCGTACTTGCCGCGTCTCCGATAGACACCGTGCACTTGCGGTATCACCGTAGGCCATATAGTTTATACACACTTTCCCAGCCTACGACTTTAAAGAGATGTATATATATATATTTTTTTTTGATCGGAAGGGAATCCCGGGGAGAAATACAAACGGTGTATTCATCTTGGGGGAGTACAACTACTAAGAGGAATCGTTAAAGGGAATACTGAAAAGGAAAAGGAGTAAATGGGAAGTACAACCCCCCCTTTTTTTTTTATGGATTGGATTCCTTGAGCCATCGCGAGTGAATTATCACGCCTTCGGTGTATGACTGCATTGATGAGCTTGCAATATCCTCCCAAAAGGGTATCCGCAACCGATACGGCTCGTCTTCTCCTTCACCGGGCAAATCCATTTTTACCGTCATCTTCCCAACTTGAAACTTGCTTCCTTTGACCACTACATCTCCAATTGAAAACGGGTTCGGGACGTCGTGCGACCGTTTGAGTCTTGGCTTCGTTGGCTTCAATAGAAGTTTCAAGCTTCTTGCAAAGTGTTCAAATGGTCCAGCCTCCCATTCGCATTTCTTGACAGCGTTCGTGCGATGTCGCGCCGAGTCCCCATGACGGAAAGGGGAAGGAAAGGCGGTTGCGTAAAAGGTTTCTTGGTCGACTTACTTGCATTTGAAAACCATGAGCTAGCACCAACGAGTATTCTCCGGATGTAAGGTTTCTTCGCAGTTCGTTGATGCGATAACCAGTGGGATGATTTGTTGGAATTTCCTTCGGGCGTGGACGTTGGCGGAGGGCGCACATCCAATTTTGCTTTGTTGTCAAGCACCCATAAACGTCCCAATATCATGTCGTGATCTAGTTCTTTGACAATATGGAATTTGCTATGTGTTATAGCGTCTCCCATCTCGATTTCTAAGTTGATGTAGCCATGCGCGTTCAAAGCTTCTCCTCTCAAGTCCTTAATCACGGACGGGGGAATAGGTAGCGTCTTGTTTTGTAAATCCCGCCGCCTTAGGTGTCTTGAAAGTAATGATGTTGTGGTAGGAGGCCGTGTCGATGAGCGTGTCGTCAAATTCGTTACCTCTTAAACGGACGTGGTCAGCAGTCCCAGTTCTCGTCGCCTGTTTAGGAAGCTTGGGCCCTTGGCGTGGATTCCGAGGAGAGAAAACGTCGTTTCTTCTGATACAACACGATTGAGAGCTGCGAAAATATCTTGGCGTTGAACCTTGGAAAGATAGAGAATTTCGCATACATGTCGCATCATGGATTGTACGGTCTCGTGTACGGAGTCCCCGTGAGGAACCGATTTCTTATTGGTAGTGGGTCTCGATGCACTCTTTCGTCTCCTAGTTGGAGTTCTCCCGCTTCTATCCTTTCTTTGAAAATATGCTTGATCTGTTGCAATCGCTAGTCGGGTGGTGAACGAACCCGTGGTAATGGCGCAAAAGATTTGGGGTTCGCCATCTCAGCCTCAGTTGGTGGCCGTCTGAGTGGTGGCAATCTGATGACATCATCTTGAACCCTGGCTTCTAGGAGGTCAATCACCTCCTCGATGGGGAATGGGAAATCAAGGGTATTTCCTTCGGTCTCACGATGCTGCACAGGAGTTTTAGTGACGATCTTCCGTTGCGAGGGTTCCGTTGTCTGGCGCTTCACGTTTCTACTGGTGGCTCGTAGTTGCGGCTTTCCTTTTTCCCCTTTCGTTTACTATGTTCACGGAGGATGAGCCGGCATTAAATTGTTTGTTGATGAGGCGTCTACTCCCGCGGGTTTCGCGCGCGTCTTTGTTCGAGTTGGCCTAGTTCTTTCCAAGAATGCTTGGTGCTTGTCGTTGCGCATCGTCCGGCGGCTTCATGGAGTTCGGAGAACGTTTGGAAACGCAAGTTTTCTAGCAGCGCGGTAGATTGGAACCATACCATTGATGCATGCGTTCACCAATTGTTGCTCGGTCACGTTTGGGTCGTGACGGTGAGTGCTTGAACCTCGAACCTTTGACGAAATCATTCGGATGTTCGTTATCCCACTGGTACATTCTTCCGAGGTCCGAAAAGGTAACTTGTTCAAACACGAAGAAGTATTTCTTGTAAAACGCAGGTGACCATGCTACTCCGGTTGGGAATCTTTGCTCGGTGGGATCTTTGTTGTACCATGTATACGCCCTTCCAGTAAGTGATTTTGAGAATTCCCTTAAACGAAGAACGTGATTATATTCATGTTCACCTAGGGATTCCAGGAAACGAGAAACATGCTCACGTGCATTCCCGGTACCATCGTACAGGGTAAATTGAGGAGAAGAGTACCCTCTTGGGAGAGGGATTCTCTGTATTTCGGATGGGTAAGGGGGTTGGTGATGATGCACGTCCAATTCATCATTCTTGATTCGGTTGCAGAGGAGTTGTTCCAAATCTTCTCTAGTGACAAAGTTGGGTGGCTGACTTCTTTCCAATGGGATTCTAGTGCGAGTTTCCTCATCCATGGAGGCGTGCTCCGCCGAGGTGCTGGCGTCGGGGTTGTTGGAGACGTTCCTAAATGACTCTGGAGGGCGCGACTCACGTGGTAGTCGTTCTGTCAGGGTCTTGAGAAAGATGAGTACCTCCTTCTGTGTTGAAACCATATCTGTCTAGGCTCTGGCGAGCATATCTTATCGTTCCATCAGATCAGCGATGGTGACGTAAGGACGACTTCTTCTTGTCCCTCCGGTTTCTCGTCCCGTTGGCGGAGTAGTTGGGATCTTGGTCGTGGACGGAGGCGCCATGCTAGACGAAGCATTTGGGGTCGTGGCGGCGGCTCTAGCCCTGGTGACTGGTGGCGCGACACCCGAAAAGATATTTTCGTTGCCGTGATTAGAGGGTTGTGCAGAGACGCTAGAGGAGGCAGCGGATCTGACCCTGGTGATTGGCGGTGTTACACTTGAGGGAGTGCATTCGATGTTGCAGTTGTCATCCGGTGACGTAACAACATTATTGGGAGAGATGCTAACATCGGGGTGCGTTCTGGCCGGTGTTCTCGGCAGCCGCTCCGGACTCGAGTTCCACCATGTTGAGATTTGACGTTCGGGAAACGAAATCGGGAGTCGAGTTGGTATTGTAACCGATATATCAATCCTCCATTGTGGTCGCCAATTGTTTATGGGTGAAAATCGTTTCTGCTGGTTTCGGTAATTTTGGTGGGTGAGTGAGAAACTGATTCAAACCCTAAACAAATGTGCTGCACGTGAGCACTTTATAGGTTCGAGAGATCAATCAGACAAGTCCGGCCTAAACCAAGAAATGGCCGTACCAGACTTGCTTCATCACAAAGTGGAGGAGAAGGGTTGATTTGGGGAGGGAAGCAAAGAAAGGTGTTGAGGAGAGAGTAGTATCTCGACTTGTATCGTAAAGTGAAAGCTTAGGAAGCTTGCAAGAGATGGAAGCTTTTGAGAGAGCTTGCAAAGTTGCCTTTCCGAGAGTGTAAGTGTAGTATATTTCTCCGACCGAGACTTGTCGTCCGGTGGAAATAGGTAAGACCTATTTATACAAGTCGAGATTGAAACGCACCCTGGCCTCATGAAGGAAGAGAGTAAAGGGTGAAATAATGGGAGGAGGTGGTAACCGCAAGGTGTTTATGGGTGAAAACGTTTTCACCATTATTTCCCCATTTATTTGACCGCTTTATTCCTTTTCACGCTTTCTTAATGTGAGCGTAGTGTACGCTGCATCTCAGTGGACCGCCAAACCAAAACCCTAAAGAAGCATCCCCGTTTGTATCGATGTCTCGAGTGTTGGTTGCATCTTGAGTGCAAGTGGCGCTGCTAGTGACGCGTGTGGCATGTGCCAATGGCATGTGCGGAATGCCTTGGTGGTAAGTTGCACGGTTTGCAAGTTAGGTTACCAGCGTGTGTGTTTGGCATGTGCCAATGGCATGTGCGGAATGCCTTGGTGGTAGGTTGCACGGCTTGCAAGTTAGGCTACCGGTGTGTGTTTGGCATGTGCCAATGGCACGTACGGCCATGTTGACCTAGTTGCAAGTCTTGCAAGCCTAGGGCGCTATATTTGGCGTGTGCCAATGGCATAGCGACTTGGAATATGGCTTTGGCACGTATTGGCATGTGCCAATGGCACGTGCGGCCATGTTGACCTAGTTGCAAGTCTTGCAAGCCTAGGGCGCTATATTTGGCGTGTGCCAATGGCATAGCGACTTGGAATATGGCTTGCGGCACGTATTGGCATGTGCCAATGGCATGTGCGGCCATGTTGACCTAGTTGCAAGTCTTGCAAGCCTAGGGCGCTATATTTGGCGTGTGCCAATGGCATAGCGACTTGGAATATGGCTTGCGGCACCTATTGGCATGTGCCAATGGCATGCGCGGCCATGTTGACCTAGTTGCAAGTCTTGCAAGCCTAGGGCGCTATATTTGGCGTGTGCCAATAGCATAGCGACTTGGAATATGGCTTGCGGCACGTATTGGCATGTGCCAATGGCATGTGCGGCCATGTTGACCTAGTTTCAAGTCTTGCAAGCCTAGGGCGCTATATTTGGCGTGTGCCAATGGCATAGCGACTTGGAATATGGCTTGCGGCACGTATTGGCATGTGCCAATGGCATGTGCGGCCATGTTGACCTAGTTGCAAGTCTTGCAAGCCTAGGGCGCTATATTTGGCGTGTGCCAATGGCATAGCGACTTGGAATATGGCTTGTGGCACGTATTGGCATGTGCGGCCATGTTGACCTAGTTGCAAGTCTTGCAAGCCTAGGGCGCTATATTTGGCGTGTGCCAATGGCATAGCGGCTTGGAGATTTGGCATTGTTGCCATGGTGTGCAGTATGCGGCTTGCTTTGGTTGCTGCCATGGTGCGCAGAGTGCGGCTTGGTTTGGCATTACTGCCATGGTGCGCAGAGTGCGGCTTGGTTTGGCATGGTTGCCATGGTGCGCAGAGTGCGGCTTGGTTTGGCATGGTTGCCATGGTGCGCAGAGTGCGGCTTGGTTGCCATGGTGCGCAGAGTGCGGTTTAGTTCGGCATGGTTGTCATGGTGCGCAGAGTGCGGCTTGGTTCGGCATGGTTGCCATGGTGCGCAGAGTGCGGCTTGGTTCGGCATGGTTGCCATGGTGCGCAGAGTGCGACTTGGTTTGGCATGGTTGCCATGGTGCGCGAGTGCGGCTTGGTTTGGCATTCTTTGCCATGGTGCGCAGAGTGCGGCTTGGTTTGGCATTACCGCCATGGTGCGCAGAGTGCGGCTTGGTTTGGCATTCTTTGCCATGGTGCGCAGAGTGCGGCTTGGTTTGGCATTGCTGCCATGGTGCGCAGAGTGCGGCTTGGTTTGGCATTCTTTGCCATGGTGCGCAGAGTGCGGCTTGGTTTGGCTTGGTTGCCATGGTGCGCAGAGTGCGGCTTGGTTTTGGAATTAGGGTTACGTGTTGAAAACCCTAACCGGGGTATTTTTGAAAAAAAAATACCCCTATTAATTATTTACACCCGAGTTAAATGCTCTTAGTTAATGTGTTGCGGGTAACACTAGGTCATGGGGTTTTACGATTTTGCCCCTTGTTTAAAAACCACCATCAACACCTAGGTTGCACGGTTTGCATGCCTAGGCGCGGGCGCTACTTTGGCATGGCGCGGCTAGGGCCAAGGTAAGGGTGTTTGGCTTGGCGTGGTGTGACCAAGCGTAGCTAGGGCCAAGGCCGAGTGCGTTTGGCATGGCGCGGCTAGCTTGGGATAGGTGTGGGTCGGCATGATTTTCCATTGGCACAGAGGTGCATCTAGCATGGTTGGCATGCTTTGGCGCGTTTGGTGTGACTAGCATAGCTAGGGCCAAGGCAGAGTGAGTTTGGCATGGCGCCGCTAGCTTGGGCTAGGTGTGGTTGCATGATTTTCCATTGGCACGGAGGTGCGGCTAGCATGGTTGGCATGCTTTGGCGCGTTTGGTGTGACTAGCATAGCTAGGGCCAAGGCAGAGTGCGTTTGGCATGGCGCGGCTTGCTTGGGCTAGGTGTGGCTGGCATGATTTGCCATTGGCACGGAGGTGCGGCTAGCATGGTTGGCATGCTTTGGCGCGTTTGGTGTGACTAGCATAGCTAGGGCCAAGGCAGAGTGAGTTTGGCATGGCGCGGCTAGCTTGGGCTAGGTGTGGCTGGCATGATTTTCCATTGGCACGGAGGTGCGGCTAGCAAGGTTGGCATGCTTTGGCGCGTTTGGTGTGACTAGCATAGCTAGGGCCAAGGCGCAGTGAGTTTGGCATGGCGCCGCTTAGCTTGGGCTAGGTGTGGTCGGGCATGATTTTCCATTGGCACGCAGGTGCATCTAGCAAGGTTGGCATGCTTTGGCGCGTTTGGTGTGACTAGCATAGCTAGGGCCAAGGCAGAGTGAGTTTGGCATGGCGCCGCTAGCTTGGGCTAGGTGTGGTGGCATGATTTTCCATTGGCACGGAGGTGCGGCTAGCAAGGTTGGCATGCTTTGGCGCGTTTGGTGTGACTAGCATAACTAGGGCCAAGGCAGAGTGCGTTTGGCATGGCGCGGCTTGCTTGGGCTAGGTGTGGCTGGCATGATTTGCCATTGGCACGGAGGTGCGGCTAGCATGGTTGGCATGCTTTGGCGCGTTTGGTGTGACTAGCATAGCTAGGGCCAAGGCAGAGCGCGTTTGGCATGGCGCGGCTAGCTTGGGATAGGTGTGGGTGGCATGATTTGCCATTGGCACGGAGGTGCGGCTAGCATGGTTGGCATGCTTTTGGCGCGTTTGGTGTGACTAGAATAGCTAGGCCAAGGCAGAGTGCGTTTGGCATGGCGCGGCTAGCTTGGGCTAGGTGTGGTCGGGCATGATTTGCCATTGGCACGGAGGGGAATTAGGGTTTTGTTCGTTGTAACCCTAATTTGAAAAATACCCCTATTAATTACCGACTACATGCATTGAATGTTCTAATAAATGTGTCACCGGTGACATTAGGTTATTCGGGTTTTACGATTTTACCCTTTGTCTAAAAACCACCATCAACTGTAGCATCCTGCCGGGATCGGAGGCGTAGGAGCATAACCGTACCTTGATCGGTGTGAGATTGATTGGGGTTCAACTACGATCCCGCACCAAGTTAATTTGGAGTGGGCTAGAGTCTCAGTAGCGGCTTAATACAAGTATGTGTTCAACTGACTAGGTCCCGGGTTTTTCTCGCATTTGCGGTTTCCTCGTTAACAAAATTCTCGTGTCTCGTGTTATTTATATTCCGCATTATATGTGTTTATATAATTGAAATATCATAGGTTGTGCGTTGTTCAATCAATTAGAATATCTGACCTTTTGGGTTGTTGATTTAAATTGATTGACACTTGATATTGGTCTTTGGTACCATCCAAGTTATCTCTCTTTGATAAAGACTTCATGATTTCTATTTGCTTGAGTAAAGATCAAATTGAATATAAACTCTTTGATATATGTTTTATCTAGATTGAGTCTGACTCTCTTCTCTAGAAAGTATATTGGAGTTTGTCCATACAGATTGCTAATCGAATTGTTTGGTGTGGTTGTTAGACCCACGCTTTTTCAAATAGAACAATGTATTTCAACAACTACAATCTCTGTACTTTTAAATGGAGCTCCTGGTGAAGCTTTTAATCTTTCTAGATGATTACGCCAAGGAGATCCTCTATCACCATACTTATTAATTATAATGTATGGAAATCTTTTCTAGACTTCGTCTTAATCAAGAGAATAAGAAGATCCTCCATGGGGTTAAAATAACCCCTAAAAGCGAACCTATCTCACATCTTTTCTTTGCTGATGACTGTCTCCTCTTTGTGAAAGCTGACTTGGTAGAATGTAAGAACTTACTAGACATTATAGCAACCTTCAAAGAAAGCCTCTAGACAACTTATCAACTTTGAAAAGTTAGGTGCTTTCTTTGGTAGGAATGTAGCACCAAAACACCAAAGAATTATGTCTAAACTTCTAAAAATAAAGCATATAAGCCTTAAAGATCCATATTTAGGAACTCCCTATTTATGGATAGATACAAAATTAAAACTTTTACACCAATCTTAGAAAGAGTTGATTCTAAATCCAAAGGATGGAAGGGCTTAGTCCTTTCTCAACCTAGCAGATCAGTCCTAAATAGAGCAGTTCTGTCTAGTATCCCTTATTATCAAATGGGATGTTTTATCTTACCTTAAAATATAACCAATAAAATTAATGCAATTCAGAGAGACTTTTGGTGGGGAAATGAAGCATGACAGAAAGGTTTCTATCTTAAAGCTTGGCCAAGTCTCTGCAAGCCTATTCAAAAAGGGGGATTAGGTTTTAAGGATGCTCGTAAATTTAATCTTGCAATGCATGCTAAACTAGCTTGGAGATTAGTTAAAGAACCACATTCCCTATGGGTAAAAACTATGGGATCTGGATACTTCATAACCAATTCTCCACTCAGAGCAAAAGCTAAAACTAATGGCTCCTGGAATTGGAATTGTATTAGTCATGGCTTAAAACTTATAAGTATAGTGTTTGGGAAGTAGGAAATGGTCAAGATATTAGTATGGGAACATTAATTAAATACCCCTCATTTTTTAAGGTCTTCACAAATACCCCTAAGAACTTCACAAATACCCCTAAAGGGTTTTTTTAAGTGGATAATGAAAATGAACTAATACTTTTTGGATAATGAAAATGAACTAGTATGTTCTTGTTACGTGAAAACGTTAACTCAACCTCCGTAGGAGGTTGAGTTGACTTAATATAATCTTAGATGTGCCAAAAACTATACCCTAAAAACTTAAAATATACCATTTAGGGGTATTTATAAAGTTCTTAAGGGTGTTTGTGAAGACCCATGAAAAGGAGGGGTATTTATTTAATTCCCACTATTGGTATTTGGAATGACAAGTGGATACCAGGATCAACTGAAACCCTAGAAACCTTTAGGACCCCATAAAATAATCATGTTACCTTAGTTTCAGAATTAATAAATTCAGAAACTGGTTCTTGGAATATTGATATTCTAGACTCTATTTTGCCTGATGACATTTCTATTAAGATTAAAAAATTAAATCTCTTTAAAGATAAAATCACACTCTTAAGAAAGACCAGCACTGTAGTTGCAGGAAATCCTACACTACACCCCTCACAATAATCCACACAACTAAGACATTTGAAGATGAATAACAATGATTTTATTGATTAATTCCTTGAATGTTTACAAGATAAGATAAGATAGAAAAGAGCTAAAGAAATTACAATCACCGCACATTTTTCTCTCTCCTAATGACTTGTCTAACACTAAAAACAACTCCCCCACAACAAAGCTTATTCAACTCTTTATATAGGGTAGTACACAATGGATGACAACTAAGTCGTCCTTTATTTTCGGGAATGACTTGCGAAATATCGCAAGTGTACAAGTATTCATTCTCGCAGCTCTCCTAAATTTCGCTAGGTCTTCACACCTTTCTCGTGTTTTGGCCGTCATCATTCATTGCGTCATTTATATTACTCTTCTCGCGACGCCTTCGCGATGTTTGTCGTTTACTAATCTCGCGAAATATTGATGTTGCGATATTCAGATCCTACATCTTGCCTCTTCTCATGTCTTTCTCCGCGAAGAAGAGAATGTCATGAGAACTAGTATTTTGAAATGCCGCAACTGCTCATCTTTATCCGTTACAATCCCGTACTTTTATACGGAATTTATTACACATGTTTCTTCTTCCACTCTTTTCTTGACACGTCTCTTTCAACCGTTTTTTCTTGACCACTCACGTCCCCTCTCGCATTAAATGCATTTGTCTTCTCGAGAATTCTTCTCTCTATAAATAGTTTTCTCACCCTCCTCTTCTTCTTTTTTACTTTCTCTCAGCAACTTTTCTTCAACTTTCTTCTTCCGCAATTTGCGCTTCTGCTACTG
Source organism: Papaver armeniacum (assembly GCA_023531295.1). NCBI lineage: Eukaryota > Viridiplantae > Streptophyta > Magnoliopsida > Ranunculales > Papaveraceae > Papaver > Papaver armeniacum. Next base: position 181,416 of record JAJJWW010005102.1, read on the forward strand.
TAAATCTTCCTTTTCTTATTTCTCTTGATCTTCGATTCTCTAATCATTCACATACTCTAAAAATGGCTCCACCTGGTCGTAAATATGAAACCCTTTTAGATGAAACTCAAAAGAAACTACAAGACAAGGGTTTCACCTTGTCTACTATTCCCAATCAAGAATCTTCATCTATTCTTTTTGCAAAGTTGTTTCATCGATCATCAATGTGATGATCGTAAAATCATAATCTCGCTAGGTCAAATCCTCGCAGTGTCTTCCCATTTTCTCTATAATCCCGAACTGCCCTTATTCTATGAAATTCTTGCTCATGAGAAATTCTCGCGAGCTATTTATCAATTAAGTGGTGATTGCATCCGTCTAATGCTTGAATTCGCCAATCGTGGTGCCGGTAAGGGGTCTCTATATCCCGATAATGTCGAGATCCTAATTTCGCAAACTTAGAGATAGTCGTTGAAAAGTACACTGGTAGAAAACTTTTTTGAAAATTATGAAGTGATAAATATGAAGAATGATAAATCTCATTTGGGTGCTCGATTGAAAAGAAAAGAGAACATTCCCGATGATAAAATACTCATGTTAGATATTGATTGGCACTCGGCAAGAATAATGTTCCTCGCTACTCTAAAGATGTGATGGTCTGTCTTTCCACTATTTTTGAATGGACCTTACATTTCAGGTTCCCACGTACTCCCTACGAATCTCGCAAACTACTATCCTTCGGTATTTAATTGGCCCGAGAAAGCAAAAGAGGCATACTTCCTAACTTTTACCTATTTACAAATCCGTATTTCCTCTTATATCTAATCTTGCGAATTTTTCAGATTATTAAATTGAGAAAGAGCTATAAAAGAAATCCAAAGGCGAGTATTCTGGCGACACTTCGTTCAATCATGGATGAAGTAAGAAATATTTTTCCTTATTATTTTTTAACAATATTGTTGCCTCTGTTTCTTATCTTCATTCATGTGCGAAGGTTGGCGTTGAAGAGAATGATATTTCTGAAGCTGCGAAGGTTAAAGGCAAGAATAAAATCACTCTTCGCAAGGATAAATCTTCTGCTCCATCTTCTAAAAAAACGGAACATCCATTCCACTTCTCACTCTAATTCCCAAACCAGCAAGAATTCTGATGAAGATAATAATGAGGTTGATACTTCTTTTTCGAAGGAGAATCATTCAGTCGAATCTACTATGGCGCAATTGTCCAGTGTTTTCTCTGATTCTATGCAAGGAATGGGAGATGATCGTTTTTCTGCTACTTGCGAAGCTCTCGCAAATATCTGTGATGCCCCCCTACTAGTGGATAATGATTCTTTTCATGGAGTTTCCCGGACAATGACTCCCAGTTTCTTAAATGCACTTAGTGCCTTGGTATGTTCATATTTCTTTATTTCTTTGTGATTTCAATTATAAACCTTATCTTAACAATTTCTTTATTTTTCTTTATAGTCTGGGAGAGCTTCCTTTGTTGTTTCCTCAGATCTCGAGAAAAGGCGCAACAATCTTGAAAAGAAAAACCTTCAACTTAAGGAGAAGAACAAAGAACTAGAAGTTGAAGTTGCGACATCTCGCAAGAAGAGCGAAAATGAGATCACGCTCTTCGCGAAAGAATTCAACAACTGAAACCGAATCTTCTACTCAAGAATAAAATTTCTACTCTTCAAATTGCTAATCAACAACTTTATGGTACAAAACTCTTCTCTTTTCCTTGTTTTTATTTTGTCATTTACTTTTCTTTGCCTGACTTATCATTTTCGAAGACATTTATAATCTTTCTGAAGAAGCCATCCTTCTCCATTCATTTCCTGGGCCTATGGATAATGATGCTCTTCTTGCTCATCTCAACGAATCTTTAAGTAGTTCATCGAACAAAATTAACTCTCTTTCAATAAATGAACTTCGAACCAAATTTCATCTCTTAGAAATTGAGCATAGATCTAGTTTAGGTTTAGCCAACCGATTTAAACGTTTATACCTTAGCTCCCACGAGAATAATAATATTCTAAGGAAGAAAATTAGTAGCCTCATAGATGACAAGGATCGCATTGCTAATCAAGGTGCACAAGCATTAGCGAAGTTCCAAAAAACCCTTCTTGAAGTCCAAATTGAGCGAGATGAATCTCTTTACCAAAATGCCATACTTAATGAGCGAGAAAATCAAATTCGTTCACTTCTTGTCATAAATAGTGATGATGAATTCGCTTGGGCTGCAAAAGTTCTAGATAATGCCAGAAATAACTTAGGTGTTAACGTCAGTCTTCATGTTGATCATACTGCCTTGGTTAAAGATATGATTTCTGACAGAGAAGGTTGTTAACTGTTCTTCTTTACTTTACCACTTCTTTTTATGAAACCGCTATTAAGTTCTTGACTCATTATCATACGTTCGCAGTAAGCTGAGAAGAGATATCAAACAAGGATTGAAGAACTTGAATCAAAAAAGAACAACTTGCAAAGAACCTCTCTTCGCAACGACAAGTATTCCATGTTGAAGAAACAATTACAAGCTATCGTAGCTAATTTCAATAATAATGCTGTTCGTTTCGCAATCAAACTATTAAGACAAGTTTGCGATGACCACGGTATTCCTCATTCTTCATATCCTTGTCTTCTTGATGAAATTCCTGAAGATATACCTTCCTTTGATGTTTCTGATAGTGAAGCTAGCGAAGAGGAAGAATCTGATGACAAAGAAGAATGAACTGAGAGATAGCTCCATTTCCCTTTTTCTCTTCTTGTGATATATGTACATTTATCCTTTTAACCTTCCATCTTTGTAATTTCTCACTGTAAATCTATCATATGGAAATAAATAACAAATTTTTACTATAATCATTCCCATACTTGCCTCTGTTATTTATTTTCACATGAGAGATTAAGTTGATAATATTTAAGTAATAATACTTCTTATTTTCGCAACTGCTGTTGCTAACCCTTCACAAATAAATGAAGAAATATAGCCATTTTCGCAAGCGTATTTGCTTACCCAATTTCTTGTTTTGTCTTATATTCATTTGTGTTGAAATTCATTATTGAGACAAGATCGCAGGACGTCTTTACATTTTCATGTAATGACCCATTGATCTTGCTTTATCATTGTTTTTGTGCGGTCTTATTTTGCCTTCCTAGTTAAAGGTCTTATTTTTCCACCCCTCATTTTGCGTCAATATGATAGGCCTAAATATTCTTGCGAACATAAAGTCCCATGACATTGCCGTATTGCGACAAAATCGCAGGACGTCCTTACACTTTCATGTAACGACCCATTGATCTTGTCTTATCATTTCTTTAGTATTATTGCCTCTGCACAGGATGCTTTTGTTGCGACAATATGACAGGCCTAAAATTCTTGCGAACTTGAAGTCCCATGACATTGCCGTCTTGCGACGAAATCGCAGGACGTCTTTACACTTTCATGTAAAGACCCATTGATCTCGTCTTACCCTCGAGTTAGTATTATTGCCTCTTCAGGATCATCGCACAAATATGACAAGCCTAAATTTTCTTGCGAAAATAGAGCCTCATGACATTTGCGTATTTTGACACTTATCAGCTCCCTAATGGAGGGTGCCGCCCTTATCATCTCCCTGGTTTCCCCTTCAAGGAGGCGTACATCGGCCACACAAGACTAGCTCCTCCCATCCGGTCTTAACAACAACCAGTTGTTTTCGCAGCCCTCTTATCCCTTATACCTATAGGGCTTATGGTTACGAGATCGCACCCTAAGTGGAGTTTTCTTGGCCGAGTGCGGATGTGCCAAGACTTGCCAAGAATGGCCGAGACACTTCAAATGCCCCGAGGCACTCTTGGCTCAACCGTGTACCTCGGCGCCTTGGTCATACACCGACTCCTTGGAAGAGACCCTCGGTCGTCCAACCAGGGTATAACCTTATATATATAGTTGGAAATCCAAGGTATCTCCCCGGATGGGCTTTATTGACCCCAAATTTTCATGACTCAGGTTCCAGGGTCGGTGTAACCTTTTTCCTGAGCCATGTCAAGAGATACCCCCTTATATGACGCACTTTAGGTCTTATATTTTCCTCTTACGAAATATCATTCGCGAACTAGGGTGTATGCCATAAAGGTTCGTCCCATTCACTCACTCATTCATTTCTGTCAATTCTTGTAATCATTCATTGCTTTTTGATTATTTCTTCTCATCTTCTTTGCGAAATTATCATATAGTCTTGCTTCATTTTCTGAGGTCTCGCTGTAATTATTTAACCAAACTTTCATCATATTCATATATCGCGAGTTTTTCGCGCACTCCTTCTTCGATCATCATGACACACACATTTTTCTTTTTTTTTTTTTTTTTTTTTTTTTACATGACTCTAAAATCAATTATTTATTTCTTACACCTCTTACTCCTGTTGCTCTCTGTTTCTTCATTCATATTTCCAGATATTTCTTTCCCTTTTGCGAGACCATCGCAATTTTCAATTGTCTTCAAGCACCGATTTCGCAATATATCTTCATCTCTCACTTCTATTGTGTCCACCATCGTCTTTCTCTTCTTTGTTCTTCTTTGATATTCTTTTTCCAATTCTTTCGTTGAATGACCCTTTCCTCGCAAGACTCCACATCGACTTCATAGCATTTTTGTCCTTCAGCCCAATCTCCTTTTATAACTCCAACACCACTGGGATGTGAAAATTTGATGCACTGGTGGTAAGTTGATGCTACACCCAAGATCTCATGCAACCATGGTCGCCCAATTAATGCATTATAGGGGTATTCCACATCGACTATGCAAAACAAGATTTCAGTTGATAATCCATTCGATGGTATTCGCATGCGAGCTTCTCCTTTAGGTTTATTAGCAGTACCATTAAAACCATAAATCTCGAGCAATATACTCCTCCTGAAGCTCTCGCAACTCAGTCATTGTGATTGTATTTTTGACTCTAAAAATTTGAATGTATAGCAGATTTGTCGCAAACATAGCATTAATGAATGATAAGATGAGATATCTCTCCTCTACTCGGCTTGACCATTTCGCTACACATTGTCTTCCATCTCACAGTTAGATGCTTCAAACTTTCACCAATCCTTTGTTTTAACCCAAATACATCTTCAATACCTGGTCGCGAGGAATTATTACTTATATATGCCCCTAAAAATATAGCCTGCAAGTGATTGAAAGATGTTATTGTATTCTTCGGTAGCCCTTCAAACCATTTCAAAGATTCTCCTATCAGACTTGATGCAAAATATTTGCACAATATAGCATCATGATTCTCTCATTGTAGCATACATCTCATATAAGCTTTGATATGCTGCATCGCACAAGTTGTTCCATCGAAAATCTTTGGTTAATGTCGGTAAATTGCACTTGGTGGTATTCCTCTTAATTGTATCTCTTGTGTGAACGGAGTTTTTCGCAGCTTCTTCTATTGCTTCATCCAACTGTCTCTTTCCTCCTCCCCTTTTACTTGTTCATCATTCCTCTCATTTTCGCCAATTCTCTCAAAATTTGTTCATTTACATCGAATTTGAATCCATTGGTCTTTTTAGTTCCGCTTCTCTTCGCCTGCGTTCATGTCTACTTTGACTTTCTTGTTCATCATTCTCTTCTCGTATTTCTCTGCAACCTTCTCCTTCATTTCTTTCGTGAATTCGCAAACCATTATATCTATCAATTTCTCTTCTTTGGTGCCTATCAGCTCTCCTTTGTGCTCTTTCATATTGTTCATTAATATTATCATTGTTACGATTTTTTTCTCGCCTTCTTTCTCGATTATCATGATTATTCTGGCGAATTGCCTCTCCTAACTCCTGTTCTTCCATTTCTGCTCTCAATCTTTCTCTCTCGCGAGCTAGACGTGCTTGTTCGGCATAATGTCTTTCAATTTCATCTTCAATTTCTTTTTGCTTCCTCCGTGCTTCTCTCCCATGCAATATTCTTCTCCCTTCTTCTTGATTTTCTTCATCCATTGGTTGATTCTGCTCCTGACATTGCCTATTTCCTTGGTTTCCACCATTCTGCTCATTTTGAAGAGTCTCGGGACGTGGGATATAACGATCTTCCATCATTTCTCTTCTCTCGCAATATTCTGTACCTCGATTTTGCGCTTCTGCTTGGTTTTCTTCATCAGCATTTTCTGTAGGTAAAATTCTCCTTCTTTCCTCTCTAACTGATCTTGAGCTTGACCTTGTAGTGCTTCTCGACCTTCTTTTTTGTAATCTCATGTTTTCCATCCTCAGCTCATGATTCTGTCTTGTCAAGTTTGCACGTTCCTCTGCCTCTAATCGTCTCTCTTCATGTATTGTTTTCCTCAACGCCTCTAATGCTGCGATCTCTTCATTTCCATGAATTATTTCTCCATTCCCTTCTCGGTCTCTCCCCTCTTGTCCATTGTTTACCAATTGTTGTTCTTCTTCCCGTTCGTCCATAGAGTCTGATCTCCAAGTATGCACACTTACTCTATCATAATCCACAATTCTATCCACTACTGGTTGAATTGGTGATTGAATTTGATTTTCTTCATCATTCCTTATGTTCCTTCTTGAGGATTCTCCCATTTCATTTCCCTCTTCTCCCGGCAAGTCTCCTACTTCTCCTAACAGGTTGTTGGTTGCTCGAGATGCATTTCTCCTTCTAGCCATTTCTTAATTTTGGTAAACCGTTGAAAATTATATCAAATTTCTTCTCTACTACTCCAAATTCTTTCAAATCACGATGTCAATCCTTACTCAAACAAATTGTTTCTAGCGCCAATATGTAGTTGCAGAAATCCTACACTACACCCCTCACAATAATCCACACAACTAAGACATTTGAAGATGAATAACAATGATTTATTGATTAATTCCTTGAATGTTTACAAGATAAGATAAGATAGAAAAGAGCTAAAGAAATTACAATCACCGCACATTTTCTCTCTCCTAATGACTTGTCTAACACTCCGAAAAAGAACTCCCCACAATGAGGCTTATTCAACTCTTTATATAGGGTAGTACACAATGGATGACGACTAAAAGTTGTCCTTTATTTTCGGGAATGACTTGCGAAATATCGAAAGTGTACAAGTATTCATTCTCGCAACTCTCCTAAATTTCGCTAGGTCTTCACACCTTTCTCGTGTTTTGTCTGTCGTCATTCATTGCGTCATTTATATTACTCTTCTGCGACGCCTTCGCGATGTTGTCATTTACTAATCTCGCGAAATATTGATGTTGCGTTATTCAGATCTTACAAGCTCAGATGGACCTTAACTAAATCAGTAACTACGAGTTAAATCCTTATATGATAAATTGAATGAAACAAAATCGATATTGTTAGTCTAGGTCTACTCCGACTCTTTCTCGGATAGCTATATGGAAACTTGATATTTCTTAGAGAATTAAGTTATTTTTATGGAAATGCTTACAAAATGCTTTATGCACAAACTTTAAATTATGTGGAAAGGTGAAGGATGTTGAACCTCATTGTACCATGTGTGGAATTGAAATAGAAACTACTGAACACCTCCTTATACATTGCCCTTATGTCAAAGAAGTACGAAACTCAGCTCCCAATACTCTCTCTCTTAATTTAGATAGTTCAAGAACTATTTTAGACATTTGTAAGGATTGGATCAATAACCCTAGAAAAGAGATTTCCTTACAATTAATGCTTACTAAGATGTGGTTTATTTGGAAGGAAAGATGTAATAGAGTTTTTGAGGACAAAACCAAAACATCTATGACCTTGGCTATAGAAATACAAAGCTTTCGGGTCAAATGGAAGTCTTCATTAGGTCAACCAAAAAAATAGCATAAGAAGGCCTCAAATCCAGTCTGGAAGGCACCACGTAACAACACACTTAAGACAAATGTCGATCCGCTTGGTTTCGAATATTTACCATCAAGTTATGTTATAATTTTGAGAGATGTTGCTGGCAATTCAGAAGGAGGAAACGCAGGAAAGTCAACAACCCCAGACCCTCAAGAAGCGGAGGCTTTAGGAGTTCTACAGGCGTCTAATTGGGCGCATGAGAAAGGTCTAGAAAGCTTCAGCATAGAAGGGTATTGCGAAAGCCTCTTCAACTACTTTAAAGGAAAGAACTCTGATATATCTTAGCATTCCAAAGCTTATCTAGATGAAGCAGACAAATTAGCTCATCTGTGCAACAATTTTTTGGGTTTCTCTTTCTTTCCAAGATCAGGAAATATGGTAACAAACAGCTTAGCTAAATTTGTTAGAATTTTAAATTCGTGATCAACTGTTTCATGTGAATCTACCCCTCCCTCTTGTATTCAACAACAACTACTCGTAGACAAATCTAATATCAGAAGATCCGCCAATGGATCATTATTAGATGGCTCTACTCCTTTGGGGTCCTAGTCTTTCTAATGAAATGTCTTATTCACAAAAAAAAAAAAAAAAAAAAAAAAAGGAGGGGGATGGAATCTGACTACATTTTTTACTCGCCAGTGTCAGATGCCAGATCCTTTGTGTTTTCATTTTCTAATTGCCTGACTCGAGATATGACTCCGCTCATACGTCTGATTTGATTCAAGCACATAACCCTCTTATATAATAATTTTTGAATCTGATGTAATAATAAGTCGATACATACGAATTAGTTAAGTTTGAAAATCACAACCACCAATAACACACAGTCGATATTATATTTTTCAGGGGTAAAACTCAATATTTGTTGTAGTAGCTCGGTTTATGAAGCATGACGATGGGGCCTGAATTACACTGCTTGAGGAAAATTCATGGATTCACAGAATATGCTCTTTGGTTTGATGAGTAGTTTTATAACTAAAAGATTTCAGATCCTCACTAACCGCCTGAAAGGGTGTTAATTCACGTTAAACTTGAATGATTAACATTACGTGGCACGATAGTTTGGTGATTAATGGATGAGCGATGCATTTACAGCACGCTGAGGTGCCATGATATGCAAGCCTGGCTTTTTAGTTAGTATAGTCGAATTAGTTAGTACAATCGAAGGAAGAAGATAACATGACGCATAATCGGCCAGCACTGTTGCGTCAATAGTGGTGCATCCAAGGTCAATGTGCAGCCGCGCGCCTGGGTAGCTTGATTGCCACAAGTGTCCAAAATGTTCCTGGCCGTAAATCGGAGACAATTTCTATGGAGAGTTCTGCGAGGTCTTGAAAACTTCAGAAGATTTTCCGATATTTTTTGGTTGAGTTAATCATTTTTCTAATTAGGCTTCCACCTACTGTTATCATCAAAATCTCTATTTTATAGACCAAGATTCTTTCACTAAAAATTAAAAACCCCGAATCCATTATTATTGGATTTTAGTACATTCCTGGAAGATGCCAAAATTTCATAAAATATACATTTGCAAAACAAGGTATACTTAATTGTTGTATTATTGCTTCAAAGAAAAAGAAAAATTTGTAGTTGTGCTATAAATAGATGCCCCCTGGATCTCATAAACCACAACTAGCAAGCATTTCAATTCATTATATAATCATGGAGTCCTCTCGAAGCAATAATTTCTCATTCGTTGTTCTATTTTCGCTGATATTAGGCTCATCACTGTTGTTTCGTAAGTATATTGAAGCTAATTTTTTTGGATGTCCTTTCCGTTGTGCACTATATGTATACAAATATCCTATTAATATTGTCAGTGTTAGCTAATCTCACATTTTTTGTTTTGAATTCGCAGAGGCGGAAGCTCTAACATGTGGCGCTGGCGAAACTTACGTGCTTAATAGAACTGTTCATGTCAGTTCCGATCAGTTCTGCAGGACTTGTCCTGTCGAAGTCGAAGAATTATGTAGACTGCAAGGACGACCTGTGTCCACAGTAGAGTGCAACTGGTGGAATTCTCCGCCACAGCTAAGCTAAGGGAATCCGTGTGCGAAGGTTGTTGTGGTAAACCTACCGCAGCACCAGCGCGTCCAATATCAAACACTGAATGTCAAGCAGGCGACATTGAGACATCTTTCCCCTTGTATACTAATTTCCCTTGGGATTGTGGCCTATGTCAAGAAGGCTGCAAAAAGAAATGTGCGCATGAAAGCAAATGCATGAAAACTGGACGTGCGAAGGTGTCCAGAGAAATGTGCACATACATGCAATATTGGGGGCAAGCTATTTTTGTTTGCAACTGTTGTTGCAGAAAGACAAACGGCCCACTAATATCGATTGGATTATAAGATATTTAGCCTTTGTCATGCATCTTGTTTGTGTGTTTTCTCCGTGAGCTAGCTGCTGCGGTTCATTAAGAATATTGATCTAATATGGTAAGTTCGGTAGAACCTTATACATATTTCCATCAATATGATTGCTGAACCATAATAAAATTGAATAAACCAGCAGCATGCACATATCCTGTAGTTGTTTTGGCATTTGATTTTGTTTTTCTGTTCGTAGTTGTGTTTGTATTTGCATGGTTATATTGTACTTGTCGGTGTTATTTATTAAATGAATAAGCATCTTCTTATTGTGATTATATAATATTTATTCTAGTAACTGGCTATAGGAATCTGCTTAGGTCCTGGTACAAACTACAAAGTAGCACGACCCTCGCTTCTTTGCACGACCCTCGGTTTTTATTAGGAAAAAGAAGAAAACCATGAGAAAATACATGAGGTTTTTTTTAGCAAAAAAGTAACGCCGTTGCCGGGGATCGAACCCGGGTCACCCGCGTGACAGGCGGGAATACTTACCACTATACTACAACGACTTGTTGTTTGATTAACCGAAGTAGAACTATTGAACGAACGGCTAGCCAAGTTGCCGAAATCCAACTTGTTGCAATGAAGCTGCAACATGCATGCATTGTGCTCCATGTTGCAAGTACAAAAAAACCTAAAAGCTCCATCATACATCTGACATATTTGTGCAAGCATGTGATCTGAACATTCTTTCCCTATCAAGTTGTGAAGAAGAATCTATAGCAGAGACAAGAGATTAAGAGCTTTTTTTTCTTTTTCTTGTAGACAGTTTAGCCAGTTTTGGTGACCACTTGCATCATCATCTACCTACCTAGATAGTGGCCACTCGCACTGTAAATCTTTTAACCTGCCATACTAAATATTCTGTCAGAGAAGAGTCACAACCAGCTTTGCATATATACAGTACCTGATGATCTTTATTCACGTGAATGCCTTACTTTTTATTGCTCCATTTCTGTATAATTGTGGATGATAATGTGAGTGAGACTAACCTCAAATCATCAATGCCATATTTACATGGCCTAGGTATTTCCAATGCACAAAAATGACATCGCTGCTAATGGGTGTTCTTAAATTGGCGTGGGTTACTAATTCAGGGATCCAACTATGAGAATTGTTTTGGTCAATATGCATGATTGGATAACCCCGCATGAAATTTGTTAACCACTTTAGCCTTTAAAATGATCCTGACGTGCATATACCTTTACCATAATCACCTTTGAGTGATAAACTTTTTTTAGCCAAATATATATAGTCATCAGACAAAGGAGTATAACTAAAAGACAAATGCTATCCCACACGATTTTGCGGGATACCGGCTTCTAAGACGTTGGATAAGCAAATAAGTGGTTAGATTTGCACTAAGTTTAGGATCCACCACCCCAAAGGGTTAAAGGCTTCTGGATCTGGGTTTTAGTTGTGGGACATAGTGATCTAACGACTTAGAAGCCGCCATGGGAAAGCATCCTGCATGGTCGTGCGGGATAGTACTACTCTAGCTAAAAAACATGCCAAACAACCTGCCATGTCTTCTGTGATTTTCCATAGGATTTGGCCTCTCAAATAAGGAGACAGCAATAGATCAAGGAGTTAATGAATTTGTAGTTTCGCAGTAGCTAGCTAAACCCCACATTTTCCTTTTTTGGCTCATGTGGTCGACATGTGCAATGTTTTACTGTAGTTTTTTCGGTTATTGAGTGCGGCATATGGTAGAATTTAATGAGCAGCAACTATGATCTAACGCCTTTAAATTTTTAGGACCCATTCTGAATTTATTGAGTTGGAGTTATGTACATCAACAAATATCAAAAATTCAGATTATCAGTTTCAACTCTTCACATTTGATTACCCCTCGTGATTTCACCTGGTTATTGTTGGATTGTACCACCCACCTTATCTTCTCAAGTGTTGGTTCACAATGGAGTAAATTTCTAACGTCTGTCTGGCTTTGATACTTAAAGTATTTACTTAAAAGAAAAAAAAATATCAAATTTTAAATAATTTTTCATCTATCCATCCGAATGGGTAGTGTGCACTCGACAAGCTTGTGTTTTGTCAAAAGTGGACTTGATGAACCCACGTCCTCAAAAGAGAGTCCCAAAGTCTATCTATTAGGTAAAAGCCACTCTGATGTTAATGTGTCGTGAAAAAAAAAGGGAAAGAATATAGTAAATATACAACATTATTTACTGTAGTATAATAGCAAAGTCATTAAGTGATAATACCAGTGACATGAGTTCGATATATTGGCACCAAATTATTTAAATCTTTACGGATCAAAAGAATATACAACATTACTCTACTGGAGTATTTAATTTGTTAAGTTGAAACTAATGATTTGAAAATGAAATCATTTCCACATGATTATATTGGTTGGCACAATTTGTTTTTAATTTTTTCACGTAGATGAGTTCCAATTTGAGAGTATATCATCTTCCATATTTTCATGACATATGCAAAGACAAATTAATTAAGTTAAATAAGAAAAAGATAATTTCAAGATAATGAATTTTGCATAAATTTAATATATTAAATTAAGAAAGAAAAAAGAAAAATAATAGTATACATTTCAAATATATATAGATATAGATCTAGGATACAAAACAAATCAAGAGCGCTCATTTTCGATCATGGATCATGTTTTCTACCATTAGGAGATTGATCATCAAGACGATTAATAAGATACAATGCATTACTAGTAATTCTAGCTAAATTATTAATCTTCTTCTTAATCTCATCTTTATTAATATCACCATCAACGGTCTTAAATCCATCAAGACAAGTATCTTCATACGTCAAAGCAGCACTAACCCATGTCTGAACGTTACTTAATTGCCACCGAAACGTTCTGCTACGAAGATGTTGCAACTCCGAAAGAGTTTTTTTCAACTGCTCAACTGAATCAGTCATCTCTTCAACACAATCAGTCAAAGCACCGTTTTCTCTTTTACTACCACCGCCACCGTTACGTTTTTTCGAAAGATCTTTTAAATAATCCGATACTTTTTGTGCACGAGCTAAACTTACCGTCACAGCTGCTTTAGCTACATCGTTTGGTGTATTAGCTTGACCCATGAATGAAGTTAGTGTTCTTAAACAAAGATCTGGGTAGTTTGCATGGATACATGATGACTTGACTAGGTTTTGCGGTGTACCGGTGTTATGGGCAGTGGTGGTGGTGGTGGAGTAGGGGAAAACTAGAGTTATGAGAAGAATGGAGAGGAGAAGAAGATGAAGAGCCATTGGAGAAGATAATGTGGTTTTTGAAGAGTGTGGATGGGGTTTTTGGGTGTTTGCAGTGGTTTATATAGTGAAAGGTGATGTATGGGGGTGGTGGAGATATAGGTTGCTGTTTTTACTACTTGGTCCTTCGAATTTGATGGGTTTTGTGGAAATGCCATTATGATGAAGAAGATATTTTACAAAGTTCAGTTGCATGGATATCAGGGATGATGTTATAGGGTATGGTCTTTGTCAGTTGATGGCTGGCGTGGGGCATTTGACCCTACAATTTCAGCATCCAATAATGGTACCTCGTATTTTTCTTTTTCTTGTTTTTATGTACTTAAATAAGATTTATTATGCTTAATTTTCTTGTTGTTTAATCAGGGACAAAGCCATAACCAAAGACACACAAAAACGAAAATTCACTAAAACTTCTACGGCCAGGCACCATGGACAGACAGTTACATTTACTTACCTCCTCCCATTTAAACACCATCCAAGTCCATTAAGTGGAGAATTTTTCCCATTTCTTTGAAGATATTCAAACTAAAGAAAACAATCAAAAGTTTTCTTTTTACATGAAATTATGCCTGTTATTAAGGGTAGATCATAGATGAGTTCAAACTTTAAATAATTACATTTCCCTTTTCAACCCATCTTTTGAAAAGTAATTTCAGCATCTGAGATTATCTTAAGCATCTGAGATTATCCTGAGAACATAGCCACAGAAATAAGAGAGACATTTATGCATCATTGTAACTAAGTGGAGGTTACTAGCGATGATGATTACATTTGTGACGCATGCCATAGACAAAGTGCCTCAGATAACGGCCAATCTACTTACCTTGGGGGCCTTGACTCTTTTGCACTTCTGGTTTCATACCAGATTGATATTCTAATTTCTTGGACTGCAACACGTAATCATTCGTCACTAAATGACTGATAATCTCTACGCAAAGAAAACATTTTATTTGATTATTAGTAAAGTAGAAATATATTGATCAAAAGATGGGATACAAAAGGTTGAACATCTGAACGAAAATAAAGAGAGAAGAGTACATATAAGCATCAATAACAGGCAAGCACAAATACAAATTATTGTAGAAATAATTCAAGTTGTGACTTTCTCGGCCAAAATAATTCACATTCACTTACGTAGGATTTATCTTTTATGCTTCAAAAAGGAATTTATCGACCATTCTTTGATGATTTATCTCGAGAAAGATTTCACTAGGTCCATTTGATTAGTGACATTCACGGCTTAAATTTGGCCACATATCCGAAGTGATGTTAATGGATTTTTTGGGTGTGTATGTTTTTTCTCGGTAGGTGTAACACTCGTCTTTCTGTGGCTGAGGATATATATTTATCAGGATATTTTGCTAAGCTATATTTAGTTGTTTGACATCCGTGCCTTTCACTCTTCTTATGTTCCCCGGACGCTCTATGGTGATGCAAATGTTATTTTGGTTAACTATAAGGTCAGTTCTGAGAACATTCAGGATCTAATAGTTGTGGTAATAGATACTGCAAGGCCTGCCTGCAATTATAACTCAACTGCTACCAATCCTAAATACCAACCACCGTCATTTAACCTGTCTGCTAGCTCTGTGAGCAAATGCCAGACAGTGTTTAAACCTAGCCACTTTATTATGTACATCCTTTCCCATAACAGATTTCTGCCACCCTATGACTATCTGTTTCAATTAATCAAACTGTTGACAACAAATATCTTTCACGTGTTTCCATCTGCTCCTGCTGCACAACTGCCGGCGCCATATGGATGACTCTAAAGTCGAAAATGGAAATCTATTATCTTCTACTAAAGAGACATTTATTTATCCATCAAAAATTAGCTTCCCGGATACCAGGAAATTCAATGTGTTGTGACCAAGATTAGAGAGAGTTTAACTTGCACTTGCTAAGGTGCCTTTGCCTTGATCCGGATCCGAATTGGAGAAAGTGAAATACGGGTCCAGCAAATTCAATGTGCTGTGACCAACATTGAAGTGCTAGACAGAAGTTAGTGAAAGTGGTAAGCTGTGGGACACATGCCCCCTAATTATAGTGTTTTGCTTTTGTAGTTATTGCTTCAGTAAGCATTTATTCCGATCATAAATGGGGTAAACAATTGACGGTTCTCACGGAACCGACACTTCCAAGAAAACAACAATCGTCTAGGCTAGGGTATTAGGCAACCTGCTAGCCCTAATGAACTCGCAGGTTAATGCATTTTAGCTTGGCTCACTAACATTCAGGTGAATTCATTGTGGGATAGACGAGCTAGATATAAGGTCTGCACTGTCGGGTTGAGTCAGATTCGCCTAGTGGCAAAAGCAATGAATATGATCAGTTGCAGAAAACAAGATGCCAAATCAGCTGCCAGCTAGTTTCGAATACGAATGATCTTAGTGGACTATGATCCTTGCGGACTTGTAGACAAATGTTTCAACTCCACAAGCTCATTAAGATTTTTTCTCAGTAGGGCCAAGTTGTCCCACTATATTGGTGCCCCCACCCCCACACCCCCCCCCCCCCCCCCCCAGAAATGCATCTGGACCCAATTATTGAAAGGTTGGTCACGGGGCCTCAAGGGGTTCGTGGTTTAAAATGCAGCGGGCGGGAGAGTGAAAGACTGCCAGGAATATACAAATTAGGGAAATATACTAGATCCGATCACTTTGGGGTAAACCATTGAGTCATTCACCAAGCCGACACTTCCATAATTAAAATAAAACTGATAAACATGAGCATCAGAGGAAACTAAACAGATTGAGAGAAAGATCTCTATTGCATTGTATTATTAGATTGACAAAGCCATAGTACATATACAAGGATTACAATGAGAAGAAAGGAAACAAAATATACAAAAGATACGTACAATATTATGACAACACCAAAAAATATATATATGCAGTTAAAGAGAAGATATGAAAAGATACTATAGTATCTCGTAACACCCCCCCTCAGACTCAAGATGGTGTTGAACTCATCTTGAGTCTGGTAAGCAAGAACTTTAGTCGAGGAGCAGGATGTGACTTGGTGAATAAATCTGCCAATTGAAATTCTGAGCTTACGTGAGGAAGAGTAATTGTTCCACGCTTAAAGTGATGTGTTGTAAAGTGACAGTCAATCTCTATATGCTTAGTTCTTTCATGAAAACGTCATTATGAGTAATTTGAATTGCAGCTTTGTTGTCACAAAAAGAGAGGTGTAGGCGTAGAAATGACAACTCCCATGTCACCGAGTAACCATCGAATCCATATGATCTCGGAAGTAGTATGAGCTAGAGCTCGATATTCCGCCGTCAAAGACTTGAACGAGATACAACACCGCTTCTTACTTCTCCAAGATATAAGAGACTCTCCCAAGAACAAACAATACCCCGTAATGGATCGCCTATCTCGTAACATCCCCCGCCCAATCAATCCGAGTATGCTTTAAGAATAAGTTTCGATTTGGATGAGAACCGCAACCCCGATATAAGGTTCCCTTAAGATAACGAAGTATTCTAAGAACAAGAACATAATGATTAGAACGAGGAGCCGACATGAATTGGCTTACAATATGAACCGCATGACTTATATCGGGTCGAGTAATGGTTAAGTAATTCAGACTGCCTACCACTTGTCGATATAATGTTGGATTGGATAGAAGTGTTCCATCTCGAAGAACCATGTCCGACATTCACTTCAAGTGGAGTGTCTGTCATTTTAGCATCGTAATTCCAGAGCGTGCAATGATTTCGATGCATATTTAGCTTGAGAAACGAAATAACCATCATTTGATTTGCTCACCTCAATACCAAGAAAATAACCGAGTGGACCAAGATCCTTCATTTGAAAGCATGTACTTAGATGACTTTTAAGATTTCCTCGATACCTTCGATGTCACCTGATAACCATATCATCTACGTACAATAGAAGGATTACAATACCTTTGTTTGATGATCGTGTAAACATTCTTCAATCGTAGTAACTCTGTGTAAAGCCATATTGAAGAATTGCACTAATCGAATTTTTTTCAAACCAAGCACGAGGTGCTTCTTTCAAATCCGTAGAGAGCTCGACGAAGTTTACACACCTGATTTGGAGCATGATCTAATCCAGGAGGAGGACGCATGTATACTTCTTCTTGCAATTCCCCATTAAGAAATGCATTTTTCACATCCATTTGATGAAGATCCCACTGTCGAACAGCATCAACTGCAATGAGTGTACGAATGATTACCATGCGTGCAAGAAGGAGCAAATGTTTCCTCATAGTCTATGCCATATTCTTGAGTATATCCCCGAGCAACAACACGGGATTTACATCGTTCAAGACTCCCATCGACTTGGTTTTGACTTTATAGACCCATCTCGCTTCCAACAAATGATTTTCCAGGAGGAAGATCTACCATTTCCCATGTACCAACTTCTTTATGTGCAGCTAACTCATCTTTCATTGAATCGCTAACTGTATACCATTTGCAGCTTCTCTGTAGTTTCTTGGTTCATAAATAGACATAATAGTAGATAATGAGCAATGGTAGTGGAGAACTTAGTTGGAGGTCTTATATTGCGAGGTGGCAATGTGTCAACTTGAGGATCGAGAATCTCTTTCCAAGGAAGCATTGTTAGGTGGAGGCATACAGTGGTCAGGCACAGCTGGAATCTGATGAGTATCATCTGTATGTGAAATAGTTTCATTACTAGACACAGGCACTAGAGATGTATTGGTGCTAACTTCACTAGAAAAGGGATCAGTGTAAATGAAGTTCTCAAAAAAAAGAGGATTTACTGTTTGGAAGAGACCAAAATGGAACCTTTTTCCAAAAAGTTACATGTCTAGAGACTCAAGTTTTCTACTAACGGGATCATAGCAGCGATATCCTTTTGTTCAATACCATAGCCAAGAAACACGCATAGAACATTCTTTTGAGTAAGTTTTATTGCATGTTCACGCTCGGGAAGAAGAACAAAACACGTTGAACCAAAGATTTTAAGCTCGGAGTAATCAGGTTTCTTACCGTAAAGTCATTCATAAGGAGAAATACCTCCAATGATAGCTGTTGGAACACGATTGATGGTATAAACCGCTATAAGGACCGACTCTCCCGTAAATTGGATGGAACCGATGCGTAAACTAGTTGAGTCCTAGCAGTTTCAATAATATGACGATGTTTTGCGTTGCAACTCCGTTTTGCTCGAGTTTCGTGACAAGAGAGTTGTAGTAATGTGCCTTGAGTTTTGAGAAAATCTTTGAAAGGAGTGGATATATATTCACCTCCTTGATCAAGACGAAAGATTTTGATAGTTTTACCAAATTGAGTTTTGACCATAGTTGAAAAGGTTACATATAACTTAAGAAACTCTGTTCTTGAACTAAATAGATAAACCCAAGTATATCGAGAATAATCATCAATGAAACTCACATAGTAAAATGAACCTCCTTTAGACATCACCGGAGATTTACCCCAAACATCGAGTGAATAAGAGCAAAAGGTTCGGTAGTTTTGAAGTACTTGCATTAAAAGAAAGTGTTGGTTGTTTTCCAGTTTACAAGAGATGCAACTAGGTTCTTTGTCTACTTGTGTATCTCCTAGTAAACCTTTATTGACTATATATGAAAGACGAGAAAAAGAAACATGACCTAGTCTAGAATGCCAAGACATGAAAGGAGATGTGGAGTGGGATGTAGTAGTTGAAGCCGCAACATGATTTCGAGTTTGGGTGGAACAATCAGAGTCTGAAGAAGATATAATCGACCCAATATACGACCTATCCCAACTAGCTTCCCCGTTTTGAGATCCTGAATAGCACAACCAATAGGAGAGAAAACAATGTTAAAACCTTGATCACATATTTGACCAATTGAAATGAGATTCATTGTAATCTTAGGAACAAGAAGAACATCCGGTACACGGATGTTATTTGAATCTCTAACCACCCCAATATGACCGGCGATTACAACGGTTCCATCCAGCCAGTGTGAATCTTAGGAGCAACAACTGGACAAAGATTGTCAAAAACTTTTAAATCATAAGTCATATGATGGGATGCTCCAGAATCTAGATACCATCCAATTGAGAAAATACCTGAAGGAGTAGAGAAGACAGACGCAGCTACAGTATTGTTACTGACTGAAAGAGCTTGTTTAATCATCTCCTGTATGTCAGCAATACTAGGTGATGATGTATCAACTGGAAATGTTGATGCAGATGGCAATGATTCAGCATATGGGACTGGTGCAGCAGAGAATCTACTTGGACCATTAAACCCTGGTTGTACCATTAGCGTTTAACCTTCGCATATTCCTGAAGGTTGGAGATGTGCAGTTTCTAGTAGAGTGTCCAAGTTCTTTGCAGTAATTGCACTAGGTAGTAGGAGTATCTTGCGGTATTGCAACATGTGGCAGGGTACAGTTCCTTGCTATGTGACCAATTTTCTTGCAATTATGACAAGTAGGTTGTGAGGAATCACGATGTGTTAAAAGACTATTCTTCTGATTGTTGAAGTTTGGACGAGATGCTGGCATAGCAAACACTCCTGAGATCTCGGCTTGATCCGTTTGCGTTTTTCTTCGATGAATCGCCTCGATAAAGCGGTTTCTACACAGATGGAAGAGGTGAACGATGAAGAATAACACCTCTAACTGATTCAAACTCTTCTCGTAGAGCCATCAAGAGTTGAACCAGTCTTGTCTCTTCTCTATATTTCTCCCATATTGCCAAGTCGGTTGTCCATTTTGGCTCCATAAGTGCAAGTTGATTCCAAATCACGGACATCTCGTAATGAAAATCGAAATCGATTGATCCCGTGGTTGCTTCATAGAACGAATATCTTGTTCAAGTTTGTATCTTTGAGCAAAGTTGATTTGTGTGTACCTTTTTGCAAGAAAGTCCCACGCATCTTTTGCAACTTCAAAGCCGGTAAGTCATCTCGATTGATGTAATCACTGTGTTGCCAATCCAAGTCAGAATCTTGTGATTATTTGTCTCCCAGGTTTCAAGATCACTTGATGATGTGTCTGTTCCCTTGTCTTTGATGATAGAGGTAGATGCTTTGGGTTTTCTTTCTGTCCCATCTATGTATTTCCACATGCTTTTGCCTTTGAGAAAGCTTTTCATAAGAAAAGACCAGTGCGTGTAGTTAGTACCATCTAGTTTTTGCAAGTACTAGGTTGAAAATCTTCGCGTGACATGATTGTCGGGGAGGATGAAAGAGAAGTAACTAGATTAGGGTTTATAAATCAAGGTAAAAAAAAAAGATGATTCTGGTGGCTTAAGAAGATTGTTTGTTTGCAGCAGAAGGTGGCCTTTCAGATCTTACCTAGCTCTGATGCCATGATAAACATGAGCATCAGAGGAAACTAAACAGGTTGAGAGAAAGATCTCTATTGCATTGTATTATTAGATTGACAAAGCCATAGTACATATACAAGGATTACAATGAGAAGAAAGGAAACAAAATATACAAAAGATACGTACAATATTATGACAACACCAAAAATATATGCGATTAAAGAGAAGATATGAAAAGATACTATAGTATCTCGTAACAAAAACAACTGGTTAGCAATGGATGAGGCAATTGTAGCCCTCATGCATTACTCCGCTACGAGTTAGAACGAACCATATTAGGTCTAGGTCGGCTGACTGTGTCAGATTTGCCTAGTGGCCAGAGTAGATATCCATTAGATGCCAAATCAGCTGCCAGCTGTTTTTAAATTAGAGTGATCCTGGTGGATTGTGGTCATGTGGCTTAGTCGCTTTGAGGACAAATTCTTCACTCCCCAAGCTTGCTCAGATTTTTTCCTTACTATCTGGGGTCTGTTTAGGGTCAGGTTCCTCCCCATGCGGCCATGCCCCCTGCATTGCCTGCAATGCACCTAGGCCCAAATATCTTTGAAAGGTAGGTTCTTGTCCGAATTGCGACAAAGACGTTAGCGAGGAACGAATAGTTTAGGGCAAGTAAATGAAATTGTCAAACTTATGAGTTAGGTATATGTTTTTCATGTAAACACCATTAGTTCAACTTTTTATTCGTACATACAATGAGATATCTATATACCCACTCTTATCTGCAGAATATATGACTTTGGCCCCTGGTTCCATTTTGGTAGTACAAATTGTTTTATATTAACTTAACACAAAATTGGTTAAAAAGACCAAAATCAAAATTTCCTAGGTGAAAAGGACAGTCAGATTTAGATACTGTTTAAATGGACAAAAATTTAATAATAAAGGGATGTAAATCGAGTTTCATCCGTCCATTTTCAAATATTTTTTCTTTTTTTTTTATTTTACACAGGATGCATCCAGTTTCATCCTTGATATTGTTTAAGTTTAAGCCAGGATGAATCCAGTTTCATCCTTGTTATTTTTTTTTTGTCCATTTCACCCATAAAATTTTTTACTCGTCCATTTGAACCGTGTTTTAAATTTTTTTGGACAAATGACCCATTTTCTCTTAACTTAATGGGTTCGTTTTTACTCCATTGATATGGATTTACTGCACAAGACAAACTCACAAAACTGTCATGGTTACACCTACTATAGATGGTTAATAAATTGTACAGGATTTAAAGGAACCAAAATTCAGTGAAATTTGGACTCAGTAATGTTTTGTTTTGCATAAATTTATTGTCTCCGTGAAATTTAGTACAGTGATTCCATGTTAACACATATTTATCCGGAATAATTTATCGTGGGTTTACATGGTGTTTGAGTGGACATGAAAAACATATAAAATAATTTAGAATACAAATAGAATACAAAAACACAAATAAAAATTATCGGTTATCGAGTTATATAACCTGGTAAGATTGGGGTATACCCAATAAGATAAAATCTGGTCATTATGAAGTAAAACCTAGCCCTTATTTAATTAACCTTGTATTTTCTAAATGGCTAATATGCCCTTGTTTAATTAACACTAAAAAATCTGATTAGGTTAATTATTTAAATTTAGATTAAAATTTTGAAAATGAGAATTCAGTGTATTAAACCTTTTATATGTCTTATAAGTTCGATTTCGATCAAAAAATTTAGTTTTGAAAATATGAAAGGCCGGCAAGATCCAGGTTTGAATAAGGTGTCGACTAAGATCCGCCGGCTTGGTCTGTGTTTGAATAGGATGCCGATAAGTCTAGCCGGCATGGTCCGCGGATGAATAACACGCCGACAATTTTCAAGCCGGAAGGGTCTTTGAATGAATAATATGTCGACTATCTTGGGCCAGCAATCTAATGGTCGGCATGTAAATATTTCCTACCATGCCGGCTATAATGTCGTCGGCATGCACATAATTACAAACACTGCCGGCTGACCTATAGTCGGCATGCTAATGATTTATAACACTGCCGGCCTGTAGTTATACCCAATGTAAAATGAGAATATGGGAAGATGTAATTCACTTTATTCATGCAATTTTGGTTACTACATTGATTGAAACATAAAACCTAACTCCTTCTCGACGGAAAAACGAATGCACTTAGCATGTGCATCAAGCCTTTGAACCCCTAGGCGACCCTAGTGGACGAGTTATAGTCTCGTGAGGGTTTACATAGAGGTCTACCCATAAAACCTATACAAAAACTTCTAAAGCCATTAATCTTCCTCCTTCGAAGACGATACAACATCCAAGTAATCCGGGTTATCCTCCCGGATTCTTTCTCCCAAGAAGTGATAGCTTGCATCGAACGCGAATGCTTCACCATTTTCCTCCAAGTAGCACGCTTTCACGATTTCGTGCTACAAAAACACAAAAACAAACTTACATTTGTTAATGTCGTTTCATTGGAAGATAAAACAACATGGGTTACGTAAAAAAAACCACAAAATTGCTTACAAATTGTGCAATGGACAAGGTGAAGGGGAGAGCGTTAAAAATCCGACGTTACAGAGCTAAAAAAGCAAGTATCGCGTTTTCGATGACAAGGTTCCTATCGTGCACTTGTTGAACACTTCTTGCATTAGGATTCCCAAACTCTTAGATAAATTTGTTGTGTACCCTAGCCCAAAAGGTTTTGTAATCCACCCTTTCGGAGGATTGACGTCTAACTCGAGTTTCCGCATACCAAGCTTTGGTGATTTCCAAATCTTCATTAGAATCAAATGAAGCCATTGTTATATGTAAAGAACTATTGGGTTAGTTAGATGGACTGTATGATGATATGAGCTTCGGAGAGTATATGCAAATAGTTGTGTGTTGTTTTGTGGAGATAAGTAGTGTATTTATAGGACGGTGCCCAAATTTGGCCGTCATAGTGCATAAGTACAAGTCAATCAATGCAATTGTACTTGCAAAAAATTTGAATTTTAAAATTATCGGCGAGGTTTTTATTTTGCCAACTATGCCGACCAAGTCCGGCCGGCATGGTCGTGATTTTGTTACCATGCCGACCTTATATGATTTTAGGCATCAGGAGAACATTTTCTTCTGTGTATCCGCCGGGAATGTATTGGTCATTACCATGCCGGCTATGATTTGGCCGGCATGGTCGGAATTTTGTTCCCATGCCGACCTTTGATGATTTTAGGCATCAGGGGAAGGTGTTTGCTGCAACAGATAGCCGGCAGGGTCTATAACATAATACCCTGCCGGCTTATTAACAGCCGGTTAGGTTTTGATCTGATTACCTT
Organism: Papaver armeniacum; assembly: GCA_023531295.1. NCBI lineage: Eukaryota > Viridiplantae > Streptophyta > Magnoliopsida > Ranunculales > Papaveraceae > Papaver > Papaver armeniacum. The sequence continues at coordinate 205,422 of JAJJWW010005102.1, forward strand.
GCCGACCCTGGTATGCAAATAATTTCTGGTGTCAGGGAAGGCAGTCTGGCAGTTCAAAACCTTAGGCCTCGGTGTGGTCAGAAATGTAACCTAAAAAAAGCATGTCGGCATAAGTATTAAAACTTTACATAGCTAAACAAACCATTCTTTCAACAACTAGAAATCTAACACTTGTTGTGCAAAATACGAAAACATGTCCCATAAACCTTAAAAAAAATATATTTGTCCAACCGTTAACCTTAACATTTGTCCAACACAACTTAAAGAAATAAACTAGAGACTGCATTCATTCACGACCACGAACACGTCCACGACCACGGCCCCGTTTAGGAACACCACCACTGCTACTACCTTTACCACCACGACCACTACGAGCCCTCTTTTTGTCAGCATTCATCTTGGCTTGTGCTTCCTTCCTAGCTTTTTCTCCCCTCTTTACTTCAGCCTCAGCTTGCCTGAACAATTCAGTGGCATCCTCATTGTCAACATTGCTAGCAAAGTCAATTTGCTTACTTTGCTCTTCAATTGACAAAGGCTCTTCTCTTTCTCTCGCGCAACACATCACCTTCACAAAGGTCTTCAAATGATCCTTCTATTTTCAATTAAAGAAAAATAATTAATAGAATGATTCGATAATGTAATCTTAAAACAATAAGATCGAGCAAGTCTAAAATACTTACAATGCTCTTAAGACTTGTTGCTGGGTCTTTCGATGCCATCTTCTTCTTACGAGCCAATTCTTCAACAGTCGGTTCCCTAATCACAGTAGGACGAGCCCAACCCAAGTACCACGTCATGTATTTCTCACTAGCTTCATGACCGGTGGTCACCTCGTCCAAAAGACTCACATCGATTTTACGGCCACGTCTATCGTCCCAATGTTCTTGAACTGGTGCTGGAGTGTAAGAGACGTTAATAGTTTTTTGGGACGTGGTGCATTCAGCCCTGTTCACAGTAAAGAACGGCTTTTCTTCATCGAAATGAGGTTCTTCTTGGACGTAACCCAATTATCGCATTACCCGATGTGGATCGTACATTGAATATCCACCGGAGCACAACAACAAGGGTCCATAGTATAATGCAACTTCATCTCTCATTTGGATTAAACTTTGAGTTCTAGCATCTCGATACGGATCAAATATCACCTCCTCCGCAGTCAATTTGTCGATGGCAATTCGGAGTTTGATAAGATTTTGTGGCATATCCTTATCCGAGTACCCTTAAAAGCGTACCTTTGCGCTCTTGGCTTATTAACGCAAACATTCACATCCACTTTGATGTAGGAGTTGGCTTTCACCAAAGAAGAGAAGTGCAAATATATCCAAACCTATGCAAAAAAAAAGTTTAGTAAGAATCTTATCTTACGAGAATTTTGCAAATATAAATGATTTAGATAATAAAATTACCTGGAAGAGACATATGTTTAGTTAACTTGCGCAAAGTGAGTGCCCTAGAACCCTTTGTCAACTCATTGTTCAAGAAGGCGACCACCGCAGTACCCCAAGAATACTCATGCATCTTATCTAAGGGATCCAATGGTTGCATATAACTGGCGTCGACCAAGCTTCCGGAACTGTTGGTGAAGATACATTTTCCAGGACGTATAGCAAATAAGCTGACGCGGTAGCATTGATTCGCATCGGGTTCACCCTTCCTTCCTTATCAAATATTTTCTTGGTCTCACATAATGTGTCCCTCAACTTCTTCAGATTAAACTTCTTTCTTAGACGACCATCCTTTTTCTCAAGTATAGCCTCCGTCTCAATCTGATTCCAACCGGATAATTTCTGGCTCAATTTGTAAATATCCTTGAAATCAAAATTATCATCGAAGCCCTCACTGACTTATTTTCCCTCAACCTCGAGGCCTAGAATTTGATGAGCATCATCGGGAGTTATCGCCATCTCACCGAATGGGAATAACATTGTATCAGTCTCTCCGTAGAACCTCTCACAGAATGAAGATACAGTAACTCTATCATGCTCAATATTCGAACTCTCCACCGCAAGCCACAAACCGGAGTTATTGACAATCACTTGCACCTCCTAACATTCATCCTTAAGATCCCAAGTCTTAGTCACTGAACATGAAGCTTGGCGCTTCATGAGACGGGCGGCATGCTTGTTATCCTAAATACCAAAAAAAAAAAAAAAAATGAAAATAAATACAAACACTTGACACAAATTTAAGATAGATACACACTTGAATAGAAAACAAAGACGGATTGAGATTACTTACGATAGTATTATGGATCGTACATGCCCATGAGTCTTTATATCCAAAAAGAACATTTCCACCATCTCTTGGGGCACCCCTTGGAGACTCATTATTTTTCAAAGTGTAACCATCAAGTGAGGGCAGGCATGTGGGAATTAGATGGTTTAGTGATCACCCTCTTCTTTCCAGGTTTTCGAGTTGAAGTTGAAGCTTCGGTTTGTTGAACAATAGCTAGAGTTTGTTCTCCATCTCCATCTCCATCTTCTTCTTCTTCTTCTTCTTCTTCTTCTTCTTCTTCTTCTTCTTCTTCTTGTTCCACTGCCTCTTCAATAATTTCATCTTCTATATCCTTCTCTTTATCTCCATTACCCTCATCATCATCATCATCATTACCTCCTCCAACATTAGGCATGTCCTGATCACCATCATCATCATCATTGTTACCTCCTCCAAAGAAGTAGGAGTTCTTTCATCAACATCATCATCATCACCTCTTTTACCAGATGGAATTGATTGGTCTTCATCTGGAGTGTCGTCTGAATCACTGGGTTCCGATGGTGGTTCAAAATCATTCGGTACACGGATCTTGAGCGTTCTCGGCACAAAGTATGCCCCTCGATGTGTTGAAGTCAATAGTGTTTCACCAACACGAGGAGGTCTTGAAGGAGGACTAAGAGCTTTCAGAGCTGCTTTCTTCTTTGCCTTTTGCAACCTGAACAAGAACGATTAAGAAAAAAAAATATAAGTCGGCAAGGTCGTCAAATACAACCAATCCGGCGGAACAACGGCCGGAAGGTTCGACTAAAACATATATTCCGGCTAAACAATAGCTGGCGGGTATCATTCAAATAACCCGCCAGGTTATAACAAATATGACATAAGGATTTTCCACATTACAGGTTGGCAAGGTCTATTATCCATATATTGCCGGCTAAAATACCATTCCGACTTTCATACTTAAAGGCATCAGGAGACGCAACAAAAAAATTGAACACAGCCGGCAAGGTAAAAGTTCACAACCGAAAAGCTAACAAAAAACAAGAGACGCCAGGCAAATTCTTCAACCTAATACCTTGTAGGCCACACTGCAAGTAGCGATTATAGATACTAGCAAAGCAAGTTCTTCAACCTAATATCTTTCCGCCAACCCTAAAATATGAAATGCTGCAGGATCGATATCATTATACCATGCCTGAAGCCAAATAACTGCAAATTCAAACATTCGATTTTTCTAACATAATTTGACATGCAAACATGAAATTGAAGTACTGGAGTGAGTTTAAGTAGGCCCTTACTATCTTAATCGCACCATTTCTCGTGTTTCAGCGACTGCAAATTCTCCTTCTTCAACTATTTTTTCTTCACTTTCTTTTGAACCAAACTTGCAATTCTAGGGTTATACTCATTGGGTTTTCGATTAGCGTCTTTCATACGACTTTCTCTAGGCCGTGACGGATCCATTTTTGAAGATTAATCGGAACTTTTGAATCGAGGATTACAACGAATTAATCAACGAGTTTCGGTGGTGGGGGATGGAGGAGCCGGTAATGTGTTTGAGGAGGAGAAGAAGAAGAGAAGAAGATGAAATAAAGAGAATGAAAACTGATTTAGGGTAGTAATTAGAATTATAATGGGAAAAGATAGTTTTGTAACTTTACCCATTATGCCTCCCCTTTGCCCTTAAAAAAGAGTCCACTTAAAATTGGGTATACCCCAATTAATCCAGTACACCCAATCTCGCCAGGTTATATAATTATCAGAGTTATATATACCCATTTCAGCCTTTCATTATCGGATCCAATTATCGATAATTGAGACAAAAACATATTTTAGTATTGGAATTGTAAAAGACTTAAATGGGTACTCCACTTTCTCATCGCAAAGGTTAAAAGATGCCCATGCAATATAAAATAATTTGAGTGGACATAGATGAATGAACCAAAACATCACCTTTCATTTCATCATAAAAGGTTGTTATGCGACAAAATAATTTAGAAAAAGCAAAATGATAAACCAAAAAAATTATATACAATTCTCTTGTGATAGTGAATCCCCATTATACCCCTACTCCGTCAAATCTAGCGCCTTTAGCTCCTCATTTTCTCCCATAATTTAACAGCACTGCCGTCAAGAGACGTTAAATCTAAATTACTATACCATCCCAAATCCTTAGTAACCAAAGCCTTTTCCCATTTTGACCTTCCATTGTAGTTACAGTAATCCTCCTCGAGGTGAGCAATAACGTCATTAACATCCACTTCATTCCAACATCTAGTAACTGCCGTTAACCCATCGTTAAAATTAACATCGTCATTCTCCATTGCAAAATGTAGAGTGAACTTCCTCTTGACATTGCCGTCAACTTTAACGGCAGAATCATCTTCAAACAATGAAGTACAAGAGGACGTTAAGACATTATCCTCCTCCACAGACTCATCTGTATACTTCTGATCATCATCATTATCCTGATGATTATGATGAAATGAGTTGGAAGGAGAACCGTTGGATTCATTAACATGTTGATGATGAGAAATAGAACTGACAATTTTAATGCCGCATAAACTAATAACAGCAGTACTTAAAACTGAAATAATCAGAGCCCAAAAATTATCAAGAGCTGAAAATAAAATACCAAAATTACTAGTAACATAATTGAAAATCAGTGTCTCAATTGGAGATGAAGATGAAGCTATTCTTGTTGTTGTTGTTGATGATGAATACTCTAAAATCATTTCCATGGCTGAAAAAACAAAGCAGAATGAACGAACCTGCACTTGAAATAATTGAAGATTTGTTTAGCTGCCTCGGATAGAATTTGTTTATGAAAATGAAGTTGTAAATGATGTTTATATAAGAGTGGTTGAATAAATATGGACCATTTGATTTATTGTGCATGAGAATAAATTAATAAGAAAGGATATTACGTATATGCTTGAGAATCTTGAAATGGAGATGCCATGGTAGATCCAAAAATTATATACCAACATGTGATGTATATTGTGCACGCAGTATGGACCTGTTTTGGCAGGATTTTCAAGTAGTTTTGCGAATTCTGTTAAGGTAGTTGCCCCTTAAAAAAAAAATTCAGGATGGGGTATTGATCATTTTTTTTTTTCATTTTTTAAAGGAACATGCACAACTGAAAATATAAGAGTTTGTCGCCCAACGTATTCTGTTATATTCTTATCTTCTAATATATACCAAGTTCAATTTGCAACCACGTATATTTAAGACTCAAGTCTTTAGACATTTACACCTAATCGTTCCCGAGGCTACGTACTTCATCTGGATGGTTCTGTTCTGGGAAATTGGACCTAGCAGTGTTATATCAAAAAGAACAGGAAAAAAAAAAGAATAGGAAAATCGTGTTCGTTTGGATTTGCTTAGAAATAGACTATTGACGTTAGCCATTTAGAAGGGAACAATCGAGAGCAGTCAGTCATTCAGTACCATACGTTATTCCTAAATCAAGAAATATGTGGCAAGTTGGATAGGCTAGCTGGTACATTAAGTAAGACAGCCTATACAAATACAATGCACGTCAATTGTAAAGCACACCTTGAGTTGATTATTGAGGAATGGTAGGAAAATTATCTGCGTCTTCTAGGTGGCCTTTGCTTTTCATTAGATTAATATTTACAAGTAAAATCAAACAATAGGTGCATATGAATCACCCGACAAAATTTCACCAAACAGCCCTGCACTTGTGAAGGAGGATCCAGAACATAAAGTCTCAAGTTTGATGATTCATACTGGGTCATGGTGATGGTGCCATACGCAGTGGCGGAGTCGGAAAATACAATGGAAGGGCTAAAAATTTCTTACAGAAATTTGGTGGGCTAACTACTAAATATTTGGTGGGCTAACTACTAAATACATGATAAATTAGAGGGCAATTTTATGGTTATTAGGATTTTTGGGGACTAGAGCCAGGGTTAGTCAACCCTGGCTCCGCCACTGGCCCATACCCCAAAACTCGAAGTCAGTGCAATGGCATGTGGCCGTAGCAAATAAATACGGGCACCATGACCCGATTCACAATTCATGTGGTCGGGAAGACACTGTGGTATATTATACAGTACATACACTCGGTGGTGGCATTGCCACCATATGCGGCCAAGCGAAATGGTGCGAATCTAATTATCCAAGTTGCTTTGATAAGAGGACTCGGGTCATTAACAACTTTTGCTACATGTCAAGCTAGGGGTGTACATAGGGTTGGGAAGGCCGGCCCAAGCCTGATTATAGCAAAGGCCTAGCTGAACGGGCTTAGCAACCTAATTACCCATTAAGTTTTGCAGGCCAAGCCGGATAGTAGCAAAAATTTACCGTTGATGGCCTGTCCAAGCCTATAAAACAAGACAGGCCAGGCCGGGCGGGTATCAGGCCTTGTCAAAAGTAAATAAGAAAATAACCAGTGCGGTAGTGTTTAGCAAAATCAGTAAATTGCATAAAATTGTAGATTGTTCAACAAAAATTCATAACACAACTACACAAAACAAATTCATAAAACTACTACTATAAAACTCATACTAATAAAAAGAAAACAATGAAATGAATAATCTATCTGTTGATAACCTTCTTTTTCTAGCTCATCCACCCATGACTCCAGATTCTTTACCGTCGTTTACCTACAAAAATAAAGACGAGTAAATTTTTTATCAACAATTGAAGTATGCAATCTAAGTTATCTAACTGACTTTTAAGTCTCAAGTATTTGTCTATTAGGACCATAAAAATGAAATCAACTAATCCCTAAAGTATCAATGTAGTTGCAGGAATTCCCACAATACATCCCTCACAAGAATTCATAATAATCAACACATCTTTAAGATCAACAATCACACTTTTTATTAATTGAGTTAGAAGTTTTACAAGAAGGAAATGAAATCAAGAATACAACAGCTCTTTTAAACTTTCTCTCTCCTCAAAATTCTCTCCCCTTCTAAAAGATCTCTCCCTCTCTTAGGCATGCTCGGCTCTTTATATAGGGTATTACATAGTGGATGATGACTAAAGTCAGTCCTTTATTTTGGATCCGCTTGCGACATTCTCGCAAGCATACAAATGATAAATTTCGCAATATTCCTAAATCTTGCTAAATCTCCATATCTTTCTCGTGTTTAGGCTGTCGTCATCCGTTGCGTCATTTCTATTACCAATCTGCGATATCTTCGCAATGTACTGTTCAAAGATTTCGCAAAGGTATTGATGTTGCGATATTCTAATCCTACATCTTGCCTCTTCTCATGTCTTCTCTGCGAATGAGAGAATGTCATGAGAATTAGTGTTTCACAATGCCGCAGCCGTTCATTTTTCCATATTCTTTTGTATTGACCTAATTATGTACTTTTATGCAGAATTTATTGCACGTATTTCTTCTTCCATCCCTTGCTTGACACGTCTTTTTCAACCACTATTTCTCAACCGTTCACGTCTACTCTTCGCATTTAATGTGTTTATCTTCTCTAGAATTCTTCTCTCGATACATATTCTTCTTATTCTTTTCTTCTTCTTTTTTACTTTCCTTCTTATCTTTTCTGCAACCTTTCTTCACCGTTTCTCCGTAAATTCCGCTCCTGCTACTGTAAATTTTCTTGTTTCTATTTCTTTTGATCTTTAATTTTTTCTTCATTCACATACGTAGAATGCCTCCAGTTGGTCGTAAATATGAGACTTCTCTTGAAGGAATCCAGAAAGATCTCGAAGGAAAGGGTTTTACATTAGCCACCATTCCCAATCAATGAGCTAAATCCATTCTTTCCGCTAAATTTTTGTCTGTTCATCATTGTGATGATAAAGAAATCATAGTTTCGCTTGGTCAGATTCTCGCTGGCCTTCCCATTCCTCTCTATGATCCTAACCTTCCCTTGTTTTACGAAATTCTTGCTCATGTGAAATTCTCGCGAGCCATCTACCAATTGAGTGCATTCGCTTAATACTTGAATTCTCTAACCGTGGTGCCGGGTAAAGGATCTCTTTATCCAAAAGAAGTTAGGGATCCCGAATTTGAGGATTTAGAAATATTCATGAAAAATACACAGTAGAGAGCTTCTTTGAAAATTACGAAATAATAAACATGAAGAACGATAGAACTCGCTGGGGTGCTCGCTTGAAGAGGAAAGAAAATGTTGCAAGCGATAGAATACTTATGCAGGACATTGACTGGCATTCTGGCAAGAATAATACTCCTCGCTATTCTAAAGATGACAGATGGTGTGTCTTTCCCTTAATTCTGAAGGGGCCTTATATTTCTTGTTCCAATGTTCTTCCTGCGAATCTCGCTGCTTATCAACCTTGGGTATTTAATTGTCCCGAGAAAGAGAAAGAGGTATATTTCTTAAATTTCGCTCATTTTATAGTCTTCATTCCTCTTTATACATATTAATCTTGCGAAAACTTCAGTTTAACAAGCTAAGAAAAAGCTACAAAAGGACTGCTAAGGCAAGCACCCTAGCAGCACTTCGTTCGATCACGGATGAAGTAAGAAATAATTTCTTTTATTATTTTTAATAATATTGTTTCCTCTTTTTCTTATCTTCATTCGTGTGCGAAGGTTGGTGTTGTAACTGTTGAGAAGAAGAAGGATCTAAAGTGGTGAAGACCAAAGGCAAGGGTAAAGGTTATCTTCGCAAGAAGAAATCTTCTGCCCCACATTCAAAGAAGCGAAAAGTTCATTCTCCTTCTCCTTCAAATCTTCGGTCTGGCGAAAGTTCTGATGTTGATGATGATATTGATAGTTCTTTCGCAAGGGAAGATTTTCCACTTGAATCTTCGATGGCACAGTTGTCTAGCATCTTCTCTGACTCCATGCAAGGGATCGGGGATGATCATCTCACCAGCACATGCAAAGCTCTTGCGAATATCTGTGATGCCCCTTTACTAGATGGTGGTGATTCTCTTCATGGAGTCTCCAGATCAGTGACTCCTAGCTTTCTGAATTCACTTGGTATCTTGGTATGTCTTCATTTCTCTTTTTCTTCATAATTTTGATTTAAAGTTATATTATATCTTGACAATTTCATCACTTTTCTTCGCAGACTAGGAAGGATTCTTTCGCTGTTGCCTCAGATTTGTAAAAAAGACTCGGTATTATTGAAAAGAAGAATCTTCAACTTCGCAAAAGAAATGAAGAAATGGAAGCTGAAGTTGTTAATCTTCGCGAAAAGAACAGTCAATTAGAAGCTGATTCTTCCACTCAAAAGGACAAAATATCTAGTCTTCAATATGCCAATAAGCAACTTTATGCTATGAAATTTTTCTATCTTTTCCTTTATTTTGTTTTCTCATTATCCTCCCTCATCTGATTTATCATTTTCGCAGACGTCTATGATCTTTCTGATGAAGCCATTCTCCTTAACTAATTCCCCAATTCTCAATACCCTCCTTGACACCTTAATAATTCTTTAAATAGCTTTTCAAATGACAAGATTAAATCTTTTCCCATAAATGAACTCAGATCCAAACTTCGCCTCTTAGAAATTGACCATAGATCCAGCTTGGGTTTAGCCAACAAATTTAAGCGTTTCTATCTAAATTCTAAAGAGAAAATTAATGCTTTAAGGACCAAGATCAGTGATCTCATAGATGATAAAGATCGCATCTCTAGACAAGGTGCTCAAGCGTTAGCGAAATTCCAAAAAACTCTTCTTGAAGTTCAAATTGAACGAGATGAATCTAACCGCAAAAATGATGTACTTAGCGAAAGAGATAATCAAATTCGCTCCCTTCTTGTCATAAATAATGATGATGAATTCGCTTGGGCTGCGAAAGTTCTATATGACGCCAGAAATAATTTAGGTGTAAACGTTAGTCTTCAAGCTGAGAACATAGCCTTGATTAGGGATATGATTTCTGATAGAGAAGGTTGTTAATTATTCTTCTTTATTAATTGTTCGTCTTTCATAAATTATTATCAAATTGGTGACTCATTGTTATATGTTCGCAGAAGTTGAAGAGAGATTTCGCAAAAGAGTTGAAGAGAGATTTCGCCAAGGATCTTTCTTCTCGCAATGATAAATATTCCAGACTGAAGAGCCAACTAAAGATTACTGTTGCGAATTTTAATAATGACGCTATTCTTTTTCACAATCAGACTATTAAGAATGTCTGTGACGACAATAACATCCCTCATTCCACATATCCTTGCCTCTCAGAAGAAATTCCAAAGAATGTACCCCCTCTGGATATCTCTGACAGTGATGCTAGTGAAGAAGAAGAATAATTTGATGAAGATAAAGGAGAAGAAGAATCAAACAAGAAATAGTTCTGTTTTCTTCTTTCTCTTTTTGTAATATTTGTACATTCGTTCTTTAATCTCCTATTTTTGTAATCTTTTGCTGCGAATTTCTTCAACCTTCAAATGCAAATTTCTTCCTCTGTTATTTGTATCCAAATGAAAGATTAATCAAGTTACTTATGAATATAGAAACATGTATTTTTGCCTCAATTTCGCAGCTGTTTCTGCAAAATCTTCGCAATTAGGTATTTCTTGGTTTTTCCCAAGATTTCATTCTTTTTGGTTCTCTTATGTGGTCTTATTTTGCCTTCCTAGTTAAAGGTCTTATCTTGCCACCTCTTGTCATTGAGACAAAATCGCATGACGTCTTTGCACTTTCATGCAGAAACCCATTTTTATCTTGCCTTAACTTTTTTGTTTTATTATTTTTGTTGCGACAATATGACAGGCCTAAATATTCTTGCGAAAATAAAGCCCCATGACATTGCCGTCGTGCGACGAAATCGCATGACGTCTTTACACTTTCATGTATTGACCCATTGATCTCGTCTTATCTTTCTCTTTTGTATTATTGCCTCTTCAGGATTGTCGCACAAATATGACAAGCCTAAATTTTCTTGCGAAAATAAAGCCTCATGACATTTGCGTCTTAAGACACTTATTAGCTCCCTAATGGAGGGTGCCGCCCTTATCTTCCCCGGTTGCCCCTTCAAGGAGACGACCTCTACCATACAAGGTTGGCTCCTTCCATCTCGGTCTTAACAACAACCAATTGTTTTGACCTCTTATCCCTTTTGCCTATATGGCTTATGGTTACTGAGACTGCACCCTAAGTGGGGTTTTCTTGGGCTGAGTGCATCATACGTCAAGACTTGCCAAGAATGGCCGAGACGCTTCAAATTCCCCGAGGCACTCTTGGCTCAACAAGTGTACCTCGGCGCCTTGATCGAGATCTCGCACTCCTTAGAAAAGACCCTCCGGTCGTCCAACCTAAGTCATAAGCTTAGGTTGAAAATCCAAGGTACCTCTCTGGATGGGATTTATTGACCCCAAATCTCCATGACTCGGGTTCGTGGGCGGTGTAACCTTTTCACTGAGCCATGCAACAGGTACCCCCTTCTATGACGCACTTTAGGTCTTACATTTGCCTCGTGCGAAATTTTGAATTCACGAACTAGGGTGTACGCCATAGTAGGTTCGCCCCTTTCTGATTGTTTTGTTTCTTCTTCTGCTTATCAGCTCTTTTGTAATTTCACAATCTCATCTTTGTCATTCATAAAATATATTTTCTTCTTCTGCATATCAGCTCTTTTGTAATTTCGCAATCTTATCTTTGTCATTCATAAATTTTTTTTTTATGATCATAAAATCAACAAATACATTCACTCTTTAAGTCTCTTACTTCTGCTACTTTCTGCCTTTGAATTTTTGAAATTTTCTGTTATTTTCTTATCCTTTGCGAATCTTTGTCGCTTCTTATCTTCAGCATGTATTGGTTTCGCAGCGATCCTTCTTCTCTCTGTTCTATTGTATCTACCATCAATCTTTCACTTTTTTGTTTTTCTCTGATGTTATGTTTCCAATTCTTCTTCTTCGCAGCTCTTTCTTCGCAAGATTCTACATCAATTTCATAACACTTCTTCCCTTCAACCAAATCTCCTTTTATGATACCAACACCACTAGGATGAGGGAACTTGATGCATTTATGGAAAGTCAATGCTACACCTAGAATCCCATGTAACCAAGGTCGTCCAATCAATTCATTATATGGTGACTCCACATCGACTACAGGCAGGCAGAATTTGAGAGGATAATCCTTTCGAGTGGAATTCGCATATTGACTTCCCTTTAGGCTTATTGGTACCATTAAAACCGTAGATTTTGTAAGTTGAAGGTATTAGATCTTCGTCTTTCCCTCTCATAGTTTTATAAGCATGATAAAAAAAGATATCCACAGTAACTTCCAATGATCGATTAAGACTCGTTGATTGCCCATGAATCTTGACTTCATCATCTTCATCATCGCTAGGTTTTGGGTTAATCTCCAATTTTACCACTAATGGGTTATCGTGCATTTCTCTACCCTCAGGTACTTCATCTGCGGTAAAGGTAATAGTCTGTTTTTGCCATTCTTTCAGTGGCGATACCTTCGCAATGTTCATTTTCTGTATCATCGGCATCTCTTGCGAAAACCCTGCTGAGAACGTTATCGTGAAAGTCTTCAATCGTTTTGTACGAGTGTACAATAGAGTGATAAAACAGATTCTTTGCCTTTTCTCCAACTTCTATTACAAATGTTTCTCTTTCCTTTGCCGTGTTTGTCCTGCGGATCTCTGGTGGAGGTGGTAATGGTTGAGATTGAGGTTATCCTACTAGAAAATAATTTAATTTTCCCTGATCTATCATTCTAAGAATGATTCTCTTTATATTTTTGCAGTCATTTGTTGAATGTCCATGGAAATGATGATAAGAACAAAATTCATGACTTCGTGGCGTGAGTCTGGTTCACTCCCATGTTCCATGGCGCGACGGGTATGTTTTCCATCAAGATTATAGCTTCCTATATTTTCTCACACTAGCATTCGAGGTGGCATTTTGATTCTTCCCATATTACCTTATGACTTCCATGTCCTCTGTGATAGTTTTGCCTCTGACCTCCATAAGTTTCTTGTGGATGATCAAGTCTTTGAGTTTTGTTATTTCCACCACGGCTATAGAAGTTTCTTTCTCTCTCAAATTCTTCTTAATCACGACTTCCCATAGCTACTAGTTTCTGCTGACTATCTCCCATTATCCTCTCTTGTTGTCCTTGCGAAGTGCTCGCCACCGTATTTATCAATTTAGGTAACAAGCTTGCATTACGCTTTTGAACTTGTGTTCGCAATCGGGTATGATTCCATATCATTTTGCTTTTCCTCAAGAGCAATATACTCCCCCCTGTAATTCTCGCAACTCAGTCATTGTGATCGTATTCTTGATTCTGAAAATTTGAATGTATAACAGATTGGTTGCGAACATAGCGTTAATGAATGATAGAATGAGATATCTTTCATCCACACGACCTGCCATATCACTACACATTGTCTTCCATCTGATGGTTAGATGCTTTAAATTTTTGCCAACCCTTTGCTTTAACCAAAATACATCTTCAATGCCAGGTCGCGAGGAATTGTTACTTATATACGCCCCTAATAACGTAATCTTCAAATGGTTGAAGATGTTATGGTATTCTTGGATAAACCTTCAAACCACTTTAAGGCCTCTCCTGTTAGACTGGATGCAAAATACTTGCATAACACTGCATCATGATTTTCCCACTGTAGCATACATCTCACATAAGCTTTGATGTGTTGAATGGTACAAGTTGTTCCATCAAAAATGCTAGTTAGCACGGGTAGATTGCACTTTGTGGGTATTCTTCCTAGTTGTACTTCTTGTGTAAATGGAGTTTTCGCAGCTTCTTTTATGGGTTCATCCAATTGTCTCCTGCCTCATTCTTTTCTGTTATTTAACATTCCTATCATTTCCGCTAGCTCTCTCAAAATTTGTTCATTTACACCAGAATTCGGATCCATTGGTCTTTTTAACTCCGCTTCTCTTCTTCCGCGTTCATATCTGTTTTGATTTTCTCGTTCATCATTTTCTTCTCGTCTTTCTCTGCGATCTTCTCTTTCATTTCTTTCATGAATTCGCACACCATTATATTTCTCATTTTCTCTTATTTGCCGCCTTTCGATTCTCCTTTGTACTCTATCATATTCTTCATTGATATTACCATTATTGCGATTTTGTTCACGCCTTCTTTCTCGATTATCATGATTGTTCTAGCGAATTTCCTCTTGGAGCTCTTGTTCTTCCACTTCGGCTCTCAGTCTTTCCCTTTCGCAAGCTAGACGTGCTTGTTCAATGTAATGTCTTTCGATTTCATCTTCAATTATTTGTCGATTTCTTTGAACTTCTCTCTCATGTAATATTCTCCTTTCTTCTTCTTGATTTTCTTCGCCATCTTGATCATTTCGTTCCTGACGTTGTCCATTTCCCTGATTTCTGTTGTTTTGCCCATTTTGAAGAATTTCGCCATGCTGAATATAACGATCTTCTATTATTTCTCTTCTTTCACGACGTTCTTCGTCTGGATTTTGTATTTCCTCTCGAGTATCTTCATTAGCATTTTCTACTGGAGAATTTCGTCTTATTTCTTCTCTAACTGATCTTGAACTTGATCTTGTAGTGCTTCTTGACCTTCTACTTTGTAATCTCATGTTTTCCATCCTCAGCTCATGATTTTGCCTTGTCAGATTTGCACGTTCTTCTGCTTCTAATCGCCTTTCTTCGTGTATTCTTTGCCTCAATGCCTCTAACGCTGCAATCTCTTCATTTCCATGAATTATTCATCCAATTACTTCTTGATCTCTCTCCCCTCGTCCATTGCTTCTTAATTGCTGCTCTTCTCCCATTTCATCTATAGAATCTGATCGCCAAGTATGTACACTCACTCTGTCATAATCCATAGTTCTATTTTGTATTGGTGTACGTTGAATTGGCGGTTGAACTTGATTTTCTCTATTATTTCTTGTGTTCACTCTTGAAGATTCCTCCATTTCATCTCTCCCTTTTCCAGCAATTCTCCTACTCCTTCTAATAGTTGTTGGTTGTTTTGATGCATTTCTTCTTCTAGCCATTTTTCAACCTTGATGAGTAGTTGAAAATTATATGAAATTCTTTATCTACTACAAATTCTTTCAAATCACAATATCAATCTTCACTCCCTGTTTATAGCGCCATTATGTAGTTGCAGGAATTCCCACAATACATCCCTCACAAGAATTCATAATAATCAACACATCTTTAAGATCAACATTCACACTTTTTATTAATTGAGTTAGAAGTTTTACAAGAAGGAAATGAAATCAAGAATACAACCGCTCTTTTAAACATTCTCTCTCCTCAAAATTCTCTCCCCTTCTGAAAGATCTCTCCCTCTCTTAGGCCTGCTCGGCTCTTTATATAGGGTATTACATAGTGGATGACAGCTAAGCTGTCCTTTATTTTCGGATCTGGCTTGCAACATTCTCGCAAGCATACAAATGATAAATTTCGCAATATTCCTAAATCTCGCTAAATCTTCACATCTTTCTCGTGTTTAGGCTGTCGTCATCCGTTGTGTCATTTCTATAACCAATCTGCGATATCTTCGAAATGTATTGTTCAAAGATTTCGCAAAGGTATTGATGTTGCGATATTCTAATCCTACAATCACGTTTTCAGCATTATCCAAAATAGAAGCATACAACATGATTAAATTCATTAAAGATAAACTGCAACGAGTTCAGATGTGTGCTTGAAACAACTAGAACATATGGGACACTTCCGGGTTCTTTATATAAACTGGATTTGGATGTAATGTGCTCCAGTCTAATTGCACCGGGTACTTGATGCTCTTCTTGTTCTTGATGGAATCAACTATGCACAATCTAGAACGACAACTCTTAGCATAAGCATACCTTCCACCTAATGAAGTACCCTTATGTTTGTACCCAAAATTACCTTTGGGCACGAAACACGATTGAATCGATGATTTGGTGTGTTATTTGGGCTAGGAGACGAATTGAAGAACAGATAAAAGGACAAATTTAACGTGGTTCGGCGATTGATGCCTACATCCACCGACGAATCCCCTTGGGGAGTGATGTTTTATTGATAATAGAATTACAATAATATTTTTCTATTTTTTGCCTCCTCCTCTAACTGGGCATCCCTATTTATACAACTTTTACACCTCCTTTCGAGATTAACTTAAATGGCTTTAATATGCATTGCAATCAATTATGCATGAAACTGCTTGCATGCATGCTGGAATCAATTCTGCCTGAAAACGAATGAAACTGCCCTCCTGTTTTAATTTTGCACTTGCTGGGTTTGAATGCCTCCTGGCATTAATCCGCATGAAACTGTCCTTGCATGCCTCTCTTTGTTAATTCTGCCTAATGGACTGAACATTTATGCCTCCATGATGATTTCTGCATGAAACTGCACGTTGATAGGTGTAGAATACACCTAATTTACTATCTAGTAGTTTATGCTTTCTTTGCTATTTTTCTTGTGAATTATGTATTTTACGTGTGTTTTTGAGTTATTAGGTACTCTGGAGTCGCATTGGAGAAAAGAAGAAGAAATCACCAAAATTGAACAAAAAGGGAAAACTTGTCATTTCATCAAGGGCTTAAGACTATTTGGAGCCCAGAGGTGGTTAAGGGCTCTCATTGAGTACCCCTTATCACTCAAAGATGGGTGTTACTAACACGGGTAGCCCTTATCCAGAGGATGGTTATCTTGGATAGCATCCAATTGGGTCGGTCCTATCCATGGCTCGAGATCAGGATCCAAACCCGAAACCAAATCCGCCTGACTTTCATTACAACCCTAAAATTGAGAAGATTGTTTCTTTCTCAATCATTTTTCACCGCATCCGAAATTGAGAGAAACAACGGTAGAGTATCCCATGGCTGCAGCCGTGGGTTCGATTGAAGGGAGAACAAACCAAGAATCGAGAGAAGATGAAATGGGTCTGCGATGGAAGAACTTGCCATTGTTGTGAGCTCGGGAGATCTTTGAATCGAGAACGAGTAGCCGCCGCTATGAAATCAATCGGATCGAGAAGCAATTAGGGTTTGCGGTTTATGTGAATCTCAGAGAAGGAGGAAAAGATGGGTTCTCGTTGCAATTGGGTTTGAGAGTGCAGAATCGATGAGCGACGAGAAGAATTAAAGCTCAGAGATGAAGGAATTCGCTGTAGAGGTCTCTGATAGAATGTTGAAGAAACTGCTACCTGGGAGAGTACACAGGGATGGCGAAGATCTTTGCATTACTATGAAGACTTAGGGAACAATGGGTTTGTGGCTAATTGATAGAAGTGAAGTTGATTATCTTGTCTTTTGATGGAGTTGAGGCAATAGGGCAATGAACACGAAATCGAGAGAACAAATGGGTTAAGCGCTGTTGATGGTGAGAAATGGGTTTGAAGTAATCGGAGATCGAGATGGGTTCGCATGCTTGAAGCTCGTTCGGCCAGTTCTGCTATCGTCTATGGATGAGAAAATGAATTCAGGGGTGATGTGTATTGTGGTTGATTGAACTGAAAGAATTATTGATGGGATTCTGGTAAGAGCATTGGGTTCCTGGTTGATTGAATTTCAGCATCAATTGAGTAACAGGTGAGGAGAAATCGAAAATGAATTTTGCCAGGGATTGAAGCTGGTGGTAATGATTAGGGGTTTAAGCTGAAATTGGAGGTCGAGAACAACAGAAGAACGAGAGATGGGTACGGTGGCTATTTGAAGGCAACGAAATGATTCAAAAAGTAATGTTTAGATGTATGCCTAGGAATTGTGCAGTGAATTGAAGATAGATCGGCTCGAATGTGGCTCGGAATGTCCTATAAACGAACGGAACTCGCCGATTCTCTATTTCGCGAGTTAACTATTCAGTGCTGGCGATGACCGTTCGCACCGAGTCCGGGGGTGGACCGATTGATTGATCCACTCAGGCGAGTAAGACCAGTCACCAACTAGGAGCCGACTCATATCTCGATTCGAGGTGTCTAACTTCCCTCCTCTTGACCGTTGACTGACGGTTGACCTTTTGACCGTTAGTCCTAACGGTGGGTGGACGGAATATTCCGTCGAATATTCCCCTTGACGGCAACAGAACTCGGGTGACTTTGACGGCGACTTATTCCGTCCGGATTCCGCCACAATCCCAGTTTTCCGTCGCTGAGCAAAAAATTCCAAAATTTTCTATGGACTTCTCTCATGGGCGTGAAGACTTGGACTAGGAATTGGATGGAGAATTGGACTCAAATTTGGAAAGAGAAGATGGAAGAAGAGAAAGACTTGAATTTGGAAGTTGAATTGCTAAAGGAAAAGGATTCTAATCCTTGGAAGAGTTGGAGAATATTGAAGCCTATAAATAGAGAAGTTTTCTACATCTTTACACACCTCTCTACACACACAACACTTTTCTTTTCTTATTCTTTTTGTGTGAACTCTTTAGCATGAGTAGCTAATTTAATTATTGATTGAGGATGAATTCCTAGTTCTTAATACATGATTTGAGTTTTGTTTCAATTCTATCTTGAGATTTTTCACATGATTATCGATTGTTTTTACTAATAGGAATGTTTATTCAATCATTTATTGATTGATAGATTGTTTGGAGTGCACGCTAAATTGATTTGTTAATTGATCTATATCTAGTATAAGTTAGGGAATACGTAATCGTTCTCGACACTTTACACAAGTAGAAAACACGAGACCTTGCGGAGGGATTCCGTGGAGCGATTGTGTGTAAAAACAACGCTAGAAAGTGAACCAAGCGAACCGAGTTTAACTACTAGTACTAAACCTAAATTCATAAATCTTAATGCATTCAGGGAATTACATCTTGTAAGCGAACCTCAGGTGGTTCTTTTGAATAGAATCGATAACTAAGCGGACTGTTACTCGGTGAAATTAGGGATTTTGGGGCTAGCTAAGCGGACCTGCTATCCTACGGTTGGTGATAATGTGACTAATAACAAGTAGAAAAGAACATAACTTTAATCATTGTTTCGTAACGAAGAAGGATTCCTTGATCTTGTCTCTCTTATTGCTTTCAACTTTATCTTTTAATTGCTTTGTTTATTTTCTTTTGCTTTTTACACCCCCCTTTTCGTGACAATTTTTACAACTAGAATCTCTTGCTCCTCGTGGGAACGAACTTGACTTCCATTATATTATTTTTAATTGAGTGGAAATATTGATTAATTTGATTGCACCTACGACACGCATCAAATTTTGGCGCCGTTGCCGGGGGCAACGAGGCGATTTTTAGTTGTTTTTATTTTTATTTTTGCTTTATTCTTGCTTTGTTAGATTCTTTACCGTATCTAACTTAGTTTTTGAGAATCTTGTTTCAGGTGTATACCTTTGGTGAATGCTTAAAGGGGGTAGACCGAGTCCAATACGTCTTCGATCCGGCACTCAACTAAAGGATTTCATTCGAGCGGTTAACACTCCACTTCCTCCGTCTTCATCAAGTGATTTGATTCGGACAAAGAGGAAGAAACAATGCATTTGAACGTACACTAAAGGACCTAGCTTCTCACAAGCTTGATACACAACAATGGTGTATCCAAACTAACTCAACCTTCGAGATCAAGCCTAGGGGTTGATTAGAGAGTTACCAAAGTTCCATGGCATGGTGAATGAGGACCCAAACAAACATCTTATGGACTTCTATGCCATAGTTATGGCCATGCTTCCACCGGAGACTAATGCGGATGGAGCAATGTTGAAAGCTTTCCGTTTTCTTTGGCGGGCAATGCTAAGGAATGGTTATATTATTTGCCTTCCGGAAGTATCACAACATGGAATGGGATGAAGAAACTTTTCCTCGAGAGATATTTTCCCGCATCCAAAGCTACTCAAATTCGCAAGGAGATTTGTGGATTGAAACAACAAGTGGGAGAATCATTGTATGAATGTTGGGAGCGATACAAGAGGTTGGTGGCAAGCTGTCCACACCATCAATTTAGTGACGTTACTATACTCCAATACTTCTATGAAGCTCTTCACCCAAGTGATAGGTCTCTTGACGCGCCGCGGGTGGTGGTGCACTAATGAACAAGACGGTGACCCAAGCCACCGAGTTGATTGAAAGCATGGCGGCAAACTCGCAACAATTTTACACAAGAGATGAACCCATGGTTAGGCGAGTGCATGAAGTTAGTGATTCATCATCACAACTTGATCAAAGAATGAGTAACATGGAGATAATGATTCAAAGGATGGCCGCGGTTATTATTCCGGATAATGAGACCGAACAAGTGAATGCTTTATATCCGAATCAAAGGCCAAGGTATGATCCATACTCGAATACTTACAATCCCGGGTGGAAGGATCATCCTAACTTTAGCTATGCAAATAAGCAAGCGGCGGCTCCTAATCCGTATGAGCAACAAGGTGGATTCCAACAATCACGTTTTCAACCTCAACAACAATTCCAACCTCAAGTGAAGGAACATGGATCTTCGATAGATGATAAGCTTAATGTCATGATGCAAAGTATTACGTCAATGTTTCAACAAAATCAACAAAAGACGGATTCGGCAATCAAGGATTTACAAATTCAAGTGGGGCAATTAGCGACCGATGTGAACTTATTGAAAGCGCAAGCGTCCACAAAACTTCCTTCACAACCATTTGTTAATCCAAGAGAGAGCGTTAATGCGATTACTTTGAGGAGTGGGAAACAAGTGGAGCAACCAAATCAACAAGATAAGGTGTATGATGAGAAAGAGGAAATTGAAACCGGTCAAAGGAGAAAACATCTCCAACCAACCAACCCCGAGGAGACGGTGCCTACTTTCACAACTCCACCCCCGTTCCTAGCCGATTTGCTAAATCAAAGAAAGACTTGGAATACATGGATATTTGGGAGATCTTTAAGAAAGTACAAGTCAATATTCCACTCATAGAAGCTATTCGTCAAATTCCTCGTTGTGCAAAGTTCTTAAAGGAGTTGTGCATGAAGAAGAAAAGGTTGAAAGGGAATGAAGTCATGAGTGTGGGGGAGAATGCTTCGGCGTTTATTCTCAAGAAACTCCCACCAAAATTAAAAGACCCCGGTAGTTTCAATATACCTTGCAAAATTGGTAAAACAAGGTTTACTCGAGCTTTGCTAGATTTGGGAGCATCGGTTAATGTTATGCCTTCCTCGATTTATGATTCTTTGAATCTTGGTCCTCTTAAGGAGACCGGGGTAGTTCTTGAACTTGCTAACCGATCTAATGTTTACCCGAAAGGGATTGTTGAGAATGTTTTGGTGCAGGTTAATGAGCTTGTATTTCCTACGATTTCTATGTCTTAGACATGAATGATGAGAATTCTTCCAAGTCTACACCTTTGCTATTGGGTAGACCATTCTTAAGAACCGCCGAACAAAGATTGATGTCCAAAATGGCACCTTGACTATGGAGTTTGATGGTACACTCATCCACTTCAATATCTTTGAGACAACGCGATACCCTAGTGATGTGAAATCATGTTTTCCCGTGAAAGAGATTGATCCGGGCTAATGAATCTTGCAAAAGCTAAGTCGGGCCGTCGACTTTAAAACAAGCGCTTAATGGGAGGCAACCCATAGGTTTTGTATTTCTTATCCTTTTGTTTTGTTATTTCTTTTTCTTGTTCCTTATCATGTTAAAATTTCCCACCTTGACTTTACTAGGAGGATTCAATTACATTGAGGACAATGTAAGGTTTAAGTGTGGGGGAGTGGTTAAGCATGTATTTTTAAAAAAAAAAATTACAAAAAAAATTTAAGAAAAATTTAAAAAAAAAAAAAAAGGTTTTACATAAAAACTTCAACTTTTAGAGATTTTAGAGTCCCTAGCATACTTCTAGGTATGTTTACATAGAGATTTTGACCGACATAATTGAACTTGGAAGTGTTAGAGAACTACATTCGGATTTCTTATTTGTTTGAGTGTTAAATAATGGATTTAATCATGCGGTGATGCGAATTTGGTGCGAGGGAGAAGTGCGTTATTAGAGTTGCTGATCAATCATTAGTGGAGACTACCCGTATTCATATCATGTGAGGCACCGACCAGAAATCTTCCATCTACTAAAGAGCTTCTTTTGAGTGTGTGTCACCGTACGTTAATTCCGGGTAGAATGGTGAGCTACCCAACCTCCCACCAATAGAAGCACTACTCTTTGATCTCTTGAGTGCTAATTTTGTCAATCATGAGGGTGACGTCCATGGATGAAAGCTTCCTTCTTGTAGTTCGATTTGCAGTTAGCACCATTCTCTCTCTCGACAACAACGGATCCATAGAAACACATTCATCATCAACAAGGAGCGACATCAAAATCTACAAGGAAAGTTGGAAAAGTTTAAGGTTTACAAGCAACGAACGAGAAAAAGAGCAAATTTCAAATTCAAGTAAAGCAACATACAAATGAGCGGATTTTACATATATGTTGAAGACTTACAATACAATGAGCATAATTATACATACAAGTATGAAGACTTATTCATAAAAGCGAAGAAAATCAAAAGGTGAGAATTTTTGAAGTTTATGATTTCAAGACGGTACAAGTTGTGAAGAATCAAGCGGTAAAATACTTCTTCCACGGCCATGGTTTATTTTGTATTTAATTTCTCTTGTTTCAAAAAAAAAAAAAAAAAAAAAAAAAAAAAAAAAAAAAGAAAAAAAAAAAAAAACAAGAGAAATATTTGTTTTGTTAATAAGCCGTGGGGAAGGAAAATTTATAAGAAAGTTTCAAGCAACAAGGTTTTAAGGTAAAAGAGTTATAAATTGTCAAGGATTTATGAAAGTCAAGGGTTTATCATCAATAGTTGAAACCGAAGACCAAGAAGTTAAAGATGAGGAGAGGAAGACGTTTATTGGATGCCGTGAGAGTGGTGTTATCATAATTGGCGATCGGATGAAGGTGAGTAAGTAATCTCATCCTCAATAATATATGGTTGATTTCCTTTCTTAGAGATCGTCGAAAAATGGTTTTTCAAAATATTAAAAGATGTGGGTTTTTAAAAATATTTCGGAAGTTGTCCTTCCTACCATTCAACGTGTCGCAGGATTTCTCTCTTCATTCCTACCTGCACACATGTGAGAACCATAAAAAAAAAAAGCCGTCTTTTTGAGTGCAATTATCATAAAATCCTTTTTGGTGAGGCAGAAGTCGAGGCGAAATGCTTATTGATCGTTTCTCAAACACGCATTCTCTCATTATGATGTGGTTATTTCTCACTCAACATTTAAGAATGAGAATATGTTCTTTAGTATTTCTAACTTCTTATTACTAGCATGCAGAAACTCTATGTCCTCATAACTCCTTGGATGCTTGGGACGCTTGAACGCTTTGAAGTTGTGAGTTTAAAGTTTGATTTGCTCGAGGACTAGCAAAGTCTAAGTGTGGGGGAATTTGATAGGTGTAGAATACACCTAATTTACTATCTAGTAGTTTATGCTTTCTTTGCTATTTTTCTTGTGAATTATGTATTTTACGTGTGTTTTTGAGTTATTAGGTACTTTGGAGTCGCACGGAGGAAAAGAAGAAGAAATCACCAAAATTGAACAAAAAGGGCAAACTTGTCATTTCATCAAGGGCGAAGACTATTTGGAGCCCGAGGAGAGGTGGTTAAGGGGCTCTCATTCGTGGTACCCCTTATCACTCAAAGAGTGGGTGTTACTAACACCGGCAGCCCTTATCCATAGGATGGTTATCTTTGGATAGCATCCAATTGGGTCGGTCCTATCCATGGCTCGATCCAGGATCCAAACCCGAAACCAAATCCGCTTGACCTTTCATTACAACCCTAAAATTGAGAAGATTGTTTATTTCTCAATCATTTTTTCACCTGCATCTGAAATTGAGAGAAACAACGGTAGAGCAGTCATGGCTGCGCTGTGTGGTTCGATTGAAGGGAGAACAAACCAAGAATCGAGAGAAGATGAAATGGGTGCGATGGAAGAACTTGCCGCTGTTGTGAGCTCGGGAGATCTTTGAATCGAGAACGAGTAGCGCTGCTATGAAATCAATCAGATCGAGAAGCAATTAGGGTTTGCGGTTTATGTGAATCTCGAGAGAAGGAGGAAAAGATGGGTTCTCGTTAAATTGGGTTTGAGAGAGCGAGAATCGATGAGCGACGAGAAGAATTAAAGCTCATAGATGAAGGAATTGCTGAGAGGTCTCGATAGAATGTTGAAGAAACTGCTACGGGAGAGTACATGGGGGATGACGAAGATCTTTGTTACTATGAAGACTTAGGGAACAATGGGTTTGTGGCTAATTGATAGAAGTGAAGTTGATTATCTTTGTCTTTATTTGATGGAGTTGAGGCAATAGGGCAATGAATCTGAAATCGAGAGAACAAATGGGTTCTGGCGCTGTTGATGGTGAGAAATGGGTTTGAAGTAATCAGAGATCGAGATGGGTTCTGTAACTGAAGCTCGTTCGGCAGTTCCTGCTGCTATGCGTCTATGGATGAGAAAATGAATTCAGGGGTTATGTGTATTGTGGTTGATTGAAGTGAAAGAATTATTGATGGATTCAGTAAGAGCATTGGGTTCCTGGTTGATTGAATTTCAGCATCAATTGAGTAACAGGTGAGGAGAAATCGAAATGAATTTTGCCAGGGATTGAAGCTGGTGGTAATGATTAGGGGTTCAAGCTGAAATTGGAGGTCGAGAACAACAGAAGAACAGAGATGGGTACGGTGGCTATTTGAAGGCAACAGAAATGATGCAGTAATGTTTAGATGTATGCCTAGGAATTGTGCAGGAATTGAAGATAGATCGGCCTGAATGTGGCCTCGGAATGTCCTATAAAAGAACGGAACTCGGCCGATTCTCTATTCTCGCGAGTTAACTCAGTGCCGCGATGACCGTTCTGCATCGAGTCCCATGCGACCGATTCACCCGATCCAGCCTCGGCCGAGTAAGACCAGTCACCAACTAGGAGCCGACTTATATCCCGACTCGATTGTCTAACTTCCCTCCTCTTGATCGTTGACTGACGGTTGACCTTTTGACCGTTAGTCCTAACGGTGGACTGACGGAATATTCCGTCGAATATTCCCTTGACGACAACAGAACTCAGGTGGCCGGCGAAGACTTATTCCGTCCGGATTCCGCCACAATCCGATTTTCCGGCGAGCAAAAAATTCCGTAATTTTCTATGGACTTCTCTCATGGGTGTGAAACACTTGGACTAGGAATTGGATGGAGAATTGGACTCAAATTTGGAAAGAGAAGATGGAAGAAGAGAAAGACTTGAATTTGGAAGTTGAATTGCTAAAGGAAAATGATTCTAATCCTTGGAAGAGTTGGAGAATATTGAAGCCTATAAATAGAGAAGTTTTCTACATCTTTTACACACCTCTCTACACACACAACACTTTTCTTTTCTTATTCTTTGTGTGAACTCTTTAGCATGAGTAGCTAATTTAATTATTGATTGAGGATGAATTCCTAGTTCTTAATACATGATTTGAGTTTTTTTCAATTCTATCTTGAGATTTTTCACATGATTATCGATTGTTTTTACTAATAGGAATGTTTATTCATTCATGATTGATTGATAGATTGTTTGAGTGCACGCTAAATTGATTTGTTAATTGATCTATATCTATTATAAGTTGGGGAATACGTAATCGTTCTCGACACTTTACACAAGTAGAAAACACGAGACCTTGCGGAGGGATTCCGTGGAGCGATTGTGTAAAAACAACGCTAGAAAGTGAACCAAGCGAACAGAGTTTAACTACTAGTACTAAACCTAAATTCATAAATCTTAATGCATTCAGGAATTACATCTTGTAAGCGAACCTCGTGGTGGTTCTTTTGAATAGAATCCGATAACTAAGCGGACCTGTTACTCGGTGAAATTAGGGATTTTGGGGCTAGCTAAGCGGACTGCTATCCTACGGTTGGTGATAATCTGTGACTAATAACAAGTAGAAAAGAACATAACTTTAATCATTGTTTCGTAACGAAGAAGGATTCCTTGATCTTGTCTCTCTTATTGCTTTCAACTTTATCTTTTAATTGCTTTGTTTATTTTCTTTTGCTTTTTACACCCCCTTTTCGTGATAATTTTTACAACTAGAATCTCTTGCTCCTCGTGGGAACGAACTTGACTTCCATTATATTATTTTTAATTGAGTGGAAATATTGATTAATTTGATTGCACCTACGACACGCATCACACGTTCATGCTTTCATGGTAAATTCTGCATGCTGGCAGACTGGATTGATGGTTGACATGCATAATGGCTGACAGTATGGATGGATGCTGGCTGGCGGACTGGATTGGCTGCATGGGTAGAGACCATTGCAGTGCGATTGGGTATTTACTGAATTGTCATGTGATTGGCTGCAAAAAGACTGAAAACTGGCTGGAGGTTCGACGTGCAACCTGACTTTGACAGTTGACCAGCGGTTGACTTTGACTAACGGAGTGTCGACTTTGACCATTGACCGAGTGTTGACTTTGACCATTGACCGAGTGGCGACTTTGACCATTGACCGAGTGTTGACTTTGACCATTGACCAGTCATTGTAATACCGGGAAGGTCAAGCCCGAAGTTGGCTTGACCGGTTACGGGCTTGGATGAGGCCAAAAAGATGGTTCAAGTATCAATTGGGCCCATTACGTGGCATTTTTACTTATGATACAAACATCGCCCCTCTTAACCTCCAAATTGTTGGGGGGTTAAGAAATTTTCGTTTTCTTTAGTCAATGATAAAACTCGCCCCTAAGTGTGGGTTATTGATGTTGAGGTGATTGGCAAACTTCCCACTAGTGGAAAACAGACGATTTAAGATAGTTAGATAATGTCGTTTTAACGAATTAAACGACACTTTCGGAATGTTCCGAAAGTGTCGTAGATTCGATGTCTTTTATGGAACGACACTTTCGTATGCCCCGAATTACAATGCTTTTACGAGTGCCGCTACGCACGACATCTGGATATCGTCGTAGATTTAATTTTTTAATATAAAAAAAAGTTAGTCGAGATCTAAGCTAGTGACTCGATTATTCGATCAATTTGAAATAAATACGATTCAAATTCAAATTATACTAAAATGAAACTCATATTACACTGAAATTTAAATGACAATTCAAATTCAAATGAAATTACTCAAGTTCTCAAATTCAAGTGAAATTAAAATTCTCAAATTCAAATTCAACTTCCATATAGCACCTGATTCATCTAATACCAAATCACAGCTCCATTACATTGAACTGTACTCATAAATTTATTCCAAAATCATTAAAAAAAAACTTCTAATTATTAAGGTTTCTTAAGTGATACAAGTCCCGAGACTTTCAACAACAATTTGGTCATTAGGATCTTGGCACTAGCTTGCTTGAGAAACGAATCAGACGCACAACCCTTTCCAACATTTCCACATCCAACAGAACAACGATCTTACCATCAACCATGACATTAGTTAGCCTCATGAGACCATCGGGAATGTAGAGTGACGGCATTCATGAAGGTATCAAACTACATTCAGGAGAAGAGTAAGTCAGACCTTATACCCAACAGAATTATACATAACATTCAAGTTCTCACTTTAAATTTATCTTCCTCCATGTACTCCCCGCCTTCCTCTCCAAGATGCAACCTAATCTCGTTCCTCGTCCTAGTGGTTCATTCCATTCATCCTCTTTAAACAACAATGCTTCATCGACCTTAGACTTTCATACGTACTCGAAAACCATTACAAGATTGTAAGATAGTTTTAACTAGATCATGAAAATATATACCAATGCAATAATGTAAAACGCCAACTGTTTGTCAGCATTGTGTTTGCTAATGACTTCGATATAACTGGAAACAAGATGGACAGAGTAAACCAACTCCAAACTGCCCAATTAGATTGAGGTCACCACTTGTATGCATTTTCTCCACAAAGGCTGTATATATATAGAAACAAATATTACCCATAGTTATCCATCATCAGATTAAAAAAGGGAGGGAAATGTAAATAAGAAGTCCATATGTAGAAAAATTACAAGAAGTTACTGATTTTGCAATAGTTTCCAAGTTCTTAATAAGATCTTCCTTTGTCATTCCTATACCACGGTCACGAGTTGGCAGGATTTTCTTTTCCTCATCTAATTTTATCTGCAAATAAACAAAAACAAAAATATTTTTAGTCACAACAGAAAAAAAGATGGTTATCAGCTCATACAAGTCGCAGAATCCACACTTGTATAAACTTCACTAAAAGAATTACTCACGTAATCTCGATCTTTGTATCATCACCTTCTCCTAGAATTTTCTTATCTGTAAGAACAAGGAGCCTAATCTTATCCAAAGCCTGAGAACGAAAGCAAAGTTTGACATTAAATTAGTCCCTCAAGAAGATATCTTTGTTCTTTGTAAAGAGAGTTGACAATGATATCCATAAGCTGAGAAACCTAAGCCAGGAACTCAAAATGATCTCAGCGGATTTCCTAAGAGATTTCCTTGACATTGATTCTGACTCCCTGGTTAAAAACCACCATATTCAAACACCAATTGAACCAAACGTTCTAATGATTATATGAATAGACAATAGAAAGATAACAAACAAAAACTTAATACATACCTCTTAACAACTTCCGAATCAGTGGATAATCCATGAGAACAACACCAAGCTTATCTTCAATCTTTGGTTGATCAACTAAGTTATCGATTCACTTTATTAAGCATCAACTTGGTTCTTTCATCCCGTTATAATCCAAAGGTCATTTCAATTTCAATCAGTACATGTGTATATAATCAATTTATTCAATCTTATTCGTTCTTAACATCAATAAAAAATAAACAATTACAATAACACTAAGAATCCTTAGTGACAATCATATGATCTAAGTAACAATAACCTTAAAATAAAAAAATCAAGAAAACCAGATCATAATCTAAGCAACAATAACCTTAACCTTTATGTAGTTCCATGATTCCATCCGACAAGAATATAGATCCAGATCCAAGTGATGCACTATTAAGTACTACCATAATCTCAACTTGATTTACATCTTTATAAGTTGGAATTAAAATATCAGGAGGAGTTCTAAAAGAGCACTAAACAAAATCCATGCTTATCTCATCAAAATCCTACAACATATTTAGAAAAAAGAAAAAAAAATGAAATACGCCCATCAGAAATCGTCGGCTTAATATCTTAATGCAAGAAGATCTGGCATAAACTAATTCAAATCAATTGACTGACATAATCATTCACAAACGCGATAAGGACATGTCAAAAGAAAACTTTAGCACTCAAAAATAACAACATTATCAATACAAAGTTTAAGGAGGCTTACTCATTAACTTTAGTTCAAATTGGAGGAAAAAAAGTACAATATCAAAGTCCAAATCAAGATAACCAATCAAGGTTTAGGAATTTGGTGCTCCTTTCCAAGGTGCTTGTCGATGAGGCGACCTTTAGGAAGATCAAGTCGCAAGGAATCTTTCCAGGATAGTTAGCATCAAGCATCGACCCTATCAAACCACAAATTTAGAAGGAAAAAAAACAAAGATTGCATCAAGAAAATAAACAAGGGGTGCCAACAGTGTCCTGTTCCCTTAGTTAAACCAGAAAAAGTACAACCGAGGAGCGAATATGCTTACCCGGTATCAACGATCACCACAGAACGTAGCTCGCAGTTAGCAAAGCTGTAAACAAAGTGTAATAAGCCCAACAACTGTCAACGATAAAACTTACAAGAAATGTCTTGCCAGGAAAATTCTGGGGCCAAAGTACAAATTGTGTTCTAAAAGATTCCCAAATGGTTATTTCCAATGTAAAATTCATTAAAAGCTACAGGGAGATCCAATAACACTTACCGATTGCTGATTTCTTTCTGCACAATTGGGTGGCAGTCATCTTCAAATGCACTATGGGCCACAACTGCAATCTCTTTTTCTTTACAAATCCACAACCTAAATAAGATATTAGATTTTACTATGTTAGTAATTATTGTCCTTATTAACTAAATCATTCTCAGCAATGCTTAAATTCAAAGGGGAATTAAAAACCAAAATTGCATTCCCCTGGCAGCAACAACTTTTCTTGACTCTCTTACATCAGCCTGACACAAAACATCCTCCTCATCTTCTATCTGCAGCAGATACATAACACAGAGGTTGTAAGCTAACTGCAAAGCTTATTCAGTTGCAAAATTCATTATCGTTTTCAATGCGTCACGTAAACTATGTGTTAGTGGGATCCTATATAGCATCATCAAATACTTGCCAGTGAGAAATCGATTGCGGGGAAAGATGGTCTCGATATTCGTATATACTTCTCCTCCTATCACATGGGTGAACACCCTGTAATAAGAATTTCAAGTTAGAAATCAATCTCTCAATTGTTCAAAGAAATTAAGATTAAGAAGAAGAAATCACTGTAAATATGAATATGAAATCTTTGAAGATTAAAGTTCCCACTCCAACTCCGTCACTTGTTTGTTCAACGCTAAACCACACAAAATCGCAAAATCGAAAACCAAATCTCAAAAAACTAATAATCCAAACTTAAAAATATGTAAGAAATGAATAATCTCTCATTCATTACAAGACAAACCCCCAATTTCAAATCCCCCAATTATAAAAACCTAGGGTTTCATTCTAATTAAAATCCACAAAATCGATTCCACGAGAAAACTAAATTGGTTGATTCTTCAATTACATCCAACCCAAAACAACTAAACTCAAAACTAATCATTAAACTTACCTTGCTAATGATTTTTCATCGATTATTAAGAGAAGTAAGTTAGTTGATTCTTCAATTGTTGGTGAACGTGAATCTTGTGAGAAAGAAAAAGAAGAAGAAAAAAGAAGAAGAGGTGGTGGTGGTGGTGAGGTCGTGGTGATGGAGGTGGTGGCGGCGGGCCGGAGTGAGCGGAGAGGGAAGAGAGTCCGAGTCTTTGATGAGTAAGAAACTAGATTTAGGGTAAGAAACTAAAGGAAATTAAGTTTTTTGGTTAGTGGTGGTGACTAAAGTGAGTTTCATTTTTTTAATTTCTTTGATTAGTGGATGAGAAATGAAGTTGCAGATCTGGTATAGATTTAGGTTCGGTGTGAGGAAATGGTGGGATGAAGTTCGCTTCATCTGTGAGGTGAGAGAGAAAAAGAGAGACTAAAGTGAGAGACGGAGAATAATATGTTATCTCTCTCTCTCTCTGCATTGAGAATAATATGTTATTTCCCCTTAGTCGACGCCATTGTTTGTACCCAAAATTACTTTGGGCACAAAACACGATTGAATTGATGATTTTGTGTGTGTTTTGGGCTAGGAGACGAATTGAAGAACAGATAAAAGGACAGATAACGTGGTTCGGCGATTGATGCCTACATCCATGGACGAATCCCCTTGGGGAGTGATGTTTTATGGATAATAGAATTACAATAGCATTTTTCTATTTTTTGCCTCCTCCTTTAACTGGGCATCCCTATTTATACAACTTTTACACCTCCTTTCGAGATGAACTTAAATGGCTTTAATATGCACTGCAATCAATTATGCACGAAACTGCTTGCATGCATGCTGGAATCAATTCTGACTGAAAACGCATGAAACTGCCGTCCTGTTTTAATTTTGCACTTGCTGGGCTTGAATGCCTCCTGGCATTAATACGCATGAAATTGTCCTTGCATGCCTCCCTGTGTTAATTCTGCACGATGGACTAAATATTTATGCATCCATGATGATTTCTGCATGAAACTGAACATTCATGCTTTCATGGTAAATGTTGCATGCTGGCAGACTGGATTGATGGTTGACAGGCGTAATGGTTGACAGTATGGATGGATGCTGGCTGGCGGACTGGATTGGGTGCACGGGTAGAGACTGGATGGCAGTGCGATTGAGTATTTAGCTGGGAACTGGTTGGCAACATTGCTGGAAAAAAGACTGAAAACTGGCTGGAGGTGCGACGTGCAACCTAACTTTGACAGTTGACCGGGAAAAATCATCATTTACAACACTGTATTAGGTTTGTAGTACCCCTACTACAACGCTTTTTTGTGTATTGTGTAGGTGGGGTATTGTAGAAAGTCCAAGCTTTTCTACAATACTTGACTAAGTGTTGTAAAGGGTGATGTGATTCATGGTTCGACAATATTTTGCCAAAGTTGTGATTCTCTTTCGATTTTTTAGAAAGCCTAACACAACTCTTGCTTGTGTTGCATGAATATCTTGGACAACATAAGTAATGTATCGTGGAAATATGTAACACAATACTTTTATAAGTTGAAGGACTATCTTACACAACGTAGGATGTGTATTGTAGAAATATGTAACAACTCTTATTACTATTATGAATAATATTTGCACGACACTTGTTAGAGTTGTAGAACTATGTTGGACAACACCTAGTTATGTCGTAAAGACATTCTTTCGCAATCTTTGTTTGTGTAGTTGAAATATGGAACACAACTCTTATTAGAAGTTGTGTGCATATAACTATTTTGAAAAAAAAAATTATAGCTGAAACCGAATTGCCGAAAGTATTTCACATTAACCTGCCAGTGTAACACCTTTACATTCATTCAAATTATCATGCTACTCCAATTACATTACTTAGCTAACTTCGTATGAAAGTGCGGCTAGAACGAAAAGAAAAGAAAGCTGATAGACTCTTTGAACATGACTAAAAATATCATATAAATTGTAAACGATATGTTGGCCTCCCCTATAAGTGTGGCAGTAGCATACACGTTCCAGTATGTAACAACGCTTTCGCTGCACACTCTCTTCTTGGTAAACCAAACGACGATTATGAGAAACATAGCGGTAGTCTGTAGAGCACTGTGGCTTAGACGTGAAGTCTCATAGTTCTCAATGAACTTCACATTAGTTTGCATAGCTTTAGCTTTTTGTAAATTCTTTGGTACTCTTCAAGTACAACGAGCAAACACCAATTATGTATTTTCCTCAAAAATGACCCGATAACACAACCCGTCTTATGATGTTGTTCATACGAAAAGAAAAAAATTGTTAGTCTTTGTGGCCAAGACTTGCATGATTTGTATCATACTCTTTTAGCTTTTTCCTAACACAAAGAATAGAGATGAAAAGATTCGAGTGAATCACAATTTATGGAACCAAAAAGAACCAGTAATAATATCCCACTAGTTACTATTAGGGATGTCCATGGCCGGTTTTGGCTCGGTTTCCAATGAAACCATTAGTGACTCACTATAGGGGATGATCCTATAGGCCGGACTTATAACCACATGGGAATTCCAAATGTAGAGGCTAGTTAAATGAGTTATACAAGGTCCAAAACAGAGTTACCGCTGCACGGTGTAAGACCATGGCACTAGGTAAGTAGCAATTGTAAGATCATGGCATCAGAGAATATGCTATAGTAGGTCAATGATATCACCAAAAATGTGGAAGAAACAAGAACCCCTCAAAATAAGTTCATCTACTAAACATACAGAACACATAGATAAATGATGCTAAACAAGATGTGATTCAGAAAAAAAAAAAAAAAAGTCACAAAACTAAACATGGAAATATAGAACAGTTTCCTTGGAATATCATAAAAATTCGGAATATCGTAAGTTCCCAAAGGAAATATAACCAATACAAACCAAAGTAAGCTTTAAGCGCAGGAGTACATCCATCATCAGTAGAGAAATACTCATATTAGAGGAAGCAGGATAGACCCTTCAACATCCCACAACCAAATGATAGGCAATTTAGCTCAGATACATTTCAGGAGAAGGTACAATATATAACATGTTTGAGTCATCATACTACTTCAATTAAGATCATATGACAAGTTTATTAACACTAAATAACCTAACCATAAACTTTGGTAAAGAATGAGTAAAAGTAATCATGGGGGAAAAAACCTCCGGATATCTATGCTAGAGTTGTCTATTTGATGGAACCCGAGAAATCACATGCAAGACTACAAGGCAATTATGTTTTTCTTGCAAAATCAATGCGGCACGACAAAGAAAGTTGGGGGCAAACCTTTTAGCATGCCTTTTAGTTGTCTTAAATTCTTTTGCCAATCATTCGGGAGCGCTTACTTGTGTGACTTTTGAGCTTCTCAAACCTAACCTTTGACTTGAAAGCCTGTATCTTCTTACGCTGCAAACCGCAAAATAAATAAATTATATCCACTAATTAAAACTATGAGAAAAATCAAAACAAAGTTAGTAGAATGTAGATTGCAAATGAATAAAATGACGAACACAAATTTAAAGTAAGTGTATGAAACTAGAAGTTCTTACCACACCTTCAAATTCATCAGGGTCTACTCCGAAGTTTCGATGGTTGTATGTTTGATTGGTAGCCCACAACAACGCTTGTGCAATCTTCCCATTGATGGCTTCAACTTGGATTTCAGCTTCAACCAAAGCATTGACAATCCCTTGTTGGGATGAACTTCAACATCTGCATAAAACAAGAAACAAAGTTGTTGTTTTTTGTAACTAACTCGATCCACATTAAGCGAAGTTTTCTTGGAATATGAAATGTAAACAACCTATTATGCCACCAATAGGATGCATCTGTCAAATACTTAAACACAAGAAAACAACATATTGAACAAGGTTCTTACTTTGAATTCCTCCTAATTTCTTAACCGCTGCAACAAACTAGCCTTGGAGTTTGGATGCCATTCTTGGAACCTTAGGGTTTGGCCTTCGCTTATACCATCCATATAGCTTTCATCTTCCTCCTCCACTTTTGAATCTCTCAGAATCAGACTTTCTAAGAGTTCCTTCATCTTCCCAACATAATCTAATATAACTAGGGGATAAAAATTACAAAATATCAAATCTCACCAAAATCCAAAGTCAAACAAAGGGACAAAATCGAAAAACCCTTAACTCCCGTTGTATCAAACACCTTCAGACTTTATGAAACAAAAATTGGAAAAGTACTCTGTACTACCACACTTTGTACCACTTTCCCTAAGCTGATTTCCATGAAAATTTAACAGAGTTTTCCTGACATGTCCAACCATAACATATCCAAAATTCACTTGATTCTAACGGTTCATTAAAAAGATATACACACTTAAACATGGCTGCTTTCAGCATATAACACACAGAATTCAGTTACGATTATAACAAACTTTGGGGTACCTAAACTTATCAGAACTTCATGAAATTTTTACAGTAAGTTTCCTACATATAGGTAAACAACATGTTAAATATTCAGATTCATACGATATATGGATAATGAGATGCACCCATTTAAAATAGGCTGTTCAGGATATAAATTCTGCAGAATGTAGTCATAGATTATGCAATCTTGGCAGTAGTAAAAAGTACCTGATCGTCATGAAACTTTTACTGTATCATTATGAATTAACGAAACACAACATAATAAAATTTCATCGTATTCCAACGGCTGAAAGTTAAAATTATAGGGTTCACAAAGTTAAAATTATAATCAAATAATGCAGTTTATTACCAAGAGCTTGTTAAACTAAAATTAAGCCAGAAATCAAAGTACCCAATCCATATTTTCATTAAAAAACATGGTTTGTATTGAAAACCCAATAATTCATGAAGAACCCTAATTTCAAAATTCTCAAATCAAGGCATTTATGCATGAAATTGATGTTCTTAGGAATTACCTATTGTTATCTTGATTCATTGTCTTCTAATTAAACACCAAAGCACATCTTCGGATCTTGTTTCAACAAAAAAACCTCCTCTCCGATCCGTTCATAATCACTACCAAGATCATCTCTAAAACACCATCACATCAACCACCTCTTCCACCGGTTCAAACACCAACTCAAACCCTAGTTTGAACCCCCATCATAATACAACAACATCTCCTTCATCTTGATTCTTATCCAACTTCAGGACATCTTAGATTCACTTCACAACTAAACCAAAGATCAACCCTAACATCACCATATCACCATTCTTCAAATCTGAACCAAACCCTTTATTATCATCATCTTTTCTTCTTGATTCTCAATGAGAATCCGAACCCTGGTAGATGCATTAGAATGAAAACGAAACCCTATATCTACAAAATCGGTGGCTTATTTGAGACTCAAAACATCATCAATAGCAGATTTAGGGTTTTTGTACGGAGATATAATCGATCTACTAGTTTTTTTAGAGAGGGTGAAAGAGAAAAGTGAATTTTGTGAGTTAGGGTTCCTTCTGAGTGACGGAGGCGGAGAAAATTAGAGAGATGAAACGTAAGTGAAAGGAAGTGAAGTGAAAGGATTTACTTTTGATGTTTTATCTAAAATGATTTGGACGGTGTAGATTTGCTTTGGGATGTTCATACGGATTGCAGAAATTAAGGGACGGTGTAGATTCGTTTTAGGATGCTCATACGGATTGAGTAGCTTGTGTGTTTCTCTTTGTGCTAGTTCAAACTCTTGTATTCGATTTCATTATCAACTTTCGTTATGAAAAAAATCCAAAAAATATATTAATAAATTTAAGATATTATTATCGACCTTCAGTTATAAAACAAAAATCCAAAAATATATGGGAATAAAGCAGAAAATATAAGAAAGTGTGTTTTTTTTTTGTGCTTTCTCTTTGTGCTTTTGTGCTTTCTCTTTGTGCTTCCGGTTTGAATTTCGACGAGTAACATAGGTCTTGAGGAAATTTTGACTAGTCATACAAGTCATGAATTCAAATATGGTGTAACGACATACAAACTATGAACCAAGAAGCTCTGAGAGGGCTCTTACTTCAAACTTAGCATGATACATCATCCAAATCGATAAGTATGAATCTCAATGTCGATTCGAACTTCAAATGTGGTGTAACGACATACAATCTATGAACCAAGAAGCTCTGAGAGGGCTCTTACTTCAAACTTAGCATGATACATCATCAAAATCGATAAATATGAAGCACGATGTCGGTTCGAACTTCAAATTGATATAATGACATACAATCTATGAACCACGAAGCTCGAGAGGGTTCGACTTCAAACTTAGCATGAGACATCATCAAAATCGATGAATATGAAGCTCAGTGTCGATTTGAACTTCATATTGTATAACGACTTATAAACTATGAACCAAGAAGCTCAGAGAGGGTTCTGACTTCAAACTTAGCATGATACATCATCAAAATCGATGAATATGAAGCTCAGTGTCGATTCGAACTTCAAATTCGGTATACCGACTTACAAACTATGAACCAAGAAGCTCTGAGAGGGTTATGAGTTCAAACGTAGCATGAGACATCATCAAAATTGATAAATATGAAGCTCAATGTTGATTCGAACTTCAAATTCAGTATAATGGCACACAATCTATGAACCATGAAGCTCTGAGAGGGTTCTGACTTCAAACTTAGCATGATACATCATCAAAATCGATAAATCTGAAGTTCCATGTCGATTCGAACTTTAAATCGATAAACTTAGCATGATTCAAACTTATTTAAATTCAGTATAAATAAGAACGACGATTCCATCCATTTACAGGTAAGATTTCTTCTAGATATTCTACGAAACCTTAAACAAACCCTATTTTTGCATATTGTATGCATACCAGGCTCCGAGATCGAAACCTGACCGCGAGTTGACTACTCTAAGTCAGAAACTTGGTAAGAACGAAGAAACCATCCATTTACAGGTAAGATTCCTTCGAAATATTCTACGAAACCATAAACAAACCTTATTTTTGCATATTGTATGCATACAAGTCTCAGAGATCGAAACCTGGCCGCGAGTTGACTACTCTAAGTCAAAAACTTGGTAAAAACGACGAATCCATCCATTTACAGGTAAGATTCCTTCGATATATTCTACGAAACCTTAAACAAACCTTATTTATGCATATTCTATGCATACCATGCTCCGAGATCGAAACACAGCGCGAGTTGACTAGTCTAAGTCGAAGCTTGATAAGAACGCCGAATCCATCCATTTACAGGTAATATTTCTTCGAGATATTCTACGAAACCTTAAACAAACCCTATTTTTGCATATTGTATGCGTACGGGATCCGAGATCGAAACACGGGCGTGAGTTGACTACTCTAAGTCGAAACTTGGTAAGAACGAGCGAATTCATCCATTTACTGGGTAAGATTCCTTGAGATATTCTACGAAACCTTAAAAAAACCTTATTTCGCATATTGTATGCGTACTAGGATCCGAGATCGAAACCCGCCGCGAGTTGACTACTCTAATTCAGAAATTCGGTAAGAACGACGAATCCATCCATTTACAGGTAAGATTTCTTCTAGATATTCTACGAACCCTTAAACAAACCCTATTTTTGCATATTGTATGCGTACCAGGATCCGAGATCGAAACCTAGCCGCGAGTTGACTACTCTAAGTCATAAACTTGGTAAGAATGACGAATCCATCCATTTACAGGTAAGATTCCTTCGAGATATTCTACGAAACCTTAAACAAACACTATTTATGCATATATGTATGCATACCAGGCTCCGAGATCGAAACCTGGCCGTGAGTTGACTACTCTAAGTCGAAACTTGGTAAGAGCAGAAGAAACCATCCATTTACGGTGTAAGATTCCTTCGAAATATTCTACGAAACCATAAACAAACCTTATTTCGCATATTGTATGCATACAAGTCTCGAGAGATAGAAACCTGGTCATGAGTTGACTACTCTAAGTTAAAAACTTGGTAAAAACGACGAATCCATCCATTTACAGGTAAGATTCCTTCGGTATATTCTACGAAACCTTAAACAAACCTTATTTATGCATATTCTATGCATATCATGCTCCTAGATCGAAACCTGGCCGCGAGTTGACTACTCTAAGTCAGAAGCTTGATAAGAACGACGAATCCATCCATTTACAGGTAATATTTCTTCGAGATATTCTACGAAACCTTAAAAAACCTATTTCTGCATATTGTATCGGGATCCGAGATCGAAACCTCGGCCGTGAGTTGACTACTCTAAGTCAGAAACTTGGTAAGAACGACGAATTCATCCATTTACAGGTAAGATTCCTTGGAGATATTCTACGAAACCTTACAAAAAACCTTATTTCTGCATATTGTATGCGTACTAGGATCCGAGATCGAAACCTGGCCGCGAGTTGACTACTCTAATTCAGAAATTCGGTAAAAAGACGAATCCATCCATTTACAGGTAAGATTTCTTCTAGATATTCTACGAAACCTTAAACAAACCCTATTTCTGCATAAATGTATGCATACCGGGCTCTCAAATCGAAACCTGGCCGCGAGTTGACTACACTAAGTCAGAAACTTGGTAAGAACGAAGAAACCATCCATTTACAAGTAAGATTCCTTAGAAATATTCTACGAAACCTTAAACAACCCTTATTTTTGTATATAGTATGCATACCGGGCTCCAAGATCGAAACACAGCCATGAGTTGACTACTCTAAGTCAAAAACTTGGTAAAAATGACGAATCCATCCATTTACAGGTAAGATTCCTTCGGTATATTCTACGAAACCTTAAACAAACCTTATTTCTGCATATTCTATGTATACAATGCTTCGAGATCGAAACCTGGCCGCGAGTTGACTACTCTAAGTCAAAAACTTGGTAAGAACGACGAATCCATCCATTTACAGGTAGGAAATATATCAGAATTGGATAAGAAATATTTCAGAATTGAACACACCAGGTTCGAAGATTACCAGAGTTAAAATGACCATATTACACTTACTAGAAATAAAGGTAATAAATATTACGGAGATTGTGAAAATTACTAAAATATCCTTATATGAAATAAGTAAAGTAAATATTACAGATAGTGAAAATGATCATATACGGTTGACTTTGACTGATTGATTGTTGACTTTGACCATTGACTGAGTGTTTACTTTGACCATTGACCGGTCATTGTAATCTTTGCGGTGGCGAGTCGCCGGTTGGGCGGTTAAGCGGGCCTGTATGAGGGCCAAAGATGGTTCAAGTATCAATTGGGCCCATTACGTGGCATTTTTACTTATGGTACAAGCACCTTACTTTTCCAGGATTTCCTTAGAACCCTCTGATGTAGTTTTAATTGTGGTAAGTAGAGGGTTTGATTCTCGGACTTGTGAAGTTGTTGATTTTAGACTTAAATAAAATTAATCTAGCAAATAAAAGATAAGATAATGACAATATTGAGAGATTACTGGGAATCAGGATTTCACCAAACTCTAATTATATGGTTTCAATATTAATTCTTAGATAATTATAGCTCCAAAAACAACAATTATTGACTCTTAATCTTTGCCAAGGTAGATTTTATAAAACATTAATTGTAAATGGTAAGCATGGGTTATCAA
This sequence comes from Papaver armeniacum, assembly GCA_023531295.1. NCBI lineage: Eukaryota > Viridiplantae > Streptophyta > Magnoliopsida > Ranunculales > Papaveraceae > Papaver > Papaver armeniacum. The sequence goes on from JAJJWW010005102.1 coordinate 245,695, forward strand.
AACACCAAACCTAAGCATAACCCATCAAACTAAATGACAACTAATTAATTTAAAATCATAATCCAATTATATTAATGCAAAAGTCATAAAAAGAATTAAATAGAGTTACCACAGTGATGAGAATTGGCTTCCTCCGTCATCCCAGTGATGGGGTTTAGCTCCTCATGATAAAAACACACTCAAAATAATATTTCATAGCTCTAAAAGGTGTTTTTATTGAAGAAATAGTATAAGACAGAGATTTGCAACGCTGTAATGATGTTACAAACGTTACTGTTATAAGCCGGGTGTTACAATTTAAACCTAACTGTTATAAACGTACTATCGCGGACACTGTTCAACAACTGCTGCTACAGAACCGCTCTGCAGAGATTTGTTTAATGCTCTGCACTACCCCTTACTCTCCCAAAGTGTTCGATCCCCCTTTTATGACCTCCCCAGACCTCTTATATACACCACAGGCCGAACAAAATTCTCCAAAATTCTTCTTTTCTTTTACCGAAAGTCTCGACTTTGCTTTCCTCTTTTCCCTTCAACGCGTCTTCTGTTTAGCTTCAAATTTCTTCTCTACAAGATACGGATCCTGTCTGAGTTTATGTTCTCCTATCTGTCACGTAAGTTCTAAAAATAAACTCACAAAACCAACCCGAGAATAACACCTCCCCTGTTTTCGGTAATAACCAAATATGAGAAGATTTGATGCCTATTTTAACTCCCAAGAACGTCATTCATCATGTTTATTAGGTAAATACATAATCCCGTGTTTAACTCTTCAAAATCACGTCAAAATCTTGCCTGGAGTTCACGCAGTCATTGGATATTCTTCCCGTCCCCTGTTTTATCAAACCTAAGATCTAGCCAAAACTTTGCGAATCTAGGAAACACATAAACCCTGTTTAGTCAGGCCCAAAGCAGTTGAAATCCGTGATTGAATCTCTCTCAATCATGCCTAAAAATTGAAACCAAAATTTGTTCGTAGCTGATATATTTTCCCGCAAAATTTCTTTTGTTTAAACCGTGAAGAAAGGGATGGCCCTTATCCAAATATTAGCTGCCCATAGCAGTGGGGTGTAAATAATAACTTGAGTGCCCCTTAGCAGTGAAGTATCCCTTATCCAAACTGAGGGTCCCTTTAGCACATTTCTAGGGTGTCTTTAATAGTTCCTCTTGGGGATGCAAATACCACTTTTCCGAGCCAGTTTCTCCGCACAAGTATATTTCTCTAAAAACACCTACAAAAACATAAAAAAAACAACATAAGTACAAAAATGAGCACTAACGATATAGGAAATTGAGGTCAAAATAGACACATAAATGTGTTTATCAAATACCTCCAAACTTATTATTTGCTAGTCCCGAGCAAATCAAATCTACAAAATAAAATCCTAACTCACTGTCGAAGGCATCGTCGATTGCATTTAGCGTATGCAATAAGCCTTTAAACCCCTAGGTGGCCCTAGTGGCCGAGTTATAGTCTCGGGAGGGCTTACAAGAGATATACCCACAAAACCTTCACTCCAGACCCTAACTATCTACGCAGAACCTTGGAAGGCACTAAAGAATCTCCTTGGTTGGCATACTTATCGACTATAGGAGGAAGTACCCTGATGCGAAATTCCAATTGTTGTACACGAGTTTGCACTCAAGCATACTAAAATTCATTTAAAGTGACAGAGCTCTACTCAGATAGTCTCATTATGGACATCAATATCCGGAGTCAACAAATCACATGAATAGATTAAGAAGATGGATATAGAGAAAACGTAGATGGTTTTGATGTTGACTAGGTGAACGATGTTTCTCATATCTGTCTGAAGGCCACTGCCAAAATGAACCTATCCTAATGGACTGAGATATGGGTCTGACTAATATCAACACAACTGGCATATACAAGTGAACAAGTGGTCGACAATCCTAATTCTAGATCAACTCGTCTGGCATATACAAGGGAACTAGCGGTCGATTTATTCACTGAACATTAACAATTAATTAACTTTTTTTTTAACAACATGATTAGATCTTGTGGATCCAAGCGCATGCTTCTTGTCAGCAAATTACATGGTAATTCCTGTGGATTCTGCGTTCCACGCTTGTTTAGGCGACGAAGACAGGGAGAACACACACATATTGCTATCCAAGTGTTATTTTTTTATTCTGATTAGTCTAATTGGTCTGGTCTCTTTTTTTCTTTTTCTTTTTCTTTTTCTTAGTAACTCAATCACTCTATTTCACCCTAGCAGTGGTAACAACTTGAATCGTGAGCCCCACCTAATCACTTAGACAAACATATTTTAAAAAGAAAACAAAATAAAAACAGAAGTGAAAAGGACTCAACGAGATATGGCGAAACTACCATGTTATTTCTAACTTTTCGAGGTCTGTGCTTTTATGAATAGACTCTTTAGATGTTTCCATCTAATCAGATTGGTTCCTCAACTCCTACAACCAAAATGCTTCCATCCACTTAGATTAGTTAGTGCCATCCTTAATAAACATAAATTTCTAGGCTCTGGAGTTTATTTATTGCAACTAAAAAGTTTCTCCCATACCTCCAAACTTAAATCTAACATTGTCCTCAATGTTCTAAAGATAAAATTAAAAGCATAAACAAGGAGAAACTGTTACCATTTGAAGCAAAAGAGATAAGGAAAGATATTACCGTGTTGCATGAGCATGGGTTACCTCCCAAGAAGTGCTAAATTTAAAATCTTCAGCCAGACGTCTAATACCACAAAATGGATAATTACCTTTCAATCATATATCAATAATCGAAACAACTGTGGATCAACAAAACCAAATAAAACTGCCACAATTATAAGACAAATGCATCGGATTAGAAAAATAAACAGACGGAGCACAACCCTGATCTAAAATTTCTGCAAGACAACTGGGTTTCTTTGTGGTGCCCACTTGGGCTTCATATGAGTGTCTTGACAAACAAATTCTTCTGAACTATGGGTTTCTAGTTGATGGATTTCCTTCTGGACAGTATCAGGAGGGTCAGGATGAGGAGTCGGAAGAGACTCAGGTAATACCTCATGTATACTAGGCTCGATTCCCATGTTAGGGACTTCTACTAGGGATATTTGACCATTACTACCCCCAAACTTAGGGTAATCAGTATTCTCAGACAAACCTCTAACTATTGCTTGAATTTCTGGATCCTTGGAGTCTTTAAAATACTCAAGAGCTTCTTCTAGAGCACTACCCCCAAACTTAGGGTCATCATTATTCTCCGTAATACCTAGCACTATGGCTTGAATTTCAGGGTATGTAGAGTCTTTAAAGTACTCGAGAGCTTCTTCTAGTTTGACGGTTTGGTCACCTAACTTACTTAAGAGAATCTCATCAAATTCATCCAAGGAATTATCCAATAAAGTGTCGTCCTAATTATCCTGAATTAGATCCTGAACTAAAGTGTAATCATATTCACTTCCTCCAAGTCATCAGAAGGTTGTCTATTAACATTAAAGACATTTAGTTGAGTGGTCATATTACCAAAGGATATGTTCATAATCCCGGTCCTACAGTTGATGATAGCATTAGATGTGGCTAAAAATGGGCGACCTAAAATCACCGGTATTTGAGCACTAGGATCCTGAACAGGTTGAGTGTCTAGAACAACAAAATCCACTGGATAAATAAATTTATCAACCTCGATCAGTACATCCTGTATGACACCACGAGGTACTTTTATAGACCTATCGACTAACGTGGGTGTACACATGGTACGGGAGTAGGTTAACATTATCTCCTATATAAGTCAAGTAATGCTTTATCAACCATGTGATTACCAATCGTACAAGATATGGTGGGGCATCCAGGGTCTTTATACTTAGAATTTGTTTGGTTGAATGATTGAACTTACGACCACTAAAAAGGCTTTCTTATAGACATTAAGCTTACGCTTTGAGTACAAAGATCCTTAAGAAACTTGGCATAAGCGAGGAATTTGCCTAATTGCTTCTAATAAAGGAATATTTATGTTTACCGCTTAAAAATCTCCATTATTTCGTTGAAAGTCGACTCTCTTAGTTGGAACTAACAACTGTGGATATGGGGCTCGGGCACAAAATGAGATCTATCGGGAACCACATGGGCATCACTAGAAATTTTATCGGTCTCTTGACTAGTAGCTCCTTTCCGGGGCTCATCTTGGGAACTAGAATGAGAACTAGAAGGTGGATCTACGGTATGTCCACTATTAGGCATGGCTACCTTATTGTCTACCGTTTTACCACTCCTAAGGGTTGTTACGGAGTTCGGATGATTGAACTCTTTGTCTCTAGAGGATACTTCATGAATTCCTCGGGATTGGGTAGTGGTTGATTGGGGACTTTTCCTTTTTCTCTTTCGCTCAAAAATTCTGCAATTATACTAACCGATTTTTAGGTCCGAAATAGCCTGAGAGTTTTCTGTAAACCTTTCTCAACCGTTTGCTTAAACTCTGCAGTTTTATGAGATAAGATGATCGAGAGACTCTTCTAAGCTCATGATTTTTATCCGACGGAGTTACGATGCGATACGGCCCTAAATGGTTCTTAGTATACCCAAAACTTGGGAGAGCTTGTGAAATACTAGACTGACCTTGACTCTGGCCCTTAGACCAAGAGAAATTCGGGTGGTTCCTCCAACCAGGGTTATAGGTATCCGAATATGGATCAAATCTCTGACGGTTTTCAAACCTAGAGTTGTTATAAAGAGCATGGGCTTGCTCTTCGTATCTTGCATGGTGTGACCCTTGATTCATTTCTAAGGCCTCTAGACGCCTAAGAATATCCGTCCCATAATCAACTCTATCGACCCTATGGATATGATTTCTAGGTATTCCTGGTTCTCTCATTGAATCTCATTGCCTAGCTAGTTTTCTCAGCTAACTCGATGAATTCGTCGAAACATTCATCTGGGTCTTGATGGGTAAATTCTCCACCACTAATTGTTTCTACCTGCATACGAGTTTCACTATCAAGGCCTTCATATAAAATTTGGGCCATGTGGGCTTTTTCAAAGTCGTGATGTGGACAATGGTATAACAATTCACTAAACCTTTCTACATACTCATGAAGTTTTTCACCTAATTTCTGCTTAAAGGTTTGGATAGACTGCCGAACAGCTGCAGTCTAATGGTGTGGGTAGAATTTCTTAACAAATTCCTCTACAAGACCATACCAGGTGGTAATTGTTTTAGAAGGAATAAAATGATACCACTCTTTGGCTTTCTCATAGAGAGAGAAGTGAAACAAACGTAACCTAAGCACATCTTTGGATACATTTGGATAGTTCATTGTGTCACAAATCATTTCAAAGTCTCTTATGTGGGTATACGGGTTCTCATTCTCTAACCCCCTAAACTTACGTAGCATGCCAATAGTCTCAGGTCTAATATCAAACTGGACTGTAGAGAAGCGGTAGAACTACACGGCTCACGCACTACTTTACCGGGTTCAAACGATCCCTAAGGGTTTTTACGGGACCTCATCATCCTTTTCCTCAACCATTTTGGCAAAAATAGAAGTATTAAGGATATTTTCCTCACCGTGAGAAGAACGTCCAAAAATAGGACTTTCTAGATTAAGGTAGTCAAGATTCTTGTTTCCTAAAATATCACTTCTAGGTTTTTTCACACATAAACTGTCCTAGAGCGTCTCTCTTACGTTCTGGCATACAAGAATTCAACAAAATGTGCACATGCAAATGCTGGGCTAACTAATTTAGGTAAGCTTGGGCTACCTACAGCGAAATATACCCAAAGGTACGAGGCTGAGGTTTGTGGACTTTCAGCTGGTAACTCCCATAAGGCCCAAGGCACGTGTTCAGCTTACTAATCCACCAGTTTTCCTAAACTCGGTAGTCTGATGAAGATGCAATTGGTGTGTGCAGTTTTTTTTTTTTTTTTTTTTTTTTTTTAAAGTACTAAAAATAAACACAAACAAATAAAGGAAAATTACAAGTCCAAAAATAAATAAAAAACTACCAAAAATAAAAGTCCTTCAAAATAAAATCTTCGGCTTTATCCTTTTATGGCAAGTCCAACTTTTCACCTTCCGTTTCAAGCAAAACCTGCACAACAAAAACAAAAATACCAAAGACGTAAAATAGAACAAAAAATAATCTAAATATATATATATATATATATACAAAACCTAAAAAAAAAAAATGCAAAACCTAAAACCTAAACCTAAATACAAGTCCGCGTCGGCGGCGCCAAAAACTGATGTAGTTTTAATTGTGGTAAGTAGAGGGTTTGATTCTCGGACTTGTGAAGTTGTTGATTTTAGACTTAAATAAAATTAATCTAGCAAATAAAAGAAAAGATGATGACAATATTGAGAGATTACTGGGAATCAAGATTTCACCAAACTCTAATTCTATGGTTTCTGTAGGATCAGAATATCGCGACATCAATACTTCGCGAGATTAATAAATGACGACATTGCGAGGGAGTCGCAGGGAAGTAAAATAAATGACGCAATGAATGACGACAACCAAAACATGAGAAAGATATGAAGATTCAAATGAAATTTAGGAATGTCGCGAGAATTGATATATGTACACTTGCGATATTTCGCAAGACATTCCGAAAATAAAGGACTGACTTAGTTTGTCATCCACTATGTACTACCCTATATAAAGGGTTGAGTAAACCTGTTGTGGGAGGGCTCTTTTTGAATTGTTAAGCAAGTCTTTAGGAGAGAGAAATTTTTAAAGTGGTTGTAATTCTATTACTCATTTCTATTTCATATTGTAAAGATTCAAGTATTCAATCAATAGAAATCATAATCATTCATCTTAAAATGACTTAATTGTGTATATTCTAGTGAGGGGGTGTAGTGTAGGATTTCTGCAACTACATAATGGCGCTAGAAACAAGGAGTGAGTAGAGATCAACCTTGTGAATCGAAAGAATCAGGAGTAACAAGAAAGAAATTTCGTATAATTTTCAACAACTTACTGAAATTGAGAAATGGCTAGAAGAAGGAATGCATCAGAACAACCAACAACTGTTAGAAGAAGCAGGAGATTAGATGGAGAAAGGAGAAATAAAGTAGGTGAACCATCAAGAATAAATGCAAGAAATAGAGAAGAAGGTCAAATTCAACCACCAATTCAACCAGCACCGAATAGAGTAATAGATTATGATAGGGTGAGTGTGCATACATGGAGATCAGATTCTACGGAAGAAAGAGAAGAAGTGCAACAATTGATAAATAATGGACAAGAGGAGAGAAATCGAGAAGAGATGGGAGAAACAATTCATGGAAATGAAGAAATCGCAGCATTAGAAGCTTTGAGACAAACAATACATGAAGAAAGGCGGATAGAAGCGGAAGAGCGTGCAAATTTAACAAGGCAAAACCATGAGCTAAGAATGGAAAATATGAGGTTGCAGAATAGAAGGTCGAGAAGTAATACCAGGTCAAGATCACGATCGGTTAGAGATGATACGAGGAGAACATTACTTGTAGAAAATGTTAATGAAGAAAATCTAGAAAGAGAGCCAAATATCGGTAAAGATCTTTGCGAAAGAAGGAAGTGGTGTGTATTCCACGTCCGAGATTTTCTGAGAATGGCCAAAATGAGCGGAAATCAAGAAAAAGGCAGTGAGAATAATCCAATTGGCGAAGAAAATCGGGGAAGAAGGAAGAAGAATACTACATGGGAGAGAAACACGGAGGAAACAAAAGGAGATTGAAGATGACATCGAAAGACATTATATTGAACAAGCGCGTCTAGCTTGCGAAAGGGAAAGATTAAGAGTAGAAATGGAAGAACTGGAATTAGAGGAAGCAATTCGACAGAACAATCATGACAATCGAGAAAGAGGCGCGAGCAAAATCGCAACAATGGAAATATCAATGAAGAATATGAAAGATTACAAAGGAGAACTGATAGACAACCAAGAAGAGAAAATGATAGATATAATGGTGTGCGAATTCGTGAACGAGATGAAGGAGAAAGTCGCAGAGAAAGAAGAGAAGAAAATGTTGAAAAAGAAAATCAAAGCAAACATGAACGCAGAAGGAGAGAGGCAGAGATAAAAAGACCAATAAATTCGAATCATGATGTAAATGAACAAATCTTAAGAGAGTTGGCAGAAATGAGAGGAATGTTGAACAATAGAAGGGGAGGAGGAAGAAGACAATTGGATGAGGCCATCGAAGAAGCTGCGAAAACCCCTTTACACTAGAGGTGCGTTAGGAGGAATACCCCCAAAGTGCAATTTACCCACATTAACCAGCATTTTTGATGGAACAACTTGCGCAATAAAACACATCAAAGCGTATGTGAGATGTATGCTACAATGGGAAAATCATGACGCCATATTGTGCAAATATTTTGCATCTAGTTTAATATGAGAAGCATTGAAATGGTTTGAGGGTTTACAAAGAAACAAAATCACGTCATTCAACCATTTACAAGCTATATTCTTAGGGGCATATATAAGTAACAACTCCTCGCGACCAGGAATTGAAGATGTATTTGGGCTGAAACAAAGAGTTGGCGAAAGTTTGAGACACTTAACTGTGAGGTGGAAGACAATGTGTAGTGAAATGGCTGGACGAGTGGATGAAAGATATCTTATTGTATCATTCATAAACGCTATGTTCGCAACCAATTTGTTATTATTCAAATTTTTAGAGTCAAGAATACAATTACAATGACCGAGTTAGAGAACTTCAGGAGGAATATATTGCTCTAGAGGAAAGGCAAAATGAGACGGAATCATACCCAGTTGCGAATACAAATTCAAATGCTGCAAATGCAAGCTTATTACCCAAATAGATAAACACAGTAGCGAGCACTTCGCAAGGGCAACAAGAAAGGACAATAGATGAGGGGACCAAAGATAGTAGCTATGGGAAGCCGTGATCGGGAAGAATTTGAAGAGAAAGGAATTATTACAATCGTGGCGGCAATAACAAAATTCAAAGACTTGATCATCCGTAAGAAACTTATGGAGTTCGAAAGCGGAATTATCATGGAGGGCAGCGAAGTCACAGAGTAGTATGGGAGGAAATCAAAATGCCACCATTAATACTAGTGTAGAAAAAATATGGGAAGCTATACTCTTGATGGAAAACATACCTGCACCATGGAACATGGGGAATGAGCCACCACCAAGTGATATAAGTCACGAGTTACATTCTTACCACCGCTTTCATGGACACCTAACAAATGACTGCGAGAAATATAAAAAGAATCATCCTCAGAATGATTGACCAAGGAAAGCTAAATCATTTTCTAAAAAGTGAAGAGAAGGTTCAACCGTTACCATCACCGCCAGAAATGCACAGGACAAACTCAGCAAAGGGGAAATAAACATTCGTAATAGAAGTTGGAACGAAAGGCAAAAATTTTTTTTGCAACTCCATTTTACATTCATACCGAGCAATTGAAGATTTTCATGATGATGTTCTCGGTAGGGTTTTGTGAGGATGCGATAATAGAGAAGTGATGAACATCGCGAAGGCGTCATGAGTTAAAAGAATGGCAAATGCAGATTATTTCTTTCACTGCAGAAGAGATTCTGAAGCGAGAGAGACGCATGATAGCCCATTGGTCGTAAAATTGAAACTAATCCAAAACCTGTAGATGGCGAAGATGATGAAGCGAGAAAATTCTGGGCGATCGGTAGAATCTTAATTGATACGGGAGCTCGGTAAACATTCTCTTTTACCATACTTACAAGACTATGGGTGGGAAGGATGAAGATTTGATACCTTCGACATATAAAATATACGGTTTCAATAAAAGCACAACGAATAAGCCTAAAGGAGAAATTCATATGAGAATACCCTTGCAAGGATTATCAACTGAAATTTTGATCTGTGTAGTCGATGTGGAGTCCCCTTATAATGTATTGATCGAAGGCCATGGTTGCACGAAATTCTGGGTGTAGCGTCGACTTATCATCAGTGTATAAAGTTTCCTCATCCTAGCGGTGTTGGAGTTATAAAGGGAGACTGGATGGAAGGATAAAAATGCTATGAGATTGATGTGGAGAGTTGCGAGGAAAGAGCTGCAAAAAGAAAGGGTTGGAAGCAAAATATAAAAGATGAACAAAAGAAGAGAAAGGTTGATGGTGGATAACATAGATACAAGATGTGAAGATACATCGCGAAGCAAGTGCATGAAAACGGTTGAAAATCATGATGGAAAGGAATCATTAAGAGGTTTGAATGGTGCGAGAGGCTGAGCGGCAGGAGCAAAAAGTGTAAGAAATGAATAATCATTATTATCAAAATCAATGATAAAGGCATATTAAGAATAAGAGGAAGAAACAATAATTGAAGAAGAAATACGCGAGAATCTCGCCATCAAGAATGTATGAAAATTTGATTGAATAATTGAAAACCAAAAATGAATAAACAATGCAAGGTTGTGCGATAGCTTCGCAAACAAAATAACAAGAGAAAACCAAAAATGAATGATTGAATGAATTAACAAAAATGAAAGAGTGAGTGAATGGGACGAACCTTTATGGCGTACACCCTAGTTCGCGAATGATATTTCGCAAAGAGGCAAATGTAAGACCTAAAGTGCGTCATATAAGGGGTATCTCTTGACATGGCTCGAGGAAAAGGTTACACCGCCCCTGGAACCCGAGTCATGAAAATTTGGGGCCCATGAAAGCCTATCAGGAGAGATACCTTGGATTTCCAACTATATATATAAGGTTATACCTGGATTTGGACGCCCACGGGTCTCTTCCAAGGAGTCAGTGTATGCTTAAGGCGCCGAGGTACACGGTTGAGCCAAGAGTGCTGAGACATTTGAAGTGTCTCGGCCATTCTTGGCAAGTCTTGGCATATCTTTGCACTCGCCGAAGAAAACTCCACTTAGGGTGCAGCCTCGTAACCATAAACCCTATAGGTATAAGGGATAAGAGGCTGCGAAAACAACTGGTTGTTTTTAAGACCGGATAGGAGTAGCTAGTATTGTATGGCCGATGTACGCCTCCTTGAAGGGGCAACCAGGGAGATGATAAGGGCGACACCCTCCATTAGGGAGCTGATAAGTGTCACAAGGCGGCAATATCATGGGGCTTTATATTCGCAAGAACATTTAGGCCTGTCATATTGTCGCAAATGAAATATCTTGCAGAGGCAAAAATACTAAAGAAATGATAAGACAAGATCAATGGGTCATTACATGAAAGTGTAAGGACGTCCTGCGATCTTGTCGCAAGACGTCAATGTCATGGGATTTTATGTTTGGAAGAATATTTAGACCTGTCATATTGATGCAAAATGAGGGGTTGCAAAATAAGACCTTTAACTAGGAAGGAAAAATAAGACCATGCAAAAACAATGATAAGGCAAGATCAATGGGTCATTACATGAAAATGTAACGACGTCCTGCGATTTTGTCGCAATGATGAATTTCAACATAAATGATGATAAGATAACACAAGAAATTGAGTAAGCAAACAAGCTTGCGAATACGATTATATTTCTTCATTTATTTGTGGAGAATCAAACAACGGCGAGTTGCAAAATTAAGAAGTATCATTACTTAAAGATTGTCGACTTAATTTCTCTCATGTGAAAATAAATAACAAAGGCAAGTATGGGAATAACTAGAATAAAAACTTGTTATTTATTTTCATATGATAGATTTACAGTAAGAAATTACAAAATGGAAGGTTAGAAGGATAAATGTACAAGTATCACAAGAAGAGAAAGGAAAATGGAACAATCTAGCAACTTATGATTCTTCATCAGATTCTTCTTCTTCGCTTACATCAGTATCAGAGACATCTGAGCAAGGCATATTTTCAGGAATTTCATCGAGAAGACAAGGATATGAAGAAAGAGGAATATTGTGATCATTGCAAATCTGTTCAATAGTTTGGTTGCGAAAGCGAACAACATCATTATTGAAATTCGCCCACGATGGTTTGTAGTTGCCTCTTCATCTTAGAATATTTTTCATTGCGAAAAGAGAAGTTTCTTGCGAGTTGTGATTTCTCAGATTCAAGTTCCTTGATTCTAGTTTGGAACCTCTTCTCAGATTCTGCGAACAAATGAACGATGAGTTAGCAGCTTAATAACAGTTTCGTAAAAAAAGAAGCGGAAAAATAATGAAGAATAGTAAAACAACCTTCTCTGTCAGAAATCATATCTTTAACCAAGGCATTATGCTCAGCATGAAGACTGACGTTAACACCTAAGTTATTTACGGCATTATATAGAACCTTCAGCCCAAGCGAATTCATCATCATTATTTATGACAAGAAGTGAGCGAATTTGATTTTCTCGCTCATTAAGTATGGCATTTTGGCGAAGAGATTCATCTCGTTCAATTTGGACTTCAAGAATAGTTTTTGGAATTTTGCTAATCTTTGGTGCACCTTGATTAGCAATGCGATCCTTATCATCTATGAGGCTGCTAATCTTTTCCTTAGAATATTATTACTCTCCTGGGAGTCAAGATATAAACGTTTAAATCGGTTGGCTAAACCTAAACTAGACCTATGTTCAATTTCTAAAAGATGAAATTTGGTTCGAAGTTCATTTAATGAGAGAGAATTAATCTTGTTTGAAGAACTACTTAAAGATTCATTAAGGTGAGCGAGAAGAGCATCATCATCCATAGGTTCAGGGAATGAATGGAGAAGGATGGCTTCTTCAGAAAGATTATAAATGTCTGCGAAAATGATGAGTCAGGCAAAGAAACATAAATGGCAAAGTGCAAATGAAGAAAAGAGGAGGGTGTTATACCATAAAGTTGCTGATTAACACTTTGAAGAGTAGATATTTTGTCTTTTTGGGAACAAGACTCAACTTCCAACTGTTGAATTTTTTCATCCTTCTTGCGAGATGACACAACTTAAATTTCTAGTTCTTTTATCTTCTCTTTAAGTTGAAGATTTTTCTTTTCAAGATTGTTGCGTCTTTTCTCGAGGTCTGAGGCAACAACAAAGGAAGCTCTCCCAGACTATAAAGAAAGGTAAAGAAATTGTTAAGATATGGTTTATATAATTGAAATTACAGATAAATAAAGAGATATGAACATACCAAAGCACTGAGTGCATTTAAGAAGCTGGGAGACATTCTTCGGGAAACCCCGCGAAAAGAATCATTATCCATTAGCAGGGGAGCATCGCAAATATTAGCGAGAGCTTCGCAAGTAGCATATAAATGATCATCTCCAATCCTTGCATAGAATCATAGAAGACACTAGACAATTGCGCCATAGCAGACTCGATCGAATGATTCTCCTTTACAGAAGAAGTATCAACCTCATTTTCATATTCGTCAGAACTCTCGCTGATTTGGGAACTAGAACGAGAAGAGAGATGGATTTTCCGTTTTTTAGAAGGTGGAGCAGAAGATTTATCCTTGCGAAGAGTGATTTTATTCTTGCCCTTAACCTTTGCAGCTTCGGGAATGTTAATTTCTTCAACAACCTTCGCACACGAATGAAGATAAGAAACAGAGGCAACAATATTGTTAAAAATAACAAAAGAAAGTATTTCTTACTTCATCCGTGATTGATCGGAGTATCGCTAGAGTACTCGCCTTTGGACGTCTTTTATAACTCTTTTTCAATTTGGCAATCTGAAAATTTTACAAGTCGAGTAAATATAAGAGGAAGGAAATATCATAAAGAAAACCTGAAATAGGAAGTATACCTCTTTTGCCTTCTCGGGCCACTTAAATTCCCAAGGATGATAGTTTGCGAGATTCGCAGGGAGTATATGAGAGCCTGCAATATAAGGTCCGCTCAAAAATAGAGGAACAACCCACCACTTCTCATCTTTGGAGTACCGAGGAACATTATTTTTGCCCGAGTGCCAGTCAATATCTTGCATAAGCAGATTATCACTGGAAATATTATCTTTTCTCTTCAATCGGGCACCCCAGCGAGATTTATCATTTCTCATATTTATTACTTCATAATTTTCAAAAAACTTTTCTACAGTATACTTCTCAGCGACTATTTCTAAAATTGCAAATCTAGGATCTTTGACATCATCAGGATATAAAGATCCCTTACCAGCGCCACGGTTGGCGAACTCAAGCATTAGACGGATGCAATCACCGCTTAGTTGATAAATAGCTCGCGATAATTTCTTGTGAGCAAGAATTTCATAGAATAAAGGCATCTCGGGATTGTAGATAGGAATGGGAAGGCCTGCGAGGATTTGACCTAACGAGATTATGATTTTCTGATCATCACACTGATGATCAGAAAACAACTTTGCAGAAAGATGAAGATTCTTGATCAGGAATGGTTGAGAGGATGAAGCCCTTCTCTTGTAAATTCTTTGAGCTTCATTAAAAAGGGGTTTATATATACGACCAAGTGAAGCCATTTTTAGAGTATGGGAATGATTAGAGAACTGAAGATTAAGAGAAAGAAAGAAGGGAAGATTTACAGATGAAGCGCAGTTGCGGAGGAAGAAAGTTGAAGAAAAGTTGCGAGAGGGAAAATAAAAAAGAGAAGAAGAGAAGGGTGAGAAAACTATATATAGAGAGAAGAATCCTCGAGAAAACAAATGCATTTAATGCGAGATGGGACGTGAATGGTCAAGAATAAACGGTTGAAAGAAACGTGTCAAGAAAAGAGTGGAAGAGGAAACATTCGTAATAAATTCCGTGTAAAAGTACGGAAGTGAAAGAGATAAAGGTGAACAATTGATGAACAATTGCGGCATTTCAAAATATTGGTTCTCATGACATTCTCTCATTCGCGAGAAGACATGCGAAGAGGCAAGATGTAGGATCGAATATCGCGACATCAATACTTGGCGAGATTAATAAATGACGACATTGCGAGGGAGTCGCAGGAAGTAAAATAAATGACGCAATGAATGACGACAACCAAAACATGAGAAAGATATGAAGATTCAAGCGAAATTTAGGAATGTCGCGAGAATTGATATATGTACACTTGCGATATTTCGCAAGACATTCCGAAAATAAAGGATGACTTAGTTTGTCATCCTCTATGTACTACCCTATATAAATGGTTGAGTAAACTTTGTTGTGGGAGAGCTCTTTTTGAATTGTTAAGCAAGTCTTTAGAGAGAGAAAGTTTTAAAGTGGTTGTAATTCTATTACTCATTTCTATTTCATATTGTAAAGATTCAAGTATTCAATCAATAGAAATCATAATCATTCATCTTAAAATGACTTAATTGTGTATATTCTAGTGAGGGGTGTAGTGTAGGATTTCCTGCAACTACAGTTTCAATATTAATTCTTAGACAATTATAGCTCCAAAAACAACAATTATTGACTCTTAATCTTTGCCAAGGTAGATTTTATAAAACATTAATTGTAAATGGTAAGCATGGGTTATCAAAACACCAAAGCTAAGCATAACCCATCAAACTAAATGACAACTAATAAATTTAAAGTCATAATCCATTTATATTAATGCAAAAGTCATAAAAAGAATTAAATAGAGTTGCCACAGTGATGAGAATTGGCTTCCTCCGTCATCCCAGTGATGGGGTTTAGCTCCTCATGATAAAAACACACTCAAAACAATATTTCATAGCTCTAAAAGGTGTTTTTATTGAAGAAATAGTATAAGACAGAGATTTGCAATGCTATAATGATGTTACAGACGTTACTGTTACAAGCCGGGTGTTGCAATTTAAACCTAACTGTTACAAACGTACTATTGTGGACACTGTTCAACAACGACAGTTTTGTTGTGTCTGTTCTTCGTGTTCTTCAGAACGACACTTCTTTGGTGTCGTCTGCAACTTCTCCTTCTTCTTCTCTACTGCTGCTACAGAATCGCTCTGCAGCGATTTCTTTAATGCTCTGTACTACTCCTTACTCTCCCAAAGTGTTCGATCCCCCTTTTATAACCTCCCCAGACCTCTTATATACACCACAGTCCGAACAAAATTCTCCAAAATTCTTTTTTTCTTTTACCGAAAGTCTCGACTTTTCTTTCCTCTTTTCCCTTCAACGCGTCTTCTGTTTAGCTTAAAATTTCTTCTCTACTAGATACGGATCCTGTCTGAGTTTATGTTCTCCTTTCTGTCACGTAACTTCTAAAAATAAACTCACAAAACCAACCCGAGAATGACACCTCCCATGTTTTCGATAATAACCAAATATGAGAAGATTTGATGCCTATTTTAACTCCCAAGCACGTCATTCATCATGTTTATTAGGTAAATAAATAATCTCGTGTTTAACTCTTCAAAATCACGTCAAAATCTTGCCTGGAGTTCACGCAGTCATTGGATATTCTTCCCGTCCCATGTTTTATCAAACCTAGGATCTAGCCCAAACTTTGCGAATCTAGGAAATACATAAACCCTGTTTAGTCAAAACAGGCCCAAAGCAGTTAAAATCCGTGATTGAATCTCTCTCAATCATCCCTAAAAATCGAAACCAAAATCTGCTCATACCTGATATATTTTCCCGCCAAATTTATTTTGTGTAAACCGTGAAGAAAGGGATGGCCCTTATCCAAGCTGTTGTCGCCCATAGCGGTGGGGTGTAAATAACAACTTGAGTGCCCCTTAGCAGTGAAGTAGCCCTTATCCAAACTGATGGTCCCTTTAGCACAGTTCTGGGGTGTCTTTAATAGTTCCTCCTGGGGATGCAAATACCACTTTTCCGAGCCAATTTCTCCGCACAAGTATATTTCTCTAAAAACACCTACAAAAACATAAAAAAAACAACATAAGTACAAAAATGAGTACTAACGATATAGGAAATTGAGATCAAATTGACACATAAAACGCCTATCACCCTCTCTCGAGGGATGTGACTCATTTATAACTTCCTTACAGTTCAAATTTTGCTTAAACTTATGAACAAGTGATTGTGAATTGAGTGATGACCCCTCGAGGGCCTTGGCACCATCCTTCAACTATCACTTGTGCGGAGGGATGTAGTTCGCCATAACTTGAAAGGTCTCCTCTGCGAATTCGAAGAACTTAGGAATCATAACAAAAGATTGGAATTAAACAAGCTATCGTGCAAGGATGTAGGCCAGGTAACTGAACAGACTACCGGGCAGCCACGCAGGCCAGGTAATTAAACAAGATATCGGGCAGGTAAATAGGTCGGGCACTAATTTTTGAACAAACACCCGGGTCCACCCTCTTATAATTGTTGGGGCGGCCAGGCAAGCTCATGACAGGCTACCGAGCGCCCATGGGCTCCTTCGGACCTAGGCGAGGCCACATGCTTTTGGGTATTCTGTACACCCCTATGTCATACTCCATTTTATATGAGTAAGTTAAGGGTCAGAATGGGCCGGTATAGACCGGGTTTCACCTCATCTACATCCAATTCAATTCAATTCATTACGGATTTTTATTTTGGATCTGCATCCAACCGATTTTGCATTTATGGATGTACAAATGAACGGATTGAATGCGGATAATCCAGTGAATTTATTTTTTGATCACTTTATGAGTTAAATTATACAATGGTTATTGGATTTGTAGTTGTTGAACAAACATGTCTGTCATGAGCAGTTGATGAGAAATCATTGATTGAAGCTTTCTCTTCTTTTGGAAATATTACATAAGGTAATTAAATGAAGTTATTTGTTCATTCAGATGTGTGCTTGAAAAATGTCTGAATGAGCTTCGTTAACATTCTAATGAAAAAAAAGCAACACTAAATCTACCTCAAACCTTTACTATTAAACAGTAAATTATATTTAGGAATCCAGATAATAATACGAACCTGTGGCATTCTATTAACCTGACATAACTTGGTCAAGATTTTTCTCCTATTTATAACAAAAGACACCTCTGTTTTAAGCATATAAATAAGTCATAATGCATCTCCTGGTCAACAAGGACGCTCGGACTAGGTAACTTTTTAATAACATTTTAACTATTCTTTTGACTCATGGGTGTTAATATAACGAGTTCAGATGTCTAACGGATTTTTCGTGGTTACAAATGGACCCAATTTGTTATCCGGATTTCAAATATCTCATCCCCATCCAGCCCACTAGCAAATGATCTGGGGATCCACCTGCAAAAATAAGGTTGGGCCAGGTCGAATCCACGGATTCCAGGCCAAATGATCACCCTAGGAGCAGTGGTAACCGCACTACTCAGATCGTATAATACACCCTTGAATATATCTTAATGTGAAATCTACTGTCATGCCTATTTTTGAGATTCTTTGACCATCAAACCCACGCTAAAAATATATCATAATCCAACCTATTTGCTCGATGAAAATTATTCACAAGCCCATATTTTATGAAGTTATCATTTTCTTAAGGAGATGGAAGTGAAAAGAAAAGAAAAAGAGAGGCAGTAAAAAGTTGTTGACTTTCTCTGAAAATCTTAAATTTGATATTATTCTTTGTACTCGTTATGTAAATCTTTTTAAAAGCTTTTTAAAGAGATAAGATTTGTAAAATTTCAAGGAACGTTTTTTTAAATATGTAATATTCTAGTTTGCTTGTCAATAATACCTTGAAAATTTTGTATACTTTGAAAGATTGCATAACCTGTTATGCACACTTTTGAAACACTGCATAACATGTTATGCATACTTTTCGCTCATTTTTACATTTTATGAGTTTTAATGAAAAAGTACTTGTATATTATGTGTGTTTTTTCGTCTACATAAATTATTATGCAGCATGCATTTGATGGCACGACATGTTATGCATGCTTTTGTATGACTACGTAACCTGTTATGCATAAAACATTCTTTTGAAACACTGCGCGCATAACCTGTTATGCAGGTTATGCATACTTTTTCATCATTTTTACATGTTATTGGTTTTTATGAACAAATACCTTTACATGAATTATTTTTCTGCATAACCTGTAATGCATACTTCTGAAAGACCGCATAACCTGTTTTACATAATTTTCCGCTCATTTTTCCATGCTATGGTTTTCATGAAGACTCACCTCTGAATTTTTCGTTAAAATTTTAAATTAATTTTGTTGTTTCTAATTATTTTTTTATAAACATTTTACTAATACAAAAACTGATAAGTCAACAAACTGTTTGTGGGTAGCCTAGCAACAAGCAGGTCACCAACACCTTTTTGAATAGCGACGCCTAATCTATGAAAGAGGGAAAAGCCTGACCTATGAGTAGCATTATGACTGGCTAGACAGTTCTTTAGACGCTTCAGAAATAGAATCATATCGTCACCAAGTAATCGTACTGAATATCTTTAAAATCTTTTCATGAGATAAAATTTGTAAAATTTCAAAGCACGACTTATTAGATATGTTATATTTTGGTTTGCTTGCCAATTAGGCAGACATTTTTTATAATATCAATTAATTATAGGTGTCACAAGAACTTTTTTTTTTTTTGACTCGGCTATAAAAAAATTAAATATATTTTTTTGGGGCCTTAGCCTAATTCCCCATATATTGTATTTCTATGGTCTCCCTTATTCATCCTTATTTCTATATGTGCACCGTGCCTTGGTGAAGAACAAGGAAACAGAAAGGATAAACTTTATTCAAGTTATTGCAATACAATTAACACGGATAAAGCAAATCTAGGTTTAAATTATTTCCTGGAGAAAAAAGCACGAACCTACAATTACTGATTACTGTTCAAATATTTTGTCCAACAAAATAAAAAAAAAAAAAAAAAGAAGAAGGAGGTTCAGACCTTTATTTTGATAAGTTTTATGAGTCGACAAGAAAACTTCCAGTGCTAAGTTTGAACCTTAATTATAATTTTGAAAGAATACTATAGTTTAGAAAAAGATTTTTGTTAAAGGGAGAGCAAAAACGGATCTGAGGAATACAAAAATCGTTGTTGACTCACTAGGTTGGACCGATCTGATAAATTTGTATGAGTCAGACAAAATTAACCTCGTCCTAGCACTTACCGGTTACCAGCTTCGCCAAAATTTAAACTTGATGCAATCGAACAAATCTAAATATAATTATAAAAAACAGATTCTAATAATGGTTTTGTTCAATCAATCAAAGATTCTTGGTTTTTTGTTGGATTTTTTGTTTTTGGTGATTTTGGTCAGCACCAAATCTATTTCAATGGATCTTCTAAAACACGATGTCGAAGAGTTTCAATTTAAAAAGGGTAATAAAAATAATCGAGGAAAATATTGGATGTGGTTGATCAAATCAAGTCGGAAAAAAATTAAAATGATGAAAAGGAAGTAAGCATCATAAAACCACGTACGTAACAATAGTTTGAATTAACATGTGGGTGCCGATGAAGCTCTGAACTTTACTCTTGAAGAAAAATCCTAATTAGATATTAAAACTATATCCGGATCCCCTTCTTCTTCTTTTTTTTGTTCGGTAAAGCTCTTTCAAATGTTTGTCCAAAAGGAACGTAATTCATCGTCATCTACAAAATATGTCTCTGATACATTATTGGATCAAGAAATACAAAGCCACCAAATCGTACTAATGAAAAAGAGAAACTAAAAAACAAAAAAGAGACGGTAGTCTTTTCCCTTTTCGACTTATATATTTTATAATTCTCTTATTAACACCATCAGTTCCTACCAAAATCGGAGAAGAAAACGAAACTGTGGTTAATAACGGTGGATAGAGGATTAAGTTTATGGGTAGTTTTGTCCGACTCAGACAAATGATTTAAATCAGTCCTAGCTAGCGAGTCATATACGATTTTCGCTCTCCTCGGATCTGTTTTTGCTCTCCCTTTAACAAAAATCTTAAACATAAGGGAAACAGGGTCCAAGCCTTTTGGGATTTTAGATCATAGATTATACATCCTTGTAAGATCTTTAGGCTTGGTTTGGTAATGCTTTTATTTTCTCAAAAGCACTTTTAAAAGCTATTTATGTCAATAATTTTTGAAATTAGTGTTTGGTAAAAAAAAGTCAAAGTGCTTTTTATTGAAAGCACTTCCCAGATTCCTCAATTTTTAAAAGCTGGGGAGGAGGAGCTTTTAAAAGCTACAAAAGCATAAGTTGTGGCCCCACCTAAGTTTAATGGTTGATTTATCTTTTTTATCCCTACTTTATTTTATAAATGACAAAAGTTACCCCTTAAATTTATATACAATCAATTTTTTTTTATTATTTCTTATATTGCATTCTTTAATTTTTTTAATTTTTGAAACTACTTTATATACCATTTCATTTAATTTGTTAACAGTATAAATAAAAAAATATTAAATAATTACTTAATTTTAGTTTCATTTTTTGTTTGAAATATATATATATATATATATATATATAAGTATTTAAGTAAAATAATTTTTTAACAATCATAATAATAGTGGTAATTATTATGAATATTAATATTATATATTAATGTAGTAGTATGTCGTTGGAGCTTAGCTTGTTAGGCTTCCAACTAGTTAATATAATAACGTTATATAATCTTTAATAAAAATTATAATTATAGTAAAATAATTAATTATTTTTAAACCCCATAAAATTGAATAAACCTACCCTTAGAGATATGTCTGTTTTTGTCATTTGCTACAACAACTATGGTTGAATCTGAAATTTTACCAAACACACTTTGATTGCTTTTTTAATCTGCTTCAAATTTAATTAATATTTTACCAAACGTCTAACTGTTTTCTCACAAAGACAAAGACAAAGAACGCACGTTGGAAAAGTGCTTTTACAAAAGCTGCAGCAATACCAAACTAAGCCTTAGTCTAGCAAAAAGAAAAAAAATCCAAAGCATTAATGATTAGCACATTCGGAAAAGGATAAAATTTCCATAGAAGGAAAGAACTGATGAAGGAAAATGTGATCACCTTGTCCTCTCTTAGCAGTGTATAACACCCAGAGTGCTCCTTTTCAAGAAGTTGTTGGGAAACCTTACTCAACGGTTGCTCTTGTACTTGCTGCAAGGAAAATAAAATCAATTAACAAACCCCAAATGGGAAGTCCCCTCCCTCCCAAAAAGATGAAAGTAAAACTGCTGAACCTCAATTAACTTCTCCTCCGTGACATATACAGTGCATTGAAAAGTAACTTAATTTAACATGAGTTACTTAACTAGATCTTAATGGAATAAAACATCTTACCATACTTTATTGTAACCAAAACAAAACACTTTAATTGTTTCGACAGAAAAACCATTGACCAAGAATGTTACTGAAACCTTAACCAATCTACTTCATTGGTTTAAAGTGAAAGCAGGGGACTAGAAATCAAAATTCAATTAGTTTACCCGTCTAACCTGCTAGAAATTATGGGATGCATCTGAATACGATCCAGAGTGATAACATTTTATAACTCATGATGAAAATCTTAAAATAACAAAGATCTAATTGATAGATCGAGTATCCCTCTTGTTAAGGATGCAAAAGAAAAAAAGAAAAAAATAAATAAACCAGATGATCGCGCACGGTGGGGGAGGCGGACAACGGAAAAAGAAACATGAGTAGAGACCCATAAATAATACGTGAAAAGAAATGAACCACAACATTTTACGTCATGGATTACAGAATTTCGCGTTCTAATATGCATATTTCTTCACTGAAGCAAACAAAATGTGCGAAAGTAAATTATAGCATTTTACAGTATGCTTGAAATACTAAGAAGTATGACAACAAGGCCGGATGAAAATAAAATGATTTAACGTTTAAATGAGTATATTGTATACAGTTCAAAAAAAAATAATGCATATATACCAGTATCACATAACACATGTTATAGAGATCTGGCATGCGAGTCAGTGTCACAGTTATTGGTTTGATTGTGTCGAAACTAGAAAGTTTTTGGGAAACTTATTTCCCTGAGTTAATTTGGCTGGAAGTCAAAATTGAACACCACGTGTCGTCACCACTAATGCAAGGTCAACACGTGTTCAAGAAATATTTCTAGCTGGAAGGGATTTGTTTGTTCTCTCTCCTCTCCCCTATTCTCCTATACCGCTTTTTTTTTTTTTTTTTTTTCTGAATCACACGAATTATTATTAATAACGAAAAAAGAAAATATTACATCAAAAACTTGAAAAGAAAAATAACAGAACAAACTGAATCAAAATTACAACCAAGCCCAACTAAAGGCCCAAACACCTCCCAATTCAGCTAAATTTGTAGTACTTGACATGAGGCATTTCCACTCATAACCATAACCATAGAAGTAGTTCTACTTATGTATAACTTTCTTTCTCCTGGAGCAAGTGATGCACCCTTTTTAGCAACTCCATCTGCTGAAAAATTCACTTCTCTGTAGCAGTGCACATATCTGATTTGAGATAATTGTTTCTCTACATTTTTCCATCTCCCTCTTATGAACCATGGTACTTTTCTTTGAACAAAGTTATTAACCACTGTTTTAGAGTCAGATACAATCATAGCTTTCTGTATACCCCATTCAATTGTCAATTCCAGAGCACATAAAATAGCATAATTTTCTGCAATGTAATTAGATGCAATGCCAATACCTCCAGTTAGAGTGCCAAGTACCTGACTGTGGTGATCTCTTACTACAACTCCAAAGCTGCAGTTCGTGGATTGCCTAATGAAGAGCCATCACAGCAGAACATAGTGAAATCAGAATCCAGAGGCAGCCAATAACATTCCTTGATGCTTTGAAACCTGGTTCTCCTGATGCCTAACTAAAATGCTGCAATGATATTCAAATCATAATTTTGATCCCATTTATTTCCAGAAATTCTTATGCCCCCTTCCATTATGAGTTTCATCACCCTGCTTTTGAAACTGGGAATACTTGGTTTGATATCTTCAAAAAAAATTCTATTCTTTCAAAAACCACAGCTTCTTTGAGTGTTTGCCGCAGATAACCAAGTTTGCTCGAACCAAAGGGATTTTGTTTTTAGCTCTTCTCCATATATCATTGAAATTCTTTGGCTGATCAAACTGAAAAAATGAACATATCCACTTCCAAATAGATACACTGAAACTGCATTCCCATAACAGATGATTCATGTTATCCTGAGCTTCCTCACAAATACAACATCTAGAAACCATTTCATACCCATTCTTAACCATAATAGTGTCATCTACGTATATTCCCTGAATAAGCTTCCATATATTGCTTGCCACTCCAGGATGGATAAATGAATTCCTGATAAATTTTGACCAATATAAGATGGGTTCTTTATGTCTAATCTTCTGCACAGCATAATGAATTGAAAATGAGCCTTGTAGATTGCCAATCCATATAAGTTCATCACTCCCACCTGCAACTGTTGGCATTACTATAGTTTCAAATAGTTGCCTAAATTCTTCAGAAAAAACCCACTTACCATCCACCAACAAGTCAGAGACCTTTAATTTTAAATTGTCTTCAACAAAAGGAGTGAAACCAACTTGATCAATCAAAGGACTATCACCAACCCAAGAGTCAAACCACACAAATTTTTTTTGACCATCCCTTATAATCCACCTCATATCTTCCTTTAGAGAATTCCAAGCCCATCTTAGCCCTGGCCAAACTGAGGAAAGCTGCCAATTTGTATTCCATTGACCATTTTTATCTTGATATTTAGCTTTAAAGAATTTAGCCCAATCTTCATCTGACTTATGAATTTTCCACATCATTTTCATGAGTAAAGCTTTGTTCATAGTTTCTAGTCTCTGAATACCCAAACCACCTTCATTATAAGGAGTGCAAGCTTTTTTCCAAGAAAAGGAAGTGTATTTCCTTATATCCCAATCACCTGACCAAAAAATTTATTATAATCCTTTCACAGATTTTAATCACTGAAGAAGGCCACTTGTACACTGCATGTTGTACATTGGCATGCTATAAATGACAGATTTAACTAGAACTATTAGAAGACGATTTGGTTTGCCTAGTCCCTGCTTTTTTCTTTGTACGAGTCATTATGTAGTTTAGTTTAATCGACGATCAAATTTTACGAATCGATGATTAATCAGTGCGATGAAAAAAAAAATCGCGGGAGGGGAAGATTTCAGCTAGAGGAGAAAGAAGAGATGTTAGGAAACTGATTTTGAATTTTTAGATTACTGATTTTAGGTTTTTGTATTAAGGGTAAGGGTACATTAGTAATTGAACTACCCATATGGTACCCCTTATAAGGTAACCCAAGATGGGATTACTGTTTTGTATGCCCTGAAAGTTTTACGTATGCCCTAATACCGGGTTCCTGTAGTGACCTAGGAGTGAGCATGCTCCGGATTAGGCCTGCACAGAAAACCGGCCGTACTGAAAAACCGGACCGGGCAAAAACCGTGCCGAACTGTTCATCCAACGGTCGGTGTTCTAAGAATCAGAACCGTTGATCTATCGGCTCGGTGTATGGTTTCAAGTCCAAAACCGGCCGAGCCGAGCTGATATAAACCGGCTAAACTCTGGCCATTGATCTATATATTACTTTTAATCCTAACCCCATATATAATACTAAGTCTCACCTAACCATAGAAAACTAAATCACATTCTCTCAGGTTTAGTTTGGTATTGCTGCATCTTTTGTAAAAGCACTTTTCTGCTGTGCGTTGTTGTGCTGTGCCGCGAGAAAAAAGCAGTTAGCCGTTTGGTAAGTATTAACTAAAGTTAAAGCTGATTAAAAAAGTAGTCAAAGTATGTTTGGTAAACTATCAGATTCAACCATTGTTGTTGTAGCAAATGACAAAAACAAACATATCTTTGAAAATATTTTTATTCAATTTTATTGGGTTTAAAATAATTAATTTTTTTACTATTAAATATAAATATATACTTATAATATTAAATTTAGTAATTGTTACTATTATTATGATTATTAAAAAACAACCCACAATTGGGGGATATGAATTAGTTCCCTCAACCAAAGGTGTCTGCTAAGGGGTGTTTTTTTGGGGCGAAAATACTAAAACACCATTCCCTCAAAATAAAAATTTAAAAACTTAAAATCAAAAAACAAAAACATATCTCCCATTTCCATCTCCACTTCTTATTAATCTCTTTTAGGGTTAAAGCTTTGAAACCCAAATGTTCCCCATTCCCTTTAAATTATAAATTTTCCCCACTCCCTTTCAAATTCTCTTCTCCTTTTCTGTCGGCTCCTCACTTTGAAAACGATTTTTTTTTTCACATTCGGAAGTGATGAAGACCATGTCGTAAATATATTTTTTTACATCACCGGAAGTGATAAAGACCATGCCGGAATTGATGAATTCAATGCCGGAACTAAATGCCGGCATGCTCGATATAAATCTATCAATGCCGATAGTCAAGTGAAAAAAAAATCAATTTTCTGGATACTTTACATCATGTGCCGGCATAGATATTTTCGCATCACTATGCCATGCTCGAGAATTAATCGATCGTGTAGAAAGTGGACCGATTAAAACCAAAAAATAGGTCTTGCACCCCCCCCTCCCCGGATAGTGGCAAACATTTACGAAAATTTCCAACAACTGCCGGCATGGTATTTTGTTGAATACCATGCTGGCACCGAGCTTTTTCAGCTGCAAAAATGGTGGATTCAAAGAAAAAAAAAAAAATCAAATTTTCAACCTCTTAGCAGCAATTCTCTCTTCACAATTATCTTCCATTTTCACAAAAAAATTTCAACTCAAAAATATTTTTCCCTCCTTCTACTCTCACCTCACACAAATTCAAATAAAAATACTCACTAATCTATCCCCCAAATACTTAAGATATTCCTAATTATTATTAACCACTAAACTTGATTAGTGAGGGCTAGATTAGGAATTAAAAAAATAATTACATAAGGGGTGACCCAGATTTGATATATGATCCAGTTTTTGTCATGTAGCTATATCCCCCAATTAATTTCGATATCCCTCAATTGTGGGTTCTTAAAAAAATTATTTTACTTAAACACGTTTTTAATATATATATATATATATATGTAATTTTCAAACAAAATATCAAACCAAAATTAATTAAGTAATTATTTAATAAATGTTTTTTTTATTATTGATATTGATAAATGAAATGAAATGGTATATAAAATAGTTTGAAAATAAAAAATAATAATATTTAAAGAATAAAATATATAAGAAATAAAAAAATTGATTGTATATAATTTTAAGGGTAATATTTTCATTATAAAATAAAATAAGGGTAAAAAAGATAAATCAAGTATTAAATTTAGGTGGGACCAAAGCTTATGCTTTTGTAGCTTTTAAAAGCTCCTCTACCCCATCTTTTTAAAATTGAGGAATTTGTGAAGTGCTTTGGATAAAAAGCACTTTAATGTTTTTTACCAAACACTAATTCCAGAAATTACTGATGTATATAGATTTTGAAAGTGCTTTTTAAATAATAAAAACATTACCAAACCCAGCCTCAATTTTTTCTTCTCTTCGGCGCCTCTTTTCTCTTAGGCTCTCACTCACTGTCCTTACTAGTGTGCAACCACTCACAGAGACCACGAACTCCAATCTCCATCACCACGACCTGCTCTCCATCATCTTCTTCTTCTCAATCGTTTAGTATTAGAAGAAAAATATACTAGTAAATGAATCATCTCCATCGATTGATTCATTTAACACTAACAATGAAGCTGTAAAGTTGAATTTTATGCTTACAACCTAATTTGATTTTGATGTATGGATTAATAAATTGTTTGATTTTCATTATTTTTTTTGGGTTTCTAAACCCTAGATTTTTAATTTTGGGTGTTTTATGGTTTGGGGTTCTATATTCTTTGTGAATCAGTGGATGGGTTTACTTGTGAATCCTATTCTTATATCAACTATATTGTTCTTGAATTATAATGTAAATTTTTTGTACCCAAAACTTCGAAATGGTTATATAATTCAAATCTACGGTTTTTGTATTGATGAATGCGTATTGTAACATGGTAGAAAGTTAGAAAAGAGTTTGCAGTTTCAAAAATTAATTCCGGCAACACAGATCTGCCAGAATCTTAACATTCTAATTACAAAATTTTTACTGGATGAAAACCGGCCAAAAAACCGTCACCGACCGAGCCGACTCAGATCGGTTAAAAACCGAACCGAAGGAAGTTCGGCTCGGCCACGGTTTCAATTTGGAAAACCGTCATGTGGTCGGCTCGGTGACCGGTTTTGGCCAAAAATCGGGCCGACCGGCCGATGTGCATGCCTACTCCGGATTGGTCCGACAATTATCTCATCCGTATCCAATCCAATGTATAGCGAGTTTCATGACATCAATAAATGATCTAGCGTCCAACCTATTTGCATCAAATGGGTCCGTGGATGGGTGGATTGATTGGGATGATCCAATTGATTTCTTCTACAACTAATATTTAAGATTATAAACATAAAATTAACAAAGTTAGCTTAAGATCCGATTACCATGGTTTCTATTATTAACCTAGATACACACAATTTACTGACGTTCCCTTTACTTCTCCATTAAATACCATTAATGAAACTCATCTATTTCATTTAATCGTGTTTCTAGTTTTTTGATCTGCCGAAAAATACGGTGCTCCCCTCCCTTGGCGATTTTCAAAAAACTCAAGCTCAACCTCTCAATCGTCTCAATATTTATTGATTCAGTTTAAGAGGTGTGCTAGAACTTTTCCGCTGTCTAAGGACGGATCCATGATCCTTCCCTTAGGTCCGGGATTTATTGGTTAGTGGAGCTTGATAGAATTGCTTTTAGGGTTTAGGGTTTTGCAGAATTTTTTTGTTTTTTCTTTTATTTTACTTTTGATCTATGATTACTGGAAGCACTAAAGAAAGAGTTATGAGAATAAGGAGTAGACAATTTACCAGAGAAAAGGAAGAATAAGTGTTACAATCCCAAGGCTCTGACGGAAAGGGCACAAAAGAACCTGATGGAAGAATCTTTCAACTAGAGTGCAAATCTTTTATGATTGAGATTGAATACTTTGGAAGCACCTAACAATCAAGATTACGGAGAGAGGAAGGAGAGGATACCGGTTCTGGCTTGCTTTTCACCCAAATATGATTCAATGGTTGAAGAAAACTTTGGATAACATTCTAGAGGAGGAGACGAAAGAAAAACAATGAAAGGAAAGAGTATGGGAAGATACATATATGCCTCAAATTCAAGAGAACAATGAAGGCACATACCTAAGAGTGTCTAGATGTATAAGGGAGTAGAAGGCAAATCATTTATCATATGCTCCCCTACGGAGAAAGCAAACAATATTGGTCTGCTCTTTCTGAAGTGATGTTACATTATATTCCAAGAAAGATTACAATTGGGAAAGTTGGGAATTAATATTCTGATGGGGATTATCCTAAACTGTATTCTTAGGGTACAAACAAGGGAGTAGTCAAAATTTCCAAAAGCATTGGATGGGGGTAAGGTTGCTGCCAAAATTAAGAAAAGATTTGGATGGAATATATTTTTGAAGATGGATGAAGTTAATAAGCTTACAGCAGTGGTGGAGTTGGAGCATGTAGAATGGATTCGAACTTGGAAGTTGGAGATTTGGGAGGAGGATAAAATATAAAAATGACAAGGAGATGAGTTGGAGAGAATTTTCTCTAGGAAGCACAAGAAAACTGAAGCTAAAGACAAAGAAAACAGGTGAATTTCAGTTTTTTATTCTATTCTATATGCTTGTAGGTAGTTAATTGATAGGTGTAGAATACACCTAATTTACTATCTAGTAGTTTATGCTTTCTTTGCTATTTTTCTTGTAAATTATGTATTTTACGCTTGTTTTGAGTTTTATAGTTACTTTGGAGTCGCACGGAGGAAAAGAAGAAGAAATCACCCAATTCGAGCCAAAAGGGTAAAATTGTCATTTCACCAAGGAGGGAATACTATATGGAGCCCAGCCAAGGTTAAGGGGAGGTCAAAAAGGTGTCCCTTATCCAAAAGAATGGAGTGAGAATAGCATAATTGGGGTGTACTTATGGTAGGTAAGCCCATCCATCCATACCTAAGCCCATCCACTCATACCCTAACCAAGCCTGATCCATTTTGACCCGACCCGATCCAAACCCGAACCGAATCCACCCCAGCCTTTCATAACCCAAACATAAACTCGAGAAATTCATTTTTCACCCGAATTGAATGTGGTCACGTAATCGAAATCGAGATACACCCTAAGTAGCAGAGATCGAAATCCGTAGACCGAGAGAAATTAGAGATGGGTTGTGGCTATGGATTGAGTTGGTAGTCTCTGTCGAATTGAGGGGTTGAATTGCAGGCAAAGATTGAGATCTGGAAATGGGAGTTAAGGGTTTCTCTATGAAGATTTCAGAGAAGAAAGTACGCTGTGAGGTTGAGAAGAATGAGAGCAGATGATGACGCTGGCAAGATCGAGAAATGGGTTTGCGAACTCAGAGAAGAAATTGATGACTAATTTGAGAGAAATTGGGAATTCGAAGCTAGGGTTCTTGTGAGATTAAGTAATTGATTCACAGAGGTTAGGAAAGGATTGAAGAGATGATTCGTAAAAGGAGATTGAACACCGGGTTTGTATCAATTCCCGGTTTAATGATGAATCAGTGTCGAGAAGATCAGAGCTTCTGTTGGTGGAGGAAATTAGTGAGCTCAGGGAAGAGGAAGAATGATGAGATCGTGTGAGTCAGGTGGAGGACGCAATGGATTATGTATGAATTACAGGCTAAGAGAATGGAAATGCTGCTGGTATGAAGCAAATGGTGCCGTTGCCTAAAAAGGGAATGTGTCATTGGCTATGGCAAAGTTAGAACCGAGTTAAGCAAAGAACATCGTAAATTGGTAGAAGATCTTTGTTGTGTCTCATCCGGCTGTATGGCTTGTTGTGAAGTTGCGGTGTGATGTTGCAGTGGAGGACCGGAGTTGATTGTCGTTGAATGCCGATGAGAATTGAAGCTGAGTCCGAGCCGGTCCCGAGAAGTCGGTGCTGCTTGGATATGGTGGATTGAGATGGGCCGAACTAATTGTGGTATTAGTTGTTGCAGCTGCAATGTGAATGAGGATTTAGCCGGTGAACATTGGAGACTTTGCAGGTCGAGTGAACAAAGTCTGGGAAATGGCATTGCGTGTGGTTTGGTGGTGTTAGTGGCAATGGATCGCAGAGTCCGGGTGTTGCAATGAATTATGGCCTGAGGTTGAGGATTGGAACTGTTGATTGTGACAGAATGTTACGATTCTACGAGAGCGTGGAAGAGTCGTTGTCTTCTTTGTGTCACAGTTATGAAGCAAAGTGGTGGTTGCAGAAAGTTGATTGATAGTGGAATTGGCGTGGTGGTCAGAAACCAAGAGAACCGAGCGTGGAATGGATTTGTTGTTGCAAAACTAAGTGATGGTGGAACCGAGGTTAAGATGAAGGGAAGGCCGGAAGAAATGGAATCATGGTATTTTTACCAGGGGAGTTGTGATTGTGAAGGGCCATTATGGTCGGGATGAAATGACCGATGCACCATCTTGGTGCAACATAGATTTTGGCTTGTGCAACTTTGGCCTAGAACCCGCCTCTGGGGCTTAGCTTGGACTCAATGCCGACTCTGCCTCGACTTTCTGGTTCCACCTTTGACTTCTCGACCTTGACTAACTGGGCTTGACCGACGGCTGACCCGTTTGACCGTTAGTCCTAACTAAGACCGGACGGAATATTCCGTCGAATATTCTCTCGACGGAGAAATTTCCAGTGTGGCCATGACGTTTCCCGCCAAATTCGGCCACAATCCCAGCTTTTCCTACGAGCAAAAAATTCCAGAATTTTCTATGGACTTCTCTCATGGGTGTGAAGACTTGGGCTAGGAATGGATGGAGAATTGGACTCAAATTTGGAAAGAGAAGGTGGAAGAGTTGAGAAAAGCTTGGAATTGGAAATTGAATTGCAAAAGAAAAAGGATTCTATTCCTTAGAAGATTTGGAGAATATTGAAGCCTATAAATAGAGAAGTTTTCTACAACTTCTACACACATCTCTACACACACAATTCTTTTCTTTTCTTATTCTTTGTGTGAACTCTTTTAACATGAGTAGTTAATTTTATTGATTGAGGATGAATTCCTAGTTCTTAACATACTTATCAAATTTTTGTTTTCAAATTCTATCTTGAAGTTTTTCACATAATTATCGTTTGTTTTTACTAATAGGAGTGATCTTAAAGACACTCATGATTGATTGATAGATTGTTTGGAGTGCACGCTAAATTGATTTGTTAATTTGATCTAAAGCTAGTGAAAGTTAGGAGATAAGTAATCGTTTCTTGACTCTTTACATAAGTAGCAAACACGAGACCTTGCGGAGGGATTCCGTGGAGCAATTGTGTGTAGAAGCAACGTTAGCAAGTAGACCTTGAGCTAAGAGTCTAACTACTAATATCAACCTAAGAAATTCATAGAACTTAATGCATGAGCCAAGTTACATCTAGGTTGAGCTAATTCTAGGTGGCTTGGTGATTAGAATCCGGTAGTCGAGAACTTCCGTGTCCGGTGATACAAGGGATTTAGGGGTTTAGCACTGAGCTAGTCTGCTTTACCTACGGTTGGTGATAATCAGAACTAATAACAAGTGGAATAGAAAATAACTTGATTCATTGTTTCGTAACGAAGAAGGATTCCTTGATCTTCTCTCTCTTATTGTTTTCAACTTTCAATTTTAATTGCTTTGTTTATTTTTATTTTGCTTTTTACACCCCCCCTTTCGTGACAACTTTTACAACTAAGATCTCTTGCTCCTCGTGGGAACGAACTTGACTTCCATTATATTATTTTTAATTGAGTGGAAATTTTGAATTAATTTGATTGCACCTACGACACGCATCAAATTTTGGCGCCGCTGTCGGGGAGCAGCGGATGATTTTAGTTGTTTTTATTTTTCTTTTTGGTTTATTCTTGCTTTGTTGGATTCTATTCCGTATCTAACTTGGTTTTTGAATCTTATTTCGTGTGCCATGTATGGTGGACAAGAGCAAGCATATTACAACAATCAATACGGTTTTCAACCTCAACATTATGACAAATTCCAACCATCCTTAGGATACAATCAAAACCAATATTTTGGCTATGATAAATTTTCTACAGTAACCTTATGGATATTCTCATACATATCAACAACCTTATGACGGGTATGTAAGTGGACAATCACATGGATGGAAGGATAGTTATGCATCTAACAATTTTTTTCTAGTAATGTGCGTAGAGAGAATTTGGAATATACTCCTCTTCATCGTGTTTTTCCTTCACTTTTTCCAAAAGAGGAGATGCCGCTCTAACGGTGGTAAGCGTGTGAACGCCGTGAAACTTGCACTGTAAATTATACAAATTGGAAGATGATGGAGACTCGGAAGAGCTTGTCGCAGTAAATTAGTAGGACTATTCATATGGAACTTAAACGACGTCGGGATAAAGGTTATGAAACCGATGAAGATTCTTATTATGGTGAGTCCGAAAATGAAGATGATTGTGTTGAAAAGGACCAACCTTTAG
Organism: Papaver armeniacum; assembly: GCA_023531295.1. Classification (NCBI taxonomy): domain Eukaryota; kingdom Viridiplantae; phylum Streptophyta; class Magnoliopsida; order Ranunculales; family Papaveraceae; genus Papaver; species Papaver armeniacum. The sequence continues at coordinate 278,922 of JAJJWW010005102.1, forward strand.
AAACTTTTGATGACGCTAGTGTAGATTACTCAAGCCTTGATCTTAATAATGATCAATCACCTATTCAAAAGGAAGAGCTTGAGGAAGATGCATTTATTGCTTGGAAAAAATTTCTTAGGGAAAGATGGGAGTCCGCGGAAGTGTATGGATGTTCCGACAATGAGGAAGTTATTCCAACTCCGGATCATAATAACGATCCTTCACCTATTCAAAAGGAGGAGATGGGGTGTGACTTACCTATTGTTGTAAACGAAGTAACACCCGCACAAGAAGATTTTACAATCTATACCGATGAGAATCACTTTAGTGAATGGCCCGATTCCGATGATGAGAATGTTGAAGAGATGATTCTAGAGGATGAAACCACATTCATTGATTTTGTGGAAGACCCAATTGAACTTGCGAATGATTTTAATGATACCGAGACTATGGTTAAGGTAGAAAACGACGAAGAATGGTTGCAAGGTTTAATAGAGGACCACGATATACAAGAGGTAAGTAATTCACTTGAATTTTTTAAGGATGAAGAGGATTCTATAATACAAGAATTTTTGAAAGGTTTGTCTAACCCTTTGCTTATTGATTCTTCTCCTTTACCTCTTATTGGTTTGAATGTATGTGCTTCGAAAGTATTTTTGGATGATTTTGTTTCTAAATATCCACCATTGGAAACATTTGATGCTAACACTATGCAGGTTTGCCAAGAGGAATACATGGAAGTTCCCGAATTCTATGTTCTCTATACACTTCCAAGTGTGGACGAGAATAAGTGTGGGGGAAATTTCTATCGAGCGATAATTTCATTATTGTTTTCTTGTGCTAATATTTGTATGGAGTTATTGTTTGCAAAACAGTATTATGGGTGGATCCTCAAATTTCAGATTGTTAGTATATGGGGAATGAATCATGCAAGAGCCAAGTCGGGCCGTCGACTTTAAAACAAGCGCTTAATGGGAGGCAACCCATCGGTTTTGTATTTTTTATCTTTTTGCTTTTTGTTATTTCTTTTTCTTGTTTCTTATCATGTTAAAATTTCCCACCTTAACTTTACTAGGAGGATTCAATTACATTGCGGACAATGTAAGGTTTAAGTGTGGGGGAGTGGTTAAGCATGTGTTTTTAAAACAAAAATTACAAAAAAATGAAAAAATTTTGAAAAAAAAAAAAAGTTTTACATAAAAATTCCAACTTTTAAAGATTTTAGAGTCACTAGCATACTTCTAGGTATGTTTACATAGAGATTTTGACCGACATAATTGAACTTGGAAATGTTAGAGAACTACATTCGGATTTCTTGTTTGTTTGAGTGTTAAATAATGGATTTAATCATGCCGGTGATGCGAATTTGGTGCAGGGAAAATTGCGTTATTAGAGTTGCTGATCAATCATTAGTGGAGACTACCCGTATTCATATCATGAGAGGCACCGACCAGAATTCTTCCATATACTAAAGAGCTTCTTTTGAGTGTGTGTCACCGTAAGTTAATTCCGGGTAGAATGGTGAGCTACCCAACCTCCCACCAATAGAAGCACTACTCTTTGATCTCTTGAGTGCTAATTTTGTCAATCATGAGGGTGACGTCCATGGATGAAAGCTTCCTTCTTGTAGTTCGATTTGCAGTTAGCACCATTCTCTCTCGCGACAACAACGGATCCATAGAAACACTCTCATCATCAACAAGGAGCGACATCAAAATCTACAAGGAAAGTTGGAAAAGTTTAAGGTTTACAAGCAACGGAACGGGAAAAAGAGCAAATTTCAAATACAAGTAAAGCAACATACAAATGAACGGATTTTACATATATGTTGAAGACTTACAATACAATGAGGTAATTTTATATTCAAGTATGAAGACTTATTCATGAAAGCGAATAAAATTAAAAGGTGAGAATTTTTGAAGTTTATGATTTCAAGACGATACAAGTTGTGAAGAATCAAGCGGTAAAATACTTCTCCCACGGCCATGGTTTATTTTTTGTATTTAATTTCTCTTGTTTCAAAAAAAAAAAAAAAAAAAAAAAAAAAAAAAAAGAAGAAAAAAATAAAAAAAAAAGAGAGAGAAAAACAAGAGAAATATTTGTTTTGTTAATAAGCCGTGGGGAAGGAAAATATATAAGGAAGTTTCAAGCGACAAGGATTTAAGGTAAAAAAAAAAAGGAGTTACAAATTGTTAAGGATTTATGAAATTCAAGAGTTTATCATCAATAGTTGAAACCGAAGACGAAGACCATGAAGATCAAGATAAGGAGCGGAAGACGTTTCTATTGGATGCCGTGAGAGTGGTGTTATCATAATTGGCGATCGGATGTGAAGGTAAGTAAGTAATCTCATCCTCGATAATAATGGTTGATTTCCTTTCTTAGAGATCGTCAGAAAAATGGTTTTTTAAAATATTAAAAGATGTGGGTTTTTAAAAATATTTCGGAAGTTATCCTTCCCACCATTCAACGTGTCGCAGAATTCTCTCTTCATTCCTACCGCACACATGTGAGAACCATAAAAAGCCGTCTTTTAGAGTGCAATTATCATAAAATCCTATTTGGTGAGGCAAAAGTCGAGGCGAAATGCTTATTGATCGTTTCTCAAACACGCATTCTCTCATTATGGCGTGGTTATTTCTCACTCAACATTTAAGAACGAGAATATGTTCTTTAGTATTTCTAACTTCTTATTACTAGAATGCAGAAACTCTATGTCCTCATAGCTCTTTGATGCTTGTGACGCTTGAACGCTTTGAAATTGTGAGTTTTTAGTTTGATTTGCTCGAGGACTAGCAAAGTCTAAGTGAGGGGGAATTTGATAGGTGTAGAATACACCTAATTTACTATCTAGTAGTTTATGCTTTCTTTGCTATTTTTCTTGTAAATTATGTATTTTACGCTTGTTTTGAGTTTTATAGTTACTTTGGAGTCGCACGGAGGAAAAGAAGAAGAAATCACCCAATTGAGCCAAAAGGGTAAAATTGTCATTTCACCAAGGAGGGAATACTATATGGAGCCCAGCCAAGGTTAAGGGGAGGTCAAAAGGTGTCCCTTATCCAAAAGAATGGAGTGAGAATAGCATAATTGGGGTGTACTTATGGTAGGTAAGCCCATCCATCCATACCTAAGCCCATCCACTCATACCCTAACCAAGCCCGATCCATTTTGACCCGACCCAGGATCCAAACCCGAACCGAATCCACCCCGCCTTTCATAACCCAAACATAAACTCGAGAAATTCATTTTTCACCCGAATTGAATGTGGTCGCCGTAATCGAAATCGAGATACTGACCCTAAGCAGCAGTAGATCGAAATCCGTAGACCGAGAGAAATTAGAGATGGGTTGTGGCTATGGATTGAGTTGGTAGTCTCGTCGAATTGAGGGGTTGAATTGCAGGCAAAGATTGAGATCTGGAAATGGGAGTTAAGGGTTTCTCTATGAAGATTTCAGAGAAGAAAGTACGCTGTGAGGTTGAGAAGAATGAGAGCAGATGATGACGCTACAGATCGAGAAATGGGTTTGCGAACTCAGGAGAAGAAATTGATGACTAATTTGAGAGAAATTGGGAATTCAGAAGCTAGGGTTTACTGTGAGATTAAGTAATTGATTCACAGAGGTTAGGAAAGGATTGAAGAGATGATTCAGAAAAGGAGATTGAACACTGGGTTTGTATCAATTCCTGGTTTAATGATGAATCTGTGTCGAGAAGATCAGAGCTTCTGTTGGTGGAGGAAATTAGTGAGCTCAGGGAAGAGGAAGAATGATGAGATCGTGTGAGTCAGGTGGAGGACGCAATGGATTATGTATGAATTACAGGCTAAGAGGATGGAAATGCTGCTGGTATGAAGCAAATGGTGTTGTTGCCTAAAAAGGGGAATGTGCTGTTGGCTATGGCAAAGTTAGAACTGAGTTAAGCAAAGAACATCAGAAATTGGTAGAAGATGCTGTTGTGTCTCATCTGGCTGTATGGCTTGCTGTGAAGTTGCAGTGTGATGTTGCAGGGAGGACTGGAGTTGATTGCTGTTGAATGCTGATGAGAATTGAAGTTGAGTCTGAGCTGGTCCTGAGAAGCTGGTGCTGCTGGATATGGTGGATTGAGATGGGCTGAACTACAGGATATTAGTTGTTGCAGCTGCAATGTGAATGAGGATTTGTGCTGGTGAACATTGGAGACTTTGCAGGTCAGAGTGAACAAAGCTGGGAAATGGCATTGCAGTGGTTTGGTGGTGTTAGTGGCAATGGATCGCAGAGTCAGCCGGGTGTTGCAATGAATTATGGCCTCGAGGTTGAGGATTGGAACCGTTGATTGTGATAATGTTATTCTAGTAAGGTGGAAGAGCCGTTGTTCTTTTTGTGTCTTTGTTATGAAGCAAAGTGGTGGTTGCAGAGTTGATTGATAGTGGAATTGGCAGTGGTGGCTGTAAACCAAGAGAACTGAGCTGTGGAATGGATTTGTTGTTGCAGCCAGTGATGGTGGAACTGAGGTTAAGATGAAGGGAAGGCTGGAAGAAATGGAATCATGGTATTTTTACCAAAGTGGGAGTTGTGATTGTGAAGGGCCATTATGGTCGGGATGAAATGACCGATGCACCATCTTGGTGCAACATAGATTTTGGCTTGTGCAACTTTGGCCTAGTAACCCGATCGGCCCAGCTTAGTCAAAGGGACTCAATGCCGACTTGCTCGACTCACTGGTTCCACCTTGACTTCCGACCTTTGACTAACGGTTTGACCGACGGCTGACCCGTTTGACCGTTAGTCCTAACGAGAGGACCGGACGGAATATTCCGTCGAATATTCTCTCGACGGAGAAATTTCCAGTGGCCTGCGGCGACGACGTTTCCGGCCAAATGGGGCCACAATCCCAGTTTTCCCGTGAGCAAAAATTCCAATTTTCTATGGACTTCTCTCATGGGTGTGAAGACTTGGGCTAGGAATTGGATGGAGAATTGGACTCAAATTTGGAAAGAGAAGGTGGAAGAGTTGAGAAAAGCTTGGAATTGGAAATTGAATTGCAAAAGAAAAAGGATTCTATTCCTTAGAAGATTTGGAGAATATTGAAGCCTATAAATAGAGAAGTTTTCTACAACTTCTACACACATCTCTACACACACAATTCTTTTCTTTTCTTATTCTTTGTGTGAACTCTTTTAACATGAGTAGTTAATTTTATTGATTGAGGATGAATTCCTAGTTCTTAACATACTTATCAAATTTTTGTTTTCAAATTCTATCTTGAAGTTTTTCACATAATTATCGTTTATTTTTACTAATAGGAGTGATCTTAAAGACACTCATGATTGATTGATAGATTGTTTGGAGTGCACGCTAAATTGATTTGTTAATTTGATCTAAAGCTAGTGAAAGTTAGGAGATAAGTAATCGTTTCTTGACTCTTTACATAAGTAGCAAACACGAGACCTGGCGGAGGGATTCCGTGGAGCAATTGTGTGTAGAAGCAACGTTAGCAAGTAGACCTTGAGCTAAGAGTCTAACTACTAATATCAACCTAAGAAATTCATAGAACTTAATGCATGAGCCAAGTTACATCTAGGTTGAGCTAATTCTAGGTGGCTTGGTGATTAGAATCCCGTAGTCGAGAACTTCCGTGTCCCGGTGATACAAGGGATTTAGGGGTTTAGCACCGAAGCTAGTCGCTTTACCTACGGTTGGTGATAATCTGTAACTAATAACAAGTGGAATAGAACATAACTTGATTCATTGTTTCGTAACGAAGAAGGATTCCTTGATCTTCTCTCTCTTATTGTTTTCAACTTTCAATTTTAATTGCTTTGTTTATTTTTATTTTGCTTTTTTACACCCCCCTTTCGTGACAACTTTTACAACTAAGATCTCTTGCTCCTCGTGGGAACGAACTTGACTTCCATTATATTATTTTTAATTGAGTGGAAATTTTGAATTAATTTGATTGCACCTACGACACGCATCATTAATGCATGCGTATGCCACTGTTATTATCTTTAATAAGGATTGTGTTGGTTCTTACTAGTATTGTTATGTTGGGATGCTTTAGTATGTAATATTGGAAGATTCCATCTGCCATGATTTTTATAGAATTAGGGTTTACGGGTATTGGTGGTTTTGGAATTAGGTTTATCTGGTTGATAGATCACAACTTCTCCGTCGGGAAGGTAAAGTAATTGTAACCCTGGACAACCTCATCAAGTTGCTTCCAACTTTGGAAACAACTTGACCAAGTTGCTTCCGCTATTGGAGATAACTTGAGCTAGTTGCTTCCTTTTTTTGGAGACAACTTGAGAAAGTTGCTTTCACTTTTGGAGGCAACTTGAGATAGTTGATTCCATTTTGGAGGAACTTGGTTATGTTTTTAGGTCCATTCTTTCATCTGAAATTATCGTATACATATATCTTATAGTAGTTGTTGTGTTGAGTTGCTGATGATGGTTGTGCTGCTGATGCTCATGCTTTAAAGTCAAGAGGATAAATGAATGCTTAGGAAGTTCAGCAGGAATTCAATATGAGTTGTAGTAGCAGAGATGGAGAATATGGTGTTGTCTGGTGGTGGTTTGAATTTTTGGTTGAGCACTCGATGGTGTGGCGAATATGTGAGTCTCGCTTTCCGGGTTTGCAATTGAAAATGTGCTAATGCAAAGAAAGAGATATGAAGCGGGAGATCTTTGGTATGTGATTTTTCATATGTATATGGGTTTAAGAACCAATACTATGTTAACTAGCTAGGACAGAAATGATTCCATCTTGAACTATCTTCTATGCTTGTGTGTTGTTGCTGCTTGTGTATCTAGTCAGTGAAGAGCAGAACAACGAGGATGTGATACTGTCTGGTGGTGGTTCGAATTGTTGGTTGTGCACTGAAAAAGAGATATGAAGTGGCAGGTGCTGGTATGTGATTTTGATATGTTACTTTGTATTGACGAATCTGTGGTGCAATGGTAACACAACTGACTATATGTCAGAAGATGTGTGTTCGACTCACACTAAGTTCACTTTTTTGTGTACAATTTTTATTTTCTGGAGACAACTTGTGATAGTTGCCTCCATATATGAAGACAACTTGCGCTAGTTGCTTTCACTTTTGAAGACAACTTTGTGCTAGTTGCCTTCACTTTTGAAGACAACTTTGTGCTAGTTGCCTCAGATTCAGAGACAACTTGAGTTAGTTGGCTCCATTTATTTTGCAACTTGTTCTTGTACACTATTTATTGGAAACAACTTGAGCTAGTTTCCTCCGATATGGACACAACTTCGAAAAGTTGACTCCACATGGTAGTGGTGGTCGTCGTCGGCGGTGGTTGGCGGCGGCGGCGGTGGTTAGCGGCGACGGTGGGTGGCGGTTATTTACGGCGGCGGTGTGATTGGTGGTGGTGGTGGTGGACATTGGTGGTGTTGGTTAGCGGCGGCGGTGGTTGGCGGCGGTGGTGGTTGGTGGTTAGAGGTGGTGGACAATGGTGGTTGGCGAAGGTGGTCGGCGGCGGTGGTGGTGGTTGGTGGTGGTCGTCATTGGTGGTTGGTGGGCGGCGGTGGACAGTGATGGTGGTGGTTGGCGGTGGACAATGGTGGCGGGTAGTAGAGGTAGTTTTTTTTTTTTTTTTTGAATAATGGTTTGCGTTTTTGTAAATACACTATATAAAATAGGGTATTTTAGTAATTATCAAGCTTAGGGTATTTGTAAAGTTCAAAAGGGTATATTTGCAAGGGGTCTCATAGTAGGGGTATATAGATAATGTTCCCTGTACCTGGTTGTCTGTTGTTTAATAGGCTATAACCAAGCATATATAAATATAAGACCGAATGCATTAGTAACTAGTAACCCATACCCACATATCAAAAAACATAAGACAAAAGATTAGTAGCAGAATATGGAAAGCAAAAAGATTACAAGTTTTTTTCTTGTGTTGGTTATGGTATTTTAATTTGGTTCACTCAGTTTATATGAATGGTTGTAGTGATCGCGGTGAAAGTTGTGGATGGGTCAGCGGTGGTTGTTGTGATACAGATGGATTGATGGATTGTTACGCGACGGTATAGTTTGGGGACCCTGTGGTTATTTTCCACCTCCAGTATCCTCGTGGTGGTGATGAGGCTTTGGGGATCGACCATTTGGGTTTAGAGCGCTGAATGTTAATTTGTTTTCATATTTGTTGGGTAACTATTTATAGTTTGATTCTGCTTCACTATTAAGAGAACATTGAGATGTGCGATCTCAGCCAGTGTACAAAATGGTAAGCGTAATCGTGCTCTAGTACTTGATCGATCAATGCTTAGTACGTTTGGTTATTTTTGTGTATTTTGTGTTTTGTAAGTAATTATAAAAATGGTGTTTGATTTCGATGTCAATACTTCTTCCTTCAAGTGTTCCTCAGAGTTGTCATTCCATGTGATTTGCCACGCACACCAGTTTTCACGGCAATAGGTCGTCCCGAACCAAAATCATTTCCATGCATCTTAAACCAATGGTAACTCGTCGCCAATATTTTTTTTTTTTTTTCATAATTCTTGCCTCCTCGTCACCAGAATTAAAGATAACATGTTTCTTTGTGCTAGTTCCAATGAACTTCTAATATTTTCGTCATTTGTAGAGTTAATTAAGTAATTTACCATCTCGTTCAACAAGGAAGGTAAGAACACCTTTGTTGCACCTCACCGTTCTTTGCTGTTACAATCAAAAACGATCCCGAGTTGGCAAAAGTATGCTTGCAAGGGTGTTAAAATCAACTTAGTTCTGTTATTCATCAGAAAACTGAGTCTCTTCATTTTCGTGATAATGACTATGCAAACTATTTCTAGTACGTAATAGTAAACACTAGTATTAACATGTTCACAGAATCAGCATTATACATAGGAAAACAGATCATACTCTACATATAAAATTCTGCAATAGTCGTAACTTTGTACTTATTCATTTCATACAGACTTAAGAACACTATGTACTCAGTTCTCACTTCAACTGAATTGAACAGCAAACAGTGTACACAGCTTCATGAACAACACTTACAACATCGTCATGAAGAAAAGAAATAAGCTACTTATTTGGTTTTTGATTTGGACTTTTACTTCTATTTAGTCTTACAGAGTCCCAGTCATCCTTGTCGCATGTCTCTCTAACCTTAAGTTCCATCATGAGTTAGAGAGACACACCTCATGGCTACATGGGACAGCTCACTAGTTATCTTAAGGCATATCTCCCATTCTGCAGACTAACTAAACTTTCGTCAAACCAAAATAGAAGAAAATAGAAACATAAGGAACAACATGGGGAAACTTTGGAGGCAGACCACGTACCAATGCAGAGCATCAGACCAATCTTCACAAACATAATAATCCATGTGACACTGAACTGCAACAGCTAGCATCCCTTATATAACAAATCTAATCAGCAGTGAAGCATTGTAGTCTCTGTTCATTCATTTTCTGCACGCAAATTTTGAGGAAGTCAACTGTACATAAGCATGTCTTTGCAATTCGCCAAGCTTAAACTGTTTACAGGAACCCTATCTGTTCCAAACTGTGACAGACCCTCTTTTCCTGAACTCACATGGCCGGAAGCGATTCAAAGCCCTTCCCATCAATGCCATAGCTGCAAAGCTTGGAAGCTGCTTCTTCAATGCTGGCTTTCGTATTTGTGGCTTACGGATCACTCGAGCTGAAGGCTTAACTGACTGAGATTCTGGTTGACTGTGGCGCCACCGTTCAATCCAAGGGTATGATAAGGCTAGGTCCACTTGTCCCTTCACTGGATCCATGGAAGAGAAATCCATTTTTTTAAATAACACCACACTCCTTCTATCTGATCCATTTTGGTTTTTAACTATATCTTTACTAGTTATGTTGTATCTCATAGTATCTGTGAAGAGGTAATTTACTTTTTTTCCAGCTGATGCAAGTTCACTCATTGGATGCTTAACCAATCGGCGATTTAGTTGAACTTCAGGTACATAAAACTCCTTACTGGGGTTAACATACTTCGGCGGCTGAACATGGGAACAAATATATTCAGCTTCTAAACTGTCGGAGGTGCTCCTCTTGCCTGTTAAACCCCTTGTAGTCATTACGGCAGGAGAATCTTCACAGATACTAGGCATTACCATTTCTGTATTTCTGGCTTCCAACTTCTCCAGACAAACCCCAAGTTGCGCAAGCCGTAATTGAATGTTTGCCCAGATAAAAGGATTCTGTAAAAATCCAAAGTCAATGGCAACCTAGCAAGAGAAATCAAAAGATTAAACTGCAAAATAAGGAGGCCTAAGTACATCTCTTTTCAATCCACCATAACTTGCTGATAGGAGACATCTCCAATTTCTTGGAAAACCAGAGTCCAGGAGTATTTAATGACATGAATCAAACAATTAGAACTGGTACATTATGATGAGTTGTTCATTTGCTTTTCAGGAAAACCAAAAATCATATGTATTTTACAACCCAAATTAAACGAGCATACTCATACTCAAACTAATAGCTAGTAATAACATCCTTAGTGAGCTGAACAACCACAAAAATAAATTAAGTAATAAATTTTAAGAATTCTTTAAAACGCACCAATAGATCAAACAAACAAACATCAAAATCAAACTGGTTAAAAGAGAGAGATAACTTTGAGCAGCATCTAAAGAAAATGAAAATTCAAGATCAATGATGAGTTGTACCTCCAATTGAAATTTAACCTCTTTGGATTCCAAGATTGGATAATAAGAACCAAGACATAATTTGTCTCTATAAATATTCCGATTTTTTTATTTGTCTTGAAAGGAGTTGAGAGTTGTTATTTAATAGAGAAGCGAGATTATTTAGTACAGCTTGTATAACAGAGAGAAAGAGTGATAACTACTAACTAACACACTAAATAATAATTTAACACGTGGGAGTAAAATTCACACCAATTGGAGATCGTCTTTATGGATATTGACAAAGACCAATGGGAGATGCTACACCTATGGAATTTTCATCCCGCGGAATCTCCCGAGAGGGAAATGGACGACTCATGGAGCGTTCTGTGCATTGGGATCATCAATCGGTTAAAGTGGTGTCCACCATTTATTAAAGTCGGGATTTCGGGTCGGGAGGAAAAATCGATCATCGTAGAATTTTCGAAGAACAATCCTTCTACACGGAATGTAAATTAATCGTTGCAAAAATTGAGACTCTCACAGTTACATAGGGCCCCGCCTTGTATGTATTAGTAGGAACGATTAACCAGACCCGTGGGAGTTAATCGTAGAAAGAGTGATAAGTACTAACTACTAACAAGAGAATGATTGTCAACGGGTCTGGTTCTTCTCGGGTGCAATGACAAGATAAACCAGATGTGTGCATGGACAACAAAATGAGTTCTAAGTGTGAAGAAGAATGTAGTATTCTTACTTCAAGGAACGTAGGCAATGGTGGCTTTGTTTGAAACTGTCCAAATGAATTTATCCGCAAAAGTCATTGAGTATTATGACTTACTGAGCTCTATAGTAATGCTCAGAATCACCAAGTTTAGTCCAATCTAGTTGTGCAAAGGTGCACAAGCTAGATTGTGCCAGAGTTCTGGTGATAACTTGCATGATAGATATGCAACAGTAGCATGCGCCGAATAGGATTTAGGCATGGAAAAAATGCATGAAGTGTCAAAAAAATGCAAGTTATACCGAAATGTAAATATACAACGTAGGAAAAAGCAGTGGTGATGCATAGGAACATCATGAGGTCATTCTTGAAGAAGTCTTCATAGAAGCTAAAGCAACATGAATGCCACAGTTTGTAGGAGTATTCAACTAAGTGCCAATTATATTGTACTACGTTATGGGAGTTGCATAAGAACACTGATAGTTAGAATAATGCATGTGGCAATGTGATTTGCAACATTGGCTTCCTTGTTTGTTGCTTAATGCGAAGGTGAAGTCAGTATTGTGAGATTTATTGGGTCTTCCAAGTTTGCAATAAGTTGGTGCAAGTATTTGCTTAAGTTTGAAGTATACTCTTGGTTTAGGGTCGTGTGGACCTTGGTGTTAAGAATTGTCTCTCTATGTAAGGTAGTAGTGAGTGAGGGTATTTGAGATGAGAGTCATTGTCTCTTTCGTTCAAAGTAAATCTAATTCACGTGAAAGATGCTACATAACATACTAAACCAAAATATCCAATAGAAGACGCTAAAAGTGAAAGAAACAAATAAAGTTGATGGCATAGACGAGTTTGTTGTTGAGAGTTACGTTGCAATGTGATGGCATATTAGCGGCGAGGCATAGAGTAATGCAACAAGAATGTAGAACTAAACCCATCAAGTAAAATGAGTTAAGATTGACTCATAGCTTTTGAAGAATTTTATGTTTTTCCAATAAATCAAAGCATAGTAGTTCCAAAGAGTAAGTGAGGCATGCTAGTTTCGAAGGCCCGTGAAGAGGATACCTAGTCCAAGTTAACGGTGGGATATCCCTGGTGTCCTAAGTCATCACTATACCAAATTCATGCATTTGAATCAAGGTGTTGGTTCTTTGCATATAATGCAAGTCCAAGAGGGCAAAGTTTGCAATATGATTTGGAGTCCAAATTCAGTAAAAGTCTCGATGTTTGCAAAGTGCAACAAAGACTATAGGGCGTGGCGCACACCAGAGTGGTATGGAATCATAGCGTGCATAACTTAAGGCATGGCATGTTTTGGCGTAAAAGCAACATGATTGAAGAAAAATAGTGCAACAAAAATCAGATAATGAAGGCAAAAGACTACGGAAATGATCATTGTGATCAGTGGGAAGAATTATTACTTGTGTACACTTGAGCACAAATGATTCAAGTGAAATTCAAGGTTAATTTAGGGAACTAGCAAGATGAATTTAATTTTTCACTTGGGTGTTAATATATGACTTGCAACGGAGTTAAAAGCGGCCGTGACTCAACAACAAAGTTCAAGTTATTAGGATCAATGAAAATGCAGTTAAGCTAAGTGAAGCTAGTGTTAAGGTATGAAAGTTGGTTCTGACGTTTGCAAAAGCCAACAAGTGTGTTGAATTCTGAGAGGGAATTCTCGTAAGCGCATGAATTTAGAAATTTTAGGAGGAACGGGGTGTTGCTGATGCATAAATCAAGGTTAGAGAACAAGTATAGAGAGTATACTTGGTTGTGTTCAGCAAGGACGTTAAACAAAATGGGTGAGGGAGGTTTGTTAGTTGCCTAGTCAGTGAAGTGCAATAATGGCACTATACTGATAATTAGTGGCATAACCATGAAGCACATTGGTCGACAGAATGTAGCTTCATATCTAAAGACCAAACAGTGATATTTGACGATGCAACATTATGTGATAGTGTTGCACATTCGTAATCCAGAGTTATCCTAGATTCAGAAATGAATTAAGGATGTAAGATAAGTCATGAGATGACTTATGTAGTGGCCTAAGACTTGGATAAGGCCTATCCAATAAAAGTGCAGTAGTGGCGCATGCTCGAGGCGTCAATCTATTCAGTTGCTCGGCGAAGTGATGCAAGTAAAGCTTATGGATTGTAAGACAAAGTTAGCCAAAATGTTGGAAGGGACTTTGGCATGTATTCTTGCTAGTTTGTATCATACAACAGTGCGTGGAGCATGGCCTGATCAGAAACAACGCAACGATGGTATAAAATGACGCATGAGCGGTTATAAGTTGGTTATGAACATTACACACATGGAAAAGTAATATGATAACTTAGAACGATTATATAGTGGGTTTATAACCATGTTTGGCCATGCCTTACCACCAAGTACATGTGTGGCATCAATTGGCATGACTACAAAAAATGTGACTATTAAAAAGTACATTGGTGGTTAGGCAAACTACCTAAGGACAAATGGTTTACCATAGGCCTGTGCACTTGTTGGCACACGATTTTGGTTTGATATTAACATGTATAAATAGTCTAGATATCAATCAGTTCAGGGTTGTTCGATTGTAAAAGAATCATTGATTGTATATAGAGATAGGCATTCACCAAAGAGTGTGAACGCTTGTTTAGTCCATGTGATGGACTAGTTGATGTAATCTTCCTTAGTACAATAAAATGGTATGTTGTGTTATATCTTTATGTTCACTGTGTTGTTGATTTGTGTGAGTTTGTTTAAGTACATTAATGCATGTTAAATCTCTTATGCTTATGGGAGCATTAGAGAGAAAAGGATAAAGATTTTCGTTGTGTAAGCCCATAAGACTGAAGGCTTTGGTGCAAGTATGCAAAGATGAATGCTTGTGGGTGAAGTCGATTCACTGAACCACAGTGTATTACCCGTCATGTCCCAAAGAAAATGAAAGTTGTGATTTGGACGTGTGACACTACATGTGATACCAACTGATGCAGACATTATAAAACTTGCGACATAATGGATGGACAAATAACCAGGGGAGGAGCAAGCCTAATGCAAGTGTGCACTTGCACGACTGCCAAGCTGGCTTCGAAGCCTAATTTGAGGAACATTTTAGATGTCGACCTGCTTTCAAGCTCATTTTTGCTTCTTTATACCCCCTAGCCCAGTTGGTTTAGTGGGTAAGTAAATTCCCCAGCCATGAAATCTTAGCTCCGCCCCTGCAAGTAACTGATACCAGAAATAGAAATTATTCAATTAAATCAAATATTCTATAACATCTAGAAAATGCTTTTGCTTTGATTATGCCACACCATAATGCTCAGGTATGGATGGATGAAATTTCATCAATTATGCCACAACAAAATAAGAGAGATGCTAGCTATAGTTCTTTGTTCCTTATTTAGAAACTCACCTCCACCATCAATCCTAAATGTCTAGTGAAAACAATGGTAATAGATGAAATATTCCCAATTCTATCTGTGAAATGAAAGAGAACTTGTTAAAAATCTGATTTCTCATAAAATTGAAATATCCACCAAAATTTGGAATAGTATCTAAACCCTGAGATAGAAGTTATAGGATTAGGACTAGGACCCAACAATCATGATGTAAAATTAAAAAGCTCTAGTGGCTTAGAGCATCCACAGTCATCGACCAAAACTAAAAATTTGGTCGAAAACACTGACACTATCGAGTGGAGTAAAGACTAAATCCTAGACTAAAACTAAAAACCAAACCAAATTTGGTCTTTGGTTTAGTTATAGTCTGGCGTAATTTGACACTACGCCTGATTGGGGCGTAGCTGTAATTTGCGTTTGTTAATGAGACGTAACTTTAGACTCCGCCTGATTGAAACGCAACTTTAGACTCCGCCCGGTGGGACGTAATTAACATTTGCGCCTGATACCAAGCGGCACCATAATATTGCGCCTCATTCAAGCGTATTCACAAGTTACGTCTGACCTGGCGTGATTTTAAAGTCCGCTTGTAGTCAGGCGCAATTACTAGTACCACCTGTTGAATGCTGGGCGCAATTATAAGTTACGCCTGTTGAATGCTGGGCGCAATTATAAGTTACGCCTGTTGAATGCATGGGGCGCATTTATAAGTACCGCCTGTTACTACATGGGGCGCAATTTATATCTACGCTCCCATCCTTCACCGTTTTTCATATATTTTCGAAATTTCAACCACCATTTTCAGGTATTTTCAAAATTTCAAATTATTTGTAATACCGTTGGGAAATTTATAACGTTGGAAATTTTAGAACGTTGGACATTTAAGACCGTTGGAAACTAAAACTGCAGCCCCGTATATCTATAAATACGGACGAGTTATTCAGTCTATGTTTCCCAACAAGAACAGAGTCATTGTATTGTCTTTGAAACCAGTTTAATAGTTTTTTCATTTAACTCATTCCATTGTCTTTCAATTTAGTTTCCGAGTTTTTTCATTGAACTCAGGTTAATGGCAGCACGAATTCCTCGAGGTCCTAATTTTTCAACAATCGAAGATTTAACGATGTGTAAAATTCATTTATCAATATCTCAAGATCCCGATGTTGGAACTGATCAATCCGAAGTGGAATTATGGAGTCGCATCAAACATGATATTGAACAACTATTACCTAAGAAGCCGAAGCGGCCTTGGACGTCGTGGCAAAAATGATTTCAGGGAATAAGCAAAGATGTGGCTTTGTTCTCTGCAAAAGAGGGAGAAATAGAACGTGAACATCATACTGGATGGGGTCCTGAAATGGCGGTAAGTTTTCTACAATTTTTGTAACACTTATTTTGTATTGTTTACTTGCACATAAACTAAACTTTTATCGAAAAACAATAATAGCTCGAAGAAGCAAGGCTGCGGTTCAAGGATTGTAATGATGGGAAGCCATTTAAGCACGAAGAGTGCTACCCATATATGTTGGAAAATATAAAATATAATCGACGCTCAACATTTGTGTTTGACACAACGCACGATGAGGAAAATTATGAGAATGACGAAGAGGATGGGGAAGAACATGATCAAGGAACTCAATCCGACCACGTTAATGACGGTGAGATAGGAGACATAGAGAAGAGACAACCCTTTAAGTATTTGGGAAAGAAAGAAGCGAAACGACTAAAGAAAACAGGGCGAGAAAAATCAACGGCCCAAGAGGAAATGATGCGACAACTTATTCAAGAACAACAACATTTTAATGCGCACTACGAAGCACAATCAAAATTCAAGATGGAACAAAGAGCAGCCGAGTTTGCGGCAAAACAAGCTGAGTTAGCGGCAAAACAAGCCAAGGCGCCCGGCAGATGCCGACTTACGCATCATAATGCAGGATCTCGATAAATTGGATCCCTTACAAAGAGAGTATTTCGAACTTCTAAAGGCGGACATTGTGCGGAATAAGAGAAACCAATCTTGAGCAAAGGCGTATTATGTCTAATAGGTTTAGTAGTTTAATTGTGTTTAAATATTAATTTTTATTCTTGCCAGTTTAGTTTATTATGTAATTTATGGATTTTAATATTATTTTCGTTCGATTGAATTAACTTTTAAAACCCTTTTAATAATGCTCATCAGTAATTAATTAAAATATGACGATGAATACATAGAGAAGAGATAATACATTTAAATAAAAAATAAAATAGTTATACCTATCCTTGTGCCCAATTATTTAACTATCCCCGTATTCTGACCATATGTGTTCGATCAAGTCATCACGCAAGTTAATATGCGTTTGTTTGTTATGCATTGCACGACCACGTTGCTGAGCTCTAATTTGGGAAAGTGCTTCACTATTTTCTCTTGATATAGCAACTGGTGATGGGTTCCTGCGCTGTTCATATATATGTGGCTAGTCACCAGGTAGACGCTCATCCTCTACTATCATATTATGTAAAATAATACAAAGTTTTCATGATATAGGCAAGCACATCTGGATCCCACATTCTTGCAGGTTGTTTGATGATTCCAAATTGTTGTTGCAGAACACCAAATCCTCGCTCTACATCTTTCCGTGCACCCTCTTGCATCCCTGAGAATTTTTTTTTTCCCCTCTGGATGTTTAATGAACATAATAATAGTAGCAATCTCGGGGTATATTCCATCACCGAGATAATACGGCATATCATATGAATGTCCATTTACCACAAAGTTCACTGGTGGTGCTTTTCCTGTGACAAGACTTTGGAAAACATACGAACGATTCATCACATTAATATCATTGTTTGAGCCGGAATACCAAAAAATGCATGCCAAAACCAGAGATCATACGACACCACTTGCCTCTCCAAAGACAATACTTTCGCTCCCTTTATACGCGGTGTAAGCCCCCGATTCTCGCGACGGACATTTATCCCATTTCCAATGCATGCAATCTAGGCTACCCAAAGATCCTCGGGAAATCCCTGCTTCTGTTTTGCTTAAGGAGCAGTTCAACATCACCAGCAGTTGGTTCACGCAAATATTCTTGCCCATACAAGTGGACAATAGTTTTACAAAACCTACGAGTAGCTTCCAAAACAGTTGTTTCTCCAATGCGTAAGTACTGCGTCTATTGCATCGCCGCACATCCGTAAGCTAACATTCGGATTTGTCTTTGTTACTTTTTGATGAGGATTCAATCCCATAACTCCAAGCATCGTGCTTTTGAACAAAATAACGATTTACTCCCGCAACTTCGTCAGAACTATTCGATTAAACAATTGTCGACGCATTCTAAATATTCTACGAAATACATTAGGTGGAAAGCGTGGGTTCGGGCAAAAGTAGTCTTTCCATAGAAGTTCAGCTCCCTCATCCCGATTTCTCCATAATTTGATACGAGTTTGAGGCCAAAGCACGAATTTGTAACATGGAGACCCAAACTAACACCATGTTATTTTGATGAATTGCTACCGCATCATCATCGGGAGGAATACAAACTATTATTAGAAGAAAAGAAGAAGAAGAAGAACTCGATTTAACAATAGTTTGAGGTGTTCTCGTAGTTTTCCATTATAATTGCTACTGAATAGGTGTGTTGGTTTGTAGATACTGAAGACGAGGCGCTCTAATTTATAAAGAAAATCCAAGAGTAAATATTAATAAACAAAACATAAAGTGTTTAAAAGAGTAGTGAGACTGGCAGTACACTTCTGTAAAAAATTTAATAAGATAAGACATTGAAAAGATTCTTGATATTGAAGTAGCCATACTGAAAGATTCGCAGTGAGACTGGCAGGACACTCAAAATGGAAATGACAACTCACTGTAACAAAGTTTTTTTGTCTGACCACTCACTGTCACTCTAACAAAAATTTTTTTTTGGTTCCTGACTATACAGTAAAATGAAAAAAAACCAAGACATCAACTATCAGTCTAACCTTTACTTGAAATGACTATACACTGTAAAAGTGAATCTTATTTCATTAGGAACAAATTAACCATTCGTATCATTTGTATTCTCTTCCAAAGATGCCGAACGCGTAGGGATAAAAGGCATAATGACTCTGGCAGTGGGATTAACTGACGACATTGTTGAAGCTGATCCTTGTCCCATTGTTGAAGCTGATCCTTGTCCCATAGTATTCCAAACTGGTTGTGGTATCGTTTGGGAAAAGTGACCGAATCCAAGGGGAGGTTGGGAATGTGGTGCCATATGAAAATGAGAGAGTTATACCTCTAACATGTGGTTCTGATGTCTGAGTCTTTCTATTTCCGCATCTTTCGCCCTCCTCATGTCCAATTGCTCCTTCGTTAGATTTAACGTAAAATCACGTAATTGATGACCGAAATCAACATGCTCTTGATAAAATGAATAACATTCATCCTGTCACATAAAAAAAATTAATAACATTCTTCCGGCCCATTTAAAAAATGAGCACATATTATTTTAATAAAAACATATAATACTGAACGTATACTTACGGGGATATTTGATGTTGAGATAGAATAGGTATATGTTCAGCAGGCTTCGGAATCGTGTGATTATGAAGGTCACCGGCATACCCATATAATGGAACATCCCAATCGGGATATGTTACATAATCTTTAAAGTTAGTTACCTTTCGCCAATATTGCATATACAAATCATACGAAACAACTTGCACAATATCTACTGCGTCGACCCAACCTTCCTTGATTAGGTGTTTTCCTTGTTTATCATCGATATCCCCAACTATTGTATGTAGATTTATGGGAACACCATAGGTGGGATGGTTTTGTCTCCAACACCTTTCTCCAAGGTACATGTTATGATGTGCAATTAGTAAGGGAGTATGCATGAAATTAGTATGTTATTATCATAATGGTGTAATTGCCATCTAATAAATTAGTATGCATAAAAACCATTAAATGATACTCACAACGCCATTCCAAGAAAATATAACCCTTGTGTTTGAGAGTAAGGAAGTTTTGATTCCAATTTCAGATTCTAGGATTTGTCTGCATGATTCCCAAGGTTGCCATGTAACTTGGTCCGCGGTCAACTTATTAAGTAAAGTTCTACAACGAACAATATCAACCACCTTCTTCTTTGGTTTCCACCTACTACTTCTAGGCCATATTGTTTGATCATCCTTAGGCTGGACTATCTCGGGTGCACATATGCCCAAATATTCGTAGCCCCAAAACTAAATCAAAATATCAAGCAAAAATTGATTCTTTCTCAACCCAATAAATTAAACATTAAAAGGAAGAAGTATATGAAAGGAATTTACCTCTAATACTTGGAAGGGCCCGCTTAGTGTCTTCCGCTTCCTACCTGACTATACTGAGTGCCGCATGTCTGATCTCGAAAAAGCGGCAAACACCCCAATCATAGGAGGAAACCGCATCAAGATCGTCAAAAGCATCTAACTATCCCGCATCAATATAGTTCTTTGCATTAGAGAAAAAAATTGTCCCAAAACATACATAAAAAAGCGCTTGCTACTCTTTCAAAGAATGACTTTATCATTTTCAGCCGCACGTAATTTTTTATGGTACGAAATATGAACTCAAAAATTTAACTATAATTGAATTAGATTTCCATGACGCGCCTTTTGCACAAAGCGAGTCATCTTGGATATCTGGAAAAATATTATCACGGACATATTCAAATTGATACTTTTCAGAATCATATGGAACATCAACCCCATCTCCAATAATCACTCCTGTCAACATGACCCAATCAAGAGGTGTGAACCCCAACTCACCAAAAGGTAAGTGAAAAGTATTCGTAGTATCCCAAAACCTCTCCACAATATAGTCGACCATGGCATGGGGGGTTTCTCCCAATTCCATGTTCAATAGTCTATCCCATCCCGCTCTTTCAATAATATATTTGACTCTAGGACTAAGTCTAGAAATAACCTTATAGTGAGTAATGATCGAATGCAAAGTTACCACGATGTGTATATCGAGAGTTAATGTTGTCCGCAACTATGATATCCGTAGAAGCGTGTGGTTTATCATCTTCAACGACAGAAACCTACTCCCTAACCCCGGAACATCAATCTCCTTAATTTGACCACTAGAGATTAAATTATAATCATCATTGGCTAAAGATTTTTGTTTCTTGTTCGTCTTTACGCGATTATTGAACCTCGAAATCGACATCTGTACACATGCAATAAACAAAAAGTATGCATCACGGGATGAATCAATCAAAACAATAGTCAAATTAACCAAACTTTAATCACCCAAAACAGTAATAATTCTTATCAAAATAATCAAAACAATAGTCAAATTAACCAAACAATAATCACCCAAAAACAGTAATAATCCTTATCAAAATAATCAAAACAATAGTCAAATTACCCAAACAATAATCACCCAAAAACAGTAATCATCCTAAAACTAAACATAATAAATCACACAGTGGGGTATACAAAAAAATCTCAAATACAAATTCAAATTCGATCTAAACCCAATACAAAATTTAAGGATTTGGTTTGATCTATAATCACGAAATAATACGATTAAAAGGTCATAATAATTGATTATTTTGATCTTTATTTGCTGAAATTGAATTAACAAAAGATTTAGATCTCATACCTCATCACGGCCAAATTAAAGTTAAACTTTCTACGTTTTTCTTGGATAATCAATCTAACAGTGGATAATCAATCTAACAGGAGAGAAGAAGTATACGCATTAGAGAAGAAATTGACGCAAGGAAGAGAAGAAGGTATGAATGGAAAACAAAAGATGTGATTTACAAATTAATTCTGCCTATCGATGATAACGAAGAGGATTTGAGAAGGGTTTACGCATGTGTGGGACGAGTGTGTGGTGGGGCGTAACTCTGAATTGCGCTCCATCAGGCATTACCACAAGTTACGCCCCATCAGGCGGAGACACTAAGTTGCGCCCATCATCAGGCGCAGTCCCAAGTTACGCCCCATCAGGCGTAGTTCCAAGTTGCACTCCATCAGGCGAATTGTAGTATTTGCGTCCCATTCAGGCGTATTTTGTATTGGCGCCCGGTCAGGCGTAGTTTTGGATTACGTTCCACACCAAACGCAAATTTTAACACCGCCAAACATCAGGCGTAACTTAAAGTTGCGTCCAACCCAAACGCACTTAACAACTACGCCCCATATCAGACGAACCATTCTAACTCCGCTCCACCAAATTTACTCCTCCAACGTAGTGTCTCACCACGAACTAAAACCATATCTTTAACTTTTTTTTGGTTTTTAGTCTTTAGTTTTACTCGTCCCACTGCAGTTGCTCTTAGAGGCTACAATGAGCAGATAAAGTAAAGGTAGTTTATGTCTTCTATCCAGCTGACAACCATCATGACAGAACATTGGAGACCTTATTACATATGAAAGGGAAAGTATTCTACATTATGATGTAACGTTGTAAATGAAGGATGTCCAAGTTTTTTGGGCCAAACATCATCAACAACATTTGTGGTGAAACCAGACAGACTTGGAGTTGCATTTATTTGGTGGAAGTACTATAAAGAAAATGAAGTAGTGGGTATAAACCATTCATTCCAAACACTATTTTACCAGATAACCTGGTTGTCATGCGTGGATGGATAAAGACTACACATTTGCTGAGTTATTTGAGCCATTCAACTTCATCTTCATCTATTACCACTACTACCTTCGCGGCCCCCTCCATCGATAGGAACACATCAATTCATTTCTGCATGGTCTTTATCACCGAATTAATGAGTACTCGATCGATGTTATTAAAATAGTCAGAGTTATACCTTTATGGCTTTATGTAGCTTTATTACATATGATGTGGTATGAGTATGGCTATGCGTTATATAATCCATTGATTATAGCTTTATGTAGAGTTTAGAAAATTGTCTATGCGTTATTACATATATGATGTGGTATGAGTATGGCTAGGAGTCACTGCTTGCTATCCTTGCAAAATCCAAGACCGTCAAATTCATCACTTATGCGGATATCTAAGATGATAAAAAAAAATTAAAAAAAATTATGCCGGAAGAAAAAAGTTATACCTTTCTTTTTTTTTTTTTTTTTTTTTTTTTTTGGCTCAATCAATAATTTCTCATTAATCACCAAATAGTATCCAGGATTACGTAGGGTGCAATAATCAAAAGGAAATATCAAATCATAAAAAGTTATTGATACTTGGCTCTTTTATAATGGAAGTGATCGATTTGAAGAAGCGGACGAGCTTCCCATGTCTCCTCAACAAAAACATAGCAAAACTTTGGAAAACAGAGTGAGTCACGCGCTCAACACGCTGTCCTTAAGACATTAGCGCCCGGCTACACCAGCGCACGGCTACACATCCTTAAGACATTAGCGCCCAGCTACACCAAAAGCTGATGCTATAGCCTCCACATAACGGATATCTCCAGGATAAGACACCCTACTACACCTATTACTAGCATATGTAGTAGATGCTCAATCTTGAGCTTGACAACTCCGAGAAAACCCTTAAGAAAAAAAACCTATTATAGGGGCTCCAAGAAAAGAGTTTTGAGGGCTCCTAAGGATTCAAATATCCTACAATAAAGATAAAGGGACCTAATTCATAAGAAAAATACTAAAATACCCTTAACTTATTAAATATTTAAAACCTAAAACTAATTTGTTTTCATTCCTTTCCTTTAGTTCTTTTATTTTCTTCTTCGCCATCACCTCCATCGCTTATTTCTTCGATTAATCATCACTTCTCAAAATAATTCATATTCGATTAACACCATTTAATCCACCCGCAATAACTTCGATAAGGTAAAAATCAAAAGCCCATCTTATTTAATTGGTTTCAATGCATCGATAAGCGGAATCGATCGAATTGGGTTTTTTGAATAACAGTTTCAGAAGTGTCTACGGTTGAGAAATATGATTTTCCCAACCGTAGACAGAACTTCCTACGGTTGGGAAGTATGAATTTTCCAACCCGTAGACTGTCTACGGTTGGGAAATTGTCTATGGTGGGGAAATATGAGTTTTCCCAAATCAGTATCGGAACTGTCTACGGTTGGGAAGTATGAATTTTCCCAACCGTAGACAAGATCGAAACCTGTTTTTTGCAAAAATAAGTGATGGGTTTTCTTAGTTTTTTCTTTTTATGATCGTCATCTTCATCATGATAGAGAAGAAAAAGAAGAAGAAGAATAGAGTTTTTTTTTTTTTTTATAGTCATCATCTTCATCATGATTTATGAATGGAAAGAGAAGGACAAGATAATAGATTTAGTTTTTTTGTATATGATGATCATCTTCATCATGATTTATGATTGAAAAGAGAAGGAAAAGATAATGAATTTAATTTTATAATTCATGGAGGGTATTTTAACCATCACAAAAATAGTTAGATATGGAATTTTGTTGATTACTATTTCATAACCCGATTTTGTCATCTTGTGAGGCCTCAAAACTCTTTTCTTGGAGCCCCTATAATAGGTTTCTAAGAAAAACAATAGAAAAATATTTTTTGCGGTCTTTCTAAAAGAGAAAATGGGTCATTTGTCCAAAAAAATTTAAAACACGGTTCAAATGGACGAGTAAAAAAAAGTACGGGTGAAATAGCCAAAAAAAAATAGCAAGGATGAAACTGGATTCATCTTGGCTTATACTTAAAAATAACAAAGGATTTAAACTGGACGATCCCGTAAAATAAAAATAAGAGAAAAAAATATTTGAAAATGGACAGGATGAAACCGGTTACATCCCGCCTATTTTTAAATTTTTGTCCATTTAAACAAGATCTTTTTAATTTTTTGGCTATTTAAATAAAGATCAAAACCTAAGTGTCTTTTTTCACCCAGGAATTGTTGATTTTGGTCTTTTTGACCAATTTTGTGTTTCTAAAATAAAGAGAAAATGTAAAGATTCTGCGAAGAACGGGATTACATTGCAAAGAAAACCCTTGTAAGCTTGCGAAAATGACGCAGATCAGATCCGAAAATAAAGGCTGGCTTAGCTGTCATCCACTATGTAATATCCTATATAAAGGACCAAGCAAAGTCGAGATGGGAGAGATCTTTTTGGAGAGTGAGAACAAATAGGAGAGAGAAAGTCCAAGAATTATTTTCATTTCCTTGTATTCTCATTACCTTTGTAAGATTCATTAAAAAGATAAATTAAACTTTACAAATTGATCATGAAATTTAGCTAGAATATTGTATAATCTTGGAGGGGCGTGGTTGTACGAAATCCAGCAACCACACAAAACTAGTTTTAAGAACGGGCCAGATTAGGAACGGGTTCCGACGTGACTATGGCAGGTTTCGGTGGTGAAAGAAAACATCAACCTTTAAAAGAGAAAGGTGACGGATCTGAAGGAACATCACCACTCACCAGGAACAAATTTCTTCCCCATACTAAAATAAGAACAGGTAGAAACTACCTCTTAATTTCCAACCTCAATAATTTTTTCCGGCTGGGAATAAAATCTCAACATTTCTTCCCATTTAACTGGGACCCAAAATCTTAAGAAATTATGAGTTCCTGTCGACCATCCTAAACCACATTGCTTAGTAGTACCATATGCTGGTTCACTCAGAAGGCTCACTGCCTATCCAAACGATGAATATCCTTACATTTTGATGCCAAAAAGATCGACAGATTACTTGCTAATGAATTGGAAGAAGGAAGAATAACATTGCTTGATGAAAGTAGTAGACAACAATTATTATAAGAAAGAAGGTTAAAAAGAGAAGGCATCCATGAATTCAGAATCATTTTCCATGGCCTTAAAAACATCAATTGGAAGGCAGATTTCAATGTCAATACTTCCTTCTACTGGTCCTTCATTCAAAGTCGTCGTTCCATCTGATTTGCCACAACCGGTTTTAACGGCAATAGGTCGACCCCAACCAAAATCGTTTCCATACATGTTGAACCTATGGGAACTCCTCGTCATAAAACTTTTCTTCATAATTCCTACAGAATCAGTAGGACTAATTATAAAAGGTTTCTTCGTCCTCGATTCAAAAGAACTTCTAATCTTTTCATTATTGTTAGAGTTGACCACCTCATTCAATAACGAAGCTAAAAAGCCGAATCCCTTTCCAAGCACTTCACCATCCTTTGCGGTTGCATTCACAGAGTATACGGAGTTTCCGAAATACGTCTCTGGCAATGGTGGAATCAACTTAGTTCTGTTATTAATAACAAAGCCAAACGAAATGTCTTCGTTTTCGCTATAATTAATATCTAAACTCTTTCGAGCACGTAATACTGCTATCCAAATGTGAGCTAATACCGCTTGTAACGAAGAAATAACGGTATTTTGTTTTGTTTCAGATATAATTACTTCAGAATTGGCCCTTGATTTCAATCTTGCAATATCTGTTTTAGTAAAACGAAAACATCTCTCGTGACCCTTGAACAGCATAGCTTCAGTAGTGCTGGTATTTGTTACTGCCAAAAATTCATCAGCGAAAGAGAACGGAAGACGAATGGGGCAGTCTGTGTCCCTGATAAACCAACGCTCGAAAACCGGAGGAGGAGATGGAGTATGATTATCAGAGGATCTAGAAATCTCAGACCATAAATTAATAAAACGCCAAAAAGATGTACCATCACATACTGAATGGTTAGCACTGCACGCTATGAACACACCGTCCAATAGTTCAGTTATTTGAATAGAGAGTAAAGGATGTGACTGACCTTGGTAATTCATCACCCCATTGAGAGAAAACAATGGATCTAATATGGTTGCAGAATTATAGGGTTGAGAGACGATGTCATCTATTGATATATCTGCAGTGGCATGAATGAACTCTGCACCCTCAGAGTTGCAGCTGATATAGACGGACATCGTGTTGTCATCTTCATGTTTTTCGATGCCAAGACGACCAGCTAGAGGAAAGAAATGATCAAGCACATATGACAAAGAAGTTTTCAGATGACTTATCATGTCTTCTTCATCTTCTTTCCTGGGTAATGATTGTGACTCAGTGAAGACAAGACCCCTTTGCATATATGGAAGTCTCAAAGTAACAATATCCCATGGATTTAGATCAATCCGTTTATAATCATCATCAGTAGATTGATGAATGTAACTTGCTGGCCGTACTTTTGTTGTAGAGACACGACGAACGTCAGCAATACTCATTTTCCAACCACACTATCTCTCTTTACTATCTGCTAGCTATAATATTATCACCCAACAGTTTCGATAAATGCATATATGGATCTGAAACAAAACCTTAGAGCTTTGAAATTATTGAAGAGATGCAAGAAAAAAAAAAATCTCAGCGCAAGGAGTGGGCAACTGATGTACTTTGTTTTGATTCTCCCGATGCCAATTAATTTTGGGGTTAGAGAACCAAGTAGCGTCACATGATAGCACTTAGCACATGGTTGCGCATTTGTCCCTAATTAATTTATTTCATATTCATAATTTTATAATGTGGTGTTAGCGCTTAGAACACCACCATGATAGCACTTAGAACACCACCATGTTGGCTCTAAATGTCACAGTGGCACAAATGTTGCCTTAAAATACGGTCCATGCATGTAATCTGGTCGATCACATTCGTGCTTGTTCCATGTAGTAACGTGTTCAGCAATTACCGGATCACAGGAATTGTAATCAATAATAATGATTCTTTCTACAGTCTGGTTGATAATACTTAAAAACTGATTAAGGCATATAATTTGACAATTACACAATTATTAGTAGCAAAAAATACGCCATTATTAAACAACTGACAACCAAGTATAGTTTAGTCATGGACATATGTACATATATAATTGGATTAATGGCGGGGTTAATCCAACTATACATACAAATGAACATGATTAAACTATACTTGGTTGTCTATTGTTTAATAAGCTAAAACCAAGCACAAATATAAGACCGTACGCAGTAGTAAACCATACTCACATATCAAAAAACATAAGACGAAAGATTAGTAGCAGAATATGGAAAGCAGGAAGATTACAAGTTTGTTTCTTGTTTTGGTTATGGTATTTTTGGTTCATTCAGTTTATGTGAATGCTTGTAGTAATCGCGGTGAAAGTTGCGGATGGGTCAACAGTGGTTGTTGTGATACAGATGGATTGTTATGCGACGGTATAGTCTGGGGGACCTGTGGTGATCTTGGACCTCCATCACTTGCGTGGTGGTGATGGGGCTTCGGGGATCGACCATTTGGGTTTAGATTGTTGAATGCAACTTCATTTGTTATTCGTATTTGTTGAGTTAAATATGGTTTGCTTTTTCTTCACTAATAAGATGTTCTGTCAATGAGCCTGTTTGCTAAAAGGTAAATGGAACAGTACTCTAGTACTAGATCGATAAATGCTTATGATCAATATGTTTGTTTATCTGTGTGTATTTTGTGTTCTGTACGTAATAAATTGGTTTCATTTCTTGTTGATTTCAATATTTCGATAAATATGTGCCCACTGCTCTAGCTTTATTCTTCTAGTTTCTAAAGGATTTAAACATCATTTTTCTTCTAAGACTCAACATAATAGTAAAAATTAGTATGGGTGAAATGGACACCAAAAAAATAACAAGAATGAATCTGGATTCATCCTGGCTTAAACTTAAAAAATAGCGAGGATAAAACTGGATGCATCCTGATGTAAATTAAAAATAAGAAAAAATATTTGAAAATGAGTAAGATGAAATTGTTTATATCCCGACTATTTTTACATTTCCATTCCATTTCAAAACATCGGATTTTTTGGTTAAATAGGCCACTAGATTTGAATTATCAAATTTCAAATTTATGGTTCATATGTCTTGTTTTTACAAATATCTAGTGGAATTATCGTAATATCAACCCATCTTGTATCTTCTGGTTAATCGACAAATTTTTACACTAAAGTAAATTTCGATATTTCGATTTTGATTCAAAATTAGTTGATTTTAATTTTGATTCTAAATACGCCAATCTTCATGATGTTTGAATTTTGTTTCTAATACCGTTTTTGTTCGTAGTTTTCTCGAATCTAGGCGAATCTAAACATATCTTTGTTTGTATATATGCAAGACAATCTTATTCTCAATTGTTCGTATTTTGTTTATGAATTTGTTCAATTTTTGAATGTTGTTGTTCACTGGGTTATTATGTTGATTTCGAGATGGATTTCTGAAATCCTTGGTTTCAAATCTTAATAAGGATTCAACCGTTGAATGCTTGAAATCTAATGTTTGTGATGAATCATTTATCAAGGTTCAATTGAGTTTATATGTGATGGAGGTGATGGAAAGAAGTATGGTAGTTGATACAAATAAGAACGCGGATAGAAATCTCAAATTAGTTCCATGGACTGGACATAGAACACAAAATCATTAGAGTTAACGGTTTCAAGAATGCGGCCTCTTGTGCACCCATCCCCCACTAATGCTTGTGGTATGAGACCTTTTGTACCTGCTAAAAGCTGTCATCTCACACCTGTTTGAAAGAGTTATTAGTTGGGTGAGCAATGGATGGGTCTAAAGAAAGCTAGCAAGTCGATGAGTGGACCGTGATTCGCCTTGTAGTAGAAAAAGTATAATCCTCCTCGCATCCAATCCATTGCATTCAATGGAGAGCATTTTCAATTTGGCAAGAATTTGATATGAACCGCGATATCCGCTGATCCATATTCTTAAATGTGAGTTATGATCAAGCTCATCTTGGTAAGGAAGAATGTTTAAGAGAAATGTTTGCATCTAATGGATACACAAGTTAGGATGCCTTATGTCGACTCACAGGAAAATGGATCGGATTGGATAAAGTCGGATAATCCAATGGATTTGTTTTAGTTGCGGCATATTGGGGTTTGTCTGTCCAAAGATTGAAAATTGAAAAGTCGATTCATGAAGGTGGCAATTTGACAATTACCAAGTCCTACGACCTTATTTTTTCAAGTACAAGGTGAAAATTTATATCCACCCGATGTAACTGAGAAGAAACGGGTAGGTGGGCGGAAGAAAAGGATTCCCAACTTTGGTTCTAAGAAAATAAAGTTTCATTAAGAAACCGTCTTATTTTCTTATCAATCAGACATTGATATTCCATTGTTCTAATTCATTATAAACTTACATATCCTATATCTAGTCTTCTTCTTCCAAAGAACTCCTTCATCTTGGATAATTTACATAAAATTTAGGGAGCACCTTCTTGTTCACTCTTCTGCCATAATCTCAAAGATCTTGAAGACATGCTTCACCGTATATAGCGGATCTTGAAGTCAAAGTGAAGAAGTGTGAAAACAATGATGGTTCATTGAATCAATAGGGATCCACTTTCTTTCATCTATCGTCTTAATTTTCAATTGATTCATCATCTATGGTTATTTACAAAATTAAGGATAACAAAGTGAAATCAAGCACTTAAAGTTTACAAAAAAATATTTCACAACCATTAAAAAAATGTATCCATTTATGCACCCAGGTGCATCACAAGTCATACATAGTTTAGTCTAATTCAAATAAAAAAAAAAATGTCATGTCCACAACACCCAAATCCAATACAAAAATCACCTAGATTGATAAATTCCTAAATGATCCATAATCATAAATAAAAATTAGATATGGAAGTTCAAAAAAAGTGCCCTTAATTTAACGAAAAATTATGGAATGTCCAATCCAAATTCTTAGACTTCTATCGTCTTAATTTTTCTCAATTGATTCATTTCTATGGTTCATTGTCGAAGACACAAGATCGGAGAATGAAATCAACGACATTATGGTGCATTTAAGTTTAAAAAAATCCGTTGGTGCCATTTGCCAAGCTAATCGGTTCCATTGGGAAACAACAACATATACCACAAAAAAAATGGTTTTGTCTTTGAGAAAGAAAGCAAACATCTTAAAATTCCTAAATGATCCATAATATTTTCCAAGCACAGATATATTTTATAAATGCGAGTTTAAACTAACAAAAATTTCGATTCACATACCATATGAGTAATTTGTCGGCTTGAGTTTTAAGGATCAACTTTACTTCATTCTTTTACTTTGCATCCGCAGATTTGCGATATCATTGACATTAACCAACCAAAATGTATTCAAGATCAAAACCAAATAGCCAATTGCCATGAAAACCAAGCAGCCCGGGGAAATGGGCTCTGTAAAATGGGCCACGAGAAGTGTCTTCTACGAGTAATTTGGCCGGCCGGACAACCTTTTTTAACACAAAATTTGGTCAATTAACCAAATAATAACAATTCCTGGTAAAAAGACATGATAAATGAACGAGGACATAAACCGGAAGGGTTTTTGATAATGTTTAAATGGACGTTATCGTTAGAAAATAAAAATAGACCTTAAGAAAAGGATATTTACCAACCCATTGGAAATTTAGGATGGCTCAGACAATTCATCCTACTAAGATTTTAATATGAAACCGTATCTTTACTCACATTTTTAAATTCATGGTGCTATTTTTTTTTTTTTTTTTAATTTACAGGGTGATGAATGGACGCGGGATACATCCAGTCACCCATCCCCCCACTCACACCTTTACCATCATGCAGCCCGGGGAAATATAAAATTTTTAAGACAACCTTTTCTAACACAAAATTTGGTTTAAGAATAATAACAATTCTGGGTAAAAAAGACATAAAGAATGAAATCCAGATTCATTCTTGCTATTTTTAAGTTTTTTTATGAAATCCAAATTCATTCTTATCCATTTTACCCATACTAATTTTTACTCGTCCATTAGAACCATATTTTAAAAATATTTTTTTGGTGCACATAGAAAGGCTCATTGTCTATTCTAAACTATTAACATCCTTGCATTTTCATGGGAAAAAAAGTTTTACTTGTTATTTGAAAGAAAGAACAACAATGATGGAAAAAAAAAGTTGTGAGACAACAACTGCTGATTTATAAGAAAAGGGTCAAACTGCCAAGGCTTCCATGAATTCTGCATCATTTTCCATAGCCTTAAAAACCTCAATTGTAAGGTTGATTTCGACGTCAATACTTCCTTCAACTGGTCCTTCATTCAGAGTTGTCATTCCATGTGATTTTCTACGCATACCGGTTTTTACAGCAATAGGTCGACCCCAACCAAAATCATTTCCGTACATGTTGAACCTATGGGAACCCCTCGCCCATAAATTCTTCTTCATAACTGATCCTGCCTCGTCGCCAGAATTGATGAAGATAACAGGTGTCTTTGTCCTCGATTCAAAAGTACTTGTAATCGTTTCATCATTGATAGACTTAACCACCTCATTCAATAACGAAGCTAAGAACCCAAATCCCCTTTGTAGCACCTCACCGTCCTTTGCGGTTACTAGCAAATTGGATCCTGAGTTGCCAAAGTACGCTTCCGGCAAGGGTGGAATCAACTTACTTCTGTTATCCATCACTAATCCAAATGAAGTCTCTTCATTTTCGTCATCATAATTACGTAAACCACTTCTTGCACGCAGTACTGCTGTCCAAATGTGAGCTAATACAGCTTGTAACGAAGAGATTTCCCTCCTTTGATTTGTTTCAGATATTATTTCTGGATTCGCCCTGGCTTTTAGTTTCGCAATGTTTGCTTTAGTAAAACGAAAACATTTCTCTACATGACCCTTAAACAGCTGAAATTTAGTATCACTGATATTCCTTACTGCCAAAAACTCATCAGCGACCGGAAGACGGATAGGGCAGTCTGTGTCCCTGATAAACCAGCGGTCGAAAACCGGAGGAGGAGACGGAGTATGATAATTAGAAGATCTACATATCTCAGACCATAAATTAATAAAACGCCAAAACGATGTACCATCACATACTGAATGGTTTGTGCTGCACCCTATGAACACACCATCGCTAAGTTCAGTTATTTGTATAGCAAGTAAAGGATGTGACTGACCTTCATAGTTCATCACCCCATTGAGAGAAAACAATGGATCTATTATGCCCGGAGGAGTATAGGGCTGAGAGACGATGTCATCTATTGATATGTCTGCAGTGGCATGAACGAACTCTGCACCCTCAGAGTTGCAATTGATATAAACGGACATCGTGTTATCATCTTCATGTTTCTCGATGCCAAGACGACCAGCTAGAGGAAAGAAATGATCAAGTGCATATGATAAACAAGTTTTCAGATGACTTATCATGTCATCTTCTTTACTGGAAAATGATTGTGACTTAGTGAAGAGAAAACCCCTTTGCATGTAAATTTGTCTCAGATAAACTAAATCCCATGGATTTAAATCAATCCTTTTATGGTTGTGATCACTAAGGTTATTGATCATATAACTTGCTGGCTGTACTTTTGTTGTAGAGACACGACGAACCTCGGCAACAGTATCCATTTTGCAACCACACTCTCTTTTTAATTACTCTCTGC
Organism: Papaver armeniacum; assembly: GCA_023531295.1. NCBI lineage: Eukaryota > Viridiplantae > Streptophyta > Magnoliopsida > Ranunculales > Papaveraceae > Papaver > Papaver armeniacum. The sequence goes on from JAJJWW010005102.1 coordinate 311,921, forward strand.
AAGCTATAATATCATCACTACTCAAAAACAGCTTAGATTATTTTTTATATGGATCTGAAAGAAAACCTTTTATGGGTTTATAATCACTAACATGATGCAAGAAAAAGAAAAAAAAAAGTCAGTAATAGCAAGTGGTGAGTGATCTTATTGGTGCTTTTTGTTATGATTCTCTTGGTCGAGATTCCTTTCACTCATTTTATTCGTTTTGATCCTACTTTAACCTTTTTTTCATGTGCATTTTAACTTTCCCTATTTGTTATTTAAAGCTGATTGCATCAGATTCCATCAACTTATCCTAAAGCACTGAAAACCCGATGCATGAAGAACCATATAATGGTTTGTTTGTTTTTTTTTGCAAAGGTGCCTCCCACAATTGAGGACTTTGAGTTTTGCCTCCTACTATAGCTAGCCTTAGGAGGTCAGGAAAGTTGTTACTTTTATTAGTTTTACATAAGACTTTTTCGAAAGCACTTGAACTCAAAATAAGCTGATCATCCTCGGTGTTTGTCCTCCAACTAATTTTCTTAATTCCGCCTTGCACTGTCTTTGTTATGTTTTGAGGTTCTTGTATCAATTTTGTTTGATATGGAGTTTTAATGGATCCCAACATTTGAACGGAGTTTTTGTACTACAAATTTGGTCACCTTGGAGTTTTACTACTAGTTCTGTTCATATACGGGTAGTAAGACTTCTCGTATGGAGGCAATATAAGGCGAAAGAGGGTCAAATTAGAGCGATAGATTCTATTTATTCACGAGAAGAAAAAAATCACTACAACAAACAGTGTTATAGATCACACACTAATTTATGAACAATTGTGGTCTTTTTAAGGCTAAAACTTAAAGACCAATGATATTATAGTGTTTGTGATCTTAGACATAGAGACCTTCCTATACATCTCATACATTTTAAAAAGTGTAATCTTAGACATAGAGACCTTCCTATACATCTCATACATTTTAAAAAGTGTGATCTGAGACATAGAGACCATTTGACCACTTTCAAACATTATTTTGTGATCAAAAATCTGTCCATTAGGCTTTGGATAAATTTTAAAAAATAATTGTGGTGAGTGTGAGGGTAAATTACCCGATGGCTACGTGTCAACATCTCAAGGGATGGTTTCATGATAAGATGATGAGATAGAAGCATCGGATCATATTCTAAAAAGTTGATTTCGCCTGAATCGAGACGCCTGATACAACATTACATGAATGATGCGTGTAAGGAGTGGTCTAATCGACTCAGACGGTCAAGTCTGAAAAGAATGCCTACATTTAATGAAGGATCAGAAGAGGTATGGGCGAATCTACATCGTATCAGAAGACCCGGGCGATTTATACTATAACCCAATGATGATGCAGCACGAGGTTCCCAGGGAAGAGCAACACGATGACGTACGGAGCGAGACGACTCGGAAGGAGAACCAAGAAGACCATCACGAGGGATAGTATAGAGCTCGTCCGAAGTAATGAAAAGATGTATGATAAGCTCCACCATCTCGTCGAGACTAGGCCTTCAGGATTCTAGTTTGCCTATAAATACCAGTCCATGTAGAAGGAAATGGACATGTAATCTTAGATGGTCTTTCTACAAAGAATTCCTGAGAGAGATCTAGATAAAGAGAGTGTGAGGAATCTAAGTGATATTTGTAGCTCTTTCAAGGGTAAGACCTTAATCAATAAAAAAAACATCTTCTTTCACGTGGACGTAGGTCTTCATGGACGAACCACGTTATATGCTTGTGTCAATCTTTACTTTTCATGTTCTTTACATCTTTTTATCTTTGAATCTTGAATGCTAGTAGTTTTATATCCTTTAGATCTACATGGATGCAATCATCAGAAAAGATGCAACTACATTTTGGCGCTAGAAATAGGGAGGTATGAAGATATAATCCACCTCCCTAGTAACAGCTCTATATTATTTTCGTAACCTCTCTAAGAAGATTGGATTTCACACCACTGTGTAGAATTGTGTTAAAGTTCATGAGTACACCTCGGACTGAGCACAATCCACACGATCAGTGAAGTCCTAAAGAGCCTCATAATCATCAGATCCACATATTTTTCGCTGATTTTCTTTAAGATTTTTGTTCTTTTAAGATTTCTTGTATCTTCCTCAAGACGCTCGGGGAGAGTTGAAGATCGGAGTAAAAATGAAGCTTTAAACACTTCAAAATAGCACTCAAACAATCTCCTCCATGAAAGATCCGGGAAGAAGTTTAAGTCAGTAAACTTCATAAGAGAAAATATCATCCTATGAAAGTTGAAAAGACAAATTGTTCATGATGTTCTTCATCTTTCAAGAAACTGAAAATAATCCACAATCATCTTCTTAGAAATCTGACTCTAAGTTAAGGGGAAGGGTTAATGAGCACATAATCATTCATCAAACTCAAAGTTTATTCAAAATCAAAAGTTTAAAGATGATGAGAAATATTTCCTAAAATGGGAAAATATGCTCAATCGTCATAATTTGGTTTTTTCCCAGTAAACGTATGACATGTAGAAGGAGGTAGTTTTCTCGAAAAAAGAGGCAAACAAAACACCTTTTTCCCATCACTAAAATTTTATGCAAGTAGGGAATGTTTTGACATCTTCACATGTCTCCAAAATTTACTGAAAAGTCTTCCTGTACTAAAACTGTCCAGTCTGAACTATGACTTAGTAATTGCACATGACCTGCAAATTTAGGGTTCCCACTTTTCTAGTAGAAAAGACAAATTAAGCATCATTGCATATATCTCGGGTAAGGCGATGGTGACGAGATGAACCGCTCGCACGATCCAAGGTGAAACTGGTGGAGCCCAACCTGGACGACTAAAAGATAAGGAGCTAGGCGAACCTATACACAGCGGTATGCTCCCAGGAGACGAAAAGCCCGATAACCAATATCGGGAAGGGTTAACAAATAACTCTAGCTCTGACGAAGAGGGAAATCCCTTCGAAGGACAAGGCGATATCCATCTAACTCAACCAGGAGGGTTAAATCCTTTTCCAAGGCAAATGGTAAACAATGGGGCGAAGAAAAATAATCCTTCTAACCTCGGTGACACCACTGCGACTATCGCAGTTATCCTGAAAGTACAAAAGGCGCAGGATAAGAGAATGAAAAAGTTAGAAAGACGTAACAGGAAACTAGAATGAAAAACCCGTAAGCTAAAACGCAAAACAAAGAAAAAGGTACCACTCACTACAATAGAGGACATCCCTAACGAGGAGAACCCTTTCGAGAACCTGGAAGACGACGAGCGAGTCCATATCCCTGACACCTCGAACGAGGAAACAGCGGATCTATTTCCTAAGGGAAGTAGAGGAGTTCTAAACCAGGAAGACATTCCGTCTGAAGGGTCGTCCGATGTCGATCCCAAGCATATATGAGAAAATAATAAAGAAGACGAAGTTAAAACCAACTGCGTGGTCGAGAACCTCGCAGCCCCAAACCCCAAGCGAGGGGAGACGTCGAAATCAACTTATTCCAAGATAGTATTGTATGTCAAACAATCTGACGAGGACTCAGGGAGATCAAGATATCGCCGCCCAGAAGCTTCTTTCTTGCCCGAAAGAGCGCAAGGAAGAAAGAAGAAGGCTGAAACAAGGCACATTGATGATCAATTACAAGTCCGACTCTGCCAACTTGAAGCGATGTGCAGAGAGGCTACAGGAAGGCAAGAAGGCAAGAAGGAAAAAAGTTTGCGGAAGTAATGAAAGAGGCTGGACAGTCTCCCTTATCGGAGAGTCTATTGACCCAACCATTTCCAAGAAAATGTTCACTCCCAACGTTTGCAACTCCCTTCAGTGGGACTAGTGATGCAATCGAACATCTCAGATCCTACCACATGACACTAACTCAGTGGAATCATTACGATAAAGTTATGTGTAGGTTTTTCCCAGCCAGTCTCAATGACGAGGCCCTAATGTGGTTCAATAACTTGCCGAAGGAGTCGGTTAAGTCATTTTCCCACTTATCCGAGTTATAATCCTATAAGCATACATTCACAACAGCCGAGTCAACCCAGAAATCGACATGTTTTTCCAATTACCCGAGGACCAAATGATTCGCTCCGCTCTCTGGTAACTTGCTGGAGAAAATTGTGCACCGAGATCGGAAGAGTCCCAGAGTCTTACGCGATCTTGGGCTTCAAAAACAGTTATAGAAAAACAGACCCCATATTCGTCTGCATGTACGAAACCATGCCACCTTGTCTAGGGAAACTGAGAGAGATTCAAGAGGAATACATAGCCCTTGAAGAACTCCAAGACGAGACTTATGAAAAATTGGTTAGAGGAACCAATAGAGGGGAAAATATGGTAGAACCACAGAACCCTTAGGCGCCAGCCAAAGGAGCAGGGCAACCAAACAACGGGTCCACTCAGTTCGATAAACATTGAAGTGGGGGATGGAAAGGGCGAGACCAAGCCCAACCAAAGAAAGGAAAATTCGTAGACCCAGTCTACCGAATCTAAACGCCCCCATATCCGAGATCTTCAAGAAGATCGACGGAAAATATAAGATCACCTACCCATGGAACAGAGGACAGAGGCCCGAGCGCGCTAAGAACATAACATATTTTTTGAATTCTACCACTTCTATAGCTACACGGCGAACTCATGCAGAGATCTGAAGAAAATGGTGCAAGACATGATTGACGAAAGGAAACTCCAGGAGTAACTCGCGCAACCAGCGATCCAACCAGTGGAAGGAGCACCCTTACATCGCGTATAAATACCACGCGAGGCACAATACTTGGGATGCAATACGATATCGCAATCAGTTATCACTGCCCCCACACCTGAAGGGAGTATCACAGGGAGAATTCACAAGCGAAACTTTGAAGGTGACGAAGTCTTCAGTGTAGCTAAAGAACCCCCCATGGAAGAGTGGATGAAAATGACCATCAGCTTTTCAGCCTTGTAGGCACTGATGGAGGACGAAACAACAACGACCCACTAGTTGTTAAGATGGCTATCGCGCTCCCCGAACATGATGGCGAGGAAGAAAAGCCTAAGATATTGCCATGTGCCATGCCTAAGATACTGATCGATGGAGGAAGTTCCGTCGAAATCTTATTTTACGAGATATTCAAACAAATGGGTCTTAGAGACGACTGCCTAATACCATCTACCTACAACATATTTGGCTTCAATGGCTCGTCAACCCGCCCAAGGGGAGAGGTGACACTAGAAATCCATGTAGGAAAAATCCTCACTTTAGCTACTTTATTTGTAGTGGATGTACTTTCACCCTACATGGCCATCGTCGGGCGCTCATGGGTCCATGGGATCAAGGGATTCGCCTCGACCTACCACCAAAGACTAAGGTTTCCAACACCCGATGGGATCACAGCGATCATCGGAGACTCAGGCAAAGCAAAGTACTGTTACAACATGGACGTACAGAATGGCGAGAACATAGTAAACTCCCTAAAAGCAAAGAACAAAAGGGCCAAGAATGCTAAGAGCCAGGCTGAAATCGATACTTACATAGCAGTATCAAACGAAGCGAGACGCTCAGATAATACCCCTACCTCTGATAAGGTGTCAACATAGGACTCACACATGGAGCCCTTATAACATTTACAGAACCTCTCCGATGTTGGAGAGCTTAGGTCAAACTTCTTGGCCTCGGAACCTACAAAGGAAGTAAATATCAGAACACCCGAAAACCCGTATATGGTTAAGATTGGAACTCTCCTCGACAAAGAGGAAGAAGAAAAACTAGTACGAGTGCTAAAAGAATATTCGGATATCTTTGCATGGCGCATGGAAGATATGCCTGGGATAGATCCAGAAGTCTGTTGTCACCACTTGAAATTGATCCAAAGCACAAGCTTGTGAGGCAAAAGATGCGAAAGGTGGCACCGGAGTATCACGAGGCGATTCAAAAAGAACTAAAAAATATGGAGGCATCAGGAGTCATCCGAGAAGTACAATATCCGATATGGATATCTAACATGGAAATAGTACCAAAGAAGAATGGAGGAGTGCGAATTTTAATTGATTTTAACGATCTTAATAAAGCTTGTCCAAAGGACAACTTTCGACTCCCCAATATGGATCAGCTCTTAGAAGCAACGTCTGGATATGGACTATTGTCCCTAATGGACAGATATTCGGGTTATAACCAAATCTCACTCATAAAGGAAGACCAAGAGCATACTTCCTTCTTCACTCCCGAGGTTTATACTGTTACACTAAGATGCCATTCGGACTAAAAAATGCCGGTGCGACCTATCAAAGAATGGTGGAAAAAATGTTTGACAGTTGGATACACAAAACCCTAGAGGTATACGTGGATGACATGCTTGTCAAGAGAAAATTTCCACAAAATCATGCAAACGATCTTAAAGAAATTTTCGAACAAATGAGGAAGTTTAATATGAAAATAAACCCGACAAAATCTACTTTTGGGGTAACCTAGGGAAAATTCTTCGGATAATTGGTTACCAAACGAGGCATCAAGGTCGACCCGGCCAAGGTACAAGCCATACTAGAGATTCCCTCGTCTGCAACAGTCAAAGACATGCAGAGACTAAATGGTCGATTGGCAGCTCTAGGAAGATTCATTGCCAAATCTTCCGAAAAATGTAAAGATTTCTTTAACACCCTGAAAAAGAGAGTGAAATTCTCCTGGAGCGTCGAGTGTGAAGAAGCATTCCAAAGATCATAGAAATTATGGCCACTCTGCCGATCCTCCAGAAGCCCGATCTAGGCGAAAACCATTACATCTACCTATCGACAACTAACACTTCTATTAGTGCAGCGCTAACTCGCATAGCCAAAGAAATGGAAAAACCTATTTACTTAATCAGTAAGACTCTAAGATCTGCAGATAAGAACTACTCTAAAATCGAGAAAATCATATTGTCCTTGGTATACGCGACACAAAAATTGCGGACGTATTTTCATGCACACATTGTGACAGTCGTTACAAAAGCTCCAATAGAATTTGTTCTAGATCATGCCGACAGAGAAAGAAGAATCTCTAAATAGGGATCCCAGATCAAACAGTTTGGGGTAAAATATAAACCCAAATGGCAATAAAAACCCAAGTTGTTGCAGATTTCTTAGCTCAATTTCCTCTAGACAACACCAACGAAATCGAAGAGATCCCAAGAATGGAGGACGAGCTAGAAGATACACCCGATCTACTTCGCTCGGAAAACCCAAGACGATAAGAATTCTTTGTAGATAAGTCATGCAATTCAGAAGAATTTGGCATCGGAATGGTCTTTACGACTCCGAAAGGCCGCAGGATCGTTTACAGCTTAAGGCTAAAATTCCAGGCTACAAATATCATAACTGAGTATAAGTCGGTCATTCACGCACTCCGAGTAATAATTGAACTCGGTATCTGAGAGGTGAGACTCACAAGTGACTCACAGCTCATCGTACGATAAATTGATGGAACCCATCAAGCTTCTGATACATGTATGCAGCGATACCTACAACTCGCTAGGCATTACATCGGACAGATTCCCAACATTACATTATGAAATTTATGTAGGAATAATAACAGACAAGCAGATGCCTTGGCTTTCATTGCTTCCATGGCAACAAACTTAGAGGCCATAGCGATAAAAATTGAAAGAGTTTTAATCCCTTCCATCCCCTTGGAAGGAGATATGGATATTCTTAATGTAGGCACAACAAGCCGAGAAGAGGCTTTGCTTGAGGACGATTGGAGAACCCCAATCATGAAGTACCTAGCCAATGGCGATCTCCTAAGAGACCAAAAACTCGCACACAAAGTGATATCACTATTAGGAAATTACCAGCTCAGGGACGACATACTATATAGGCAGTCATATCCGGGACCCTTATTTAGATTTCTTTCCTTTGCTGAAGGCCAAAATATTAAGAGAAACACATTATGGTTATGCAGGGAACCATAGCGGAGGGAGATCCATAGCTCACAAATCCATATTACAGGGATATTTCTGGCCTCGCATGAACGAGGACTCAAAGCAGATGGCGAAATCATGTTTAGAGTGCCAAAAATTTGGAAAAAGAATGCAACACCCTCAATGGATTTAAAATCTGTACTAAGCCCTTGGCTTTTTTTCCAAGTGGGGAATCGACATCATTGGGTCCCTACGACCTGGAACAGGGCAGAGAAAATACTTAATCGTGGCCACGGATTACTTAACAAAATGGGTAGAGGCCTCAACCCTCAGGCACATCAGAGATCACAATGTCTTTAAATTAGTTTTTGAGCACATCATATGTCGCTTCGGTATCCCGGACGCCATCGTATAAGACAATGGAGCCCAACTCCGAGGGAATAATATTGATCTCCTCTTTAACTGTTTCAAGATCGGGAAGAATAAATCCACACCCATCTACCCCAAGAGCAATGGCCAGGCAGAGGACACAAACAAAACCATCGCCGACATGCTCAAAAAGAAGCTATAGAGACATGGGGCTAGCTGGTGTGAACAATTACGCAATGTTTTGTGGTCCTATCGGACCACTCGAAGAGAAGCAACAAGCCCCTTTGCTCTCACCTATGGAACAAAAGGGATCATACCAACTGAAGCAATGATCCCAACAACTAAGATCGAGGCTTGGGAAAATAACCTAACCTCAGACATGATAATCTCTAAGCTAGACGATCTAGAGGAAAAATGAGAAATAGCCCTCCAAATAATAGAAAATTACCATCGGAGGTTAGCCCGAGAATACAACAAACGTGTTCATCAGAGGCAATTTAGCCCAGGCGACAAAGTCTGGCGCGAGATCCCACCATACCAGCGCGAATCAAGAAAATTTGCTCCCATCTGGGATGGACTGCTTTCAATCATCACCAAGGAAGGTGATGGATCATACAGGTTTCTCAAACCTAATGGAGAAGAATTAGAACGTCCATGGAATATTAAGTACCTCAAGGAATACAATGCTCAAATAGCTTAACGCTTAGAAGGTCAAACTATGAAAATAGGGTTTAAATCCCTACTTGTAAAAGGTCAGAAACCTTGCTCGAATGTACTAAGGGCTTATAAACCCTCTTTTGAGAATAATAAAATTACTTATGATGTGTACTCATTTCCATTTGCTTTGATTATTTCTTTTGTTTAAATTCGTGTTATACATGTGTATTTATCCTTTTTGCTCGCTTGCTTGCAATTTTTTCCTTTAAATTTATGCTTAATTTTTTCTTGCATTTACAAATAGAATAATCATACCATAGTTACATTATAACAAAAGCCCATCAAGATTATGGCACGGTGCTAGCCACACCTTCCATTATACAACGAATGATGCGGGTAAAATACCTAAGCTACCTGAGACGGACTCAGACCTAAGGTAATACCATCTGGCCATTCGAAGCAAAATGAAGCGAGGGACACCCTAAGCTACCTAAGAAGGAAATAGACCTAAGGTAATGCCATCAGGATCATGAAATTGGATGATGTACATCCATAACATGAAATATCCAGAATAAAGGTACTCGCCTTTGGCTAAGGCAAGAATCACTTGAGCGAGATATCGCCCTCCAAGCAATGGTTAAAAATAAAGTGGCTCAGATAAACTGATCACCTAATCCAGGGGCAAGTGTAACCTAAACTGAACACTATTAAAAAACCAAGCCCGTGAAGGCATAAGACTAAGGAGAGAGAGGAAATGGGTTGTACTGCAAATCCAACACCGTAAGAGATGCCCTGTCCAATTAAGGAATTGATAACTCCTTGGATTTATCACTCATGGAGCATCACAATGGTGCCTTTAGATATACTACAGTGAGCGTGCTCGAACCTGCGACCTTCAGGTTTTTACGTTTTCCACTAGAGGAAAAAAGTATAACCCACATAATTTTTGGGGGTCCAATAGCAAAAACAACTGTTATTCCTCGAATTCTCTGTCGAACTCTTATCTCATTTTTATTATGAAAAGTCTCTATCTTTATCCCTACGACTCTCGAGTTTTCTTCGAATCATAGAGAATCCTAGTGACGATCTCGAGTTTTCGTAATCGTTAATTTCATTTGGATTTAGGTAGGATTCAACTGGTTCCCCTCTTCTTTGGATTATATATGGAGTCTGATTCGAAAATTGAAGCTGAGATTTGAAATTAAGGTTGATTTTTTAGTTGTTTTGATTTTTGATTTCAATGTTGTTTTTCTGCAGGCGTTTGCGATCTAAACCTGGAGTGAGATTTTGTGTGGAGAATTAGTGAAGTTTGATTTGGTATTACACTTGAAACTCTGAATCTATCTCCACTGATTTGATTTAGGTTTTCTTAGACGTAAAAAATTATCTTGCATGTTTGCAACTGATTTAGATTAGTTATTTTTTTACTTTTACTTAGTAGATTAGTAAGTGTATAGAGATCGATTTTATCTTTGGATAAACTAGTTATATGAGGATGAAATTCCGGCTGTAAGTTTCATGAAGCATGGGATCTTGTTACGAAGATGAGTTTTGAGGTATTTCGTTTGGGTTTTTTGATCTGTTCTTCATATATAGGCGTTCAAATTGATTTTAGGAATTAAGATTGACTAATGAATAAAACTTTAATGTTTTTTCCCAATCTCGTATAGAAATTTTAGGGTTTTGACATCTGCGAATATACGATTCCGAGATCGATTTCAATCAATTTTTGTTTCAATTTTATTTATTTTATTCTTCTACTGGATCTGAATTCGATTTTCTTACTGTATTTTTAATCTGTATGAATTTGTAAATCATGTTCTGATTACCTTGATACTGGCTAAAGTTGAACTTATACGGATAATCTATCGAGTTAGTTTGAACATTTTTTGGTTCATATGTGTGTTATTGGTTACAATTCTATTATTTAGGTGATGTTATTGTGAAATTGAGATACTTTCTAGACTCTAATTTTTCTGTTATGAATCTTATGATTCATATGCAGTTATTCTGAATGTATCCTTGTATGAACATGTAAAACATTTCCATTGTGCTAGATTTGACTGCTAGATGTGAGAATCAACTTGTTAAATAAATCATTGCATCTTCTTTAAAACTTTTTCATACGTACAATGTTGTTTTTGCTTGTCACTTTGTCAGACAGTTTATCTTGTTTCCTATTTTGGTTAAGTTTTGTTTAGTTATCTAATTCATCTAGTGGTGTTGTTGTTTTTGAACAGGGTGATGGCCTTCAAGTAAAAGTAAACAAGCTTTCATCTACAAAGACCCAACTTCTCTATGACTACCATTTTCTAAAATTTTAAGCCCATAAAAATTATGAACAGTGCTGAAAATTTAGGAGAGGTTCTTCGAGGTGATCAGTTGAGAACTTCATTTACACAGTGAGCCTCCATTTCATATATCATTTCGTTATTGTATCTTACCCTTATCTTAAATGCTTGTGGTCAGAGGGTTGTTATTTTTTACTAGTGGTTCCATATTTTATTTTGGTTTGGAACTTATTTATTCACTTGTGTGTCAGTTCAATATAAGGGAAGAACTTACTTGCGAAGTTACATGCCGTATGAAGCTTGATGCCGAAGCTTCAAATCATTTTAAAGAGAAAATCGATGATGAGTATTGGGTAAACATGTAAGTAGGATTTTCACCCTATGTTACTCTTAAGACAAGAAACATGATAATATATGATGATATTTAATATTAGTATGACCTGTTGTGTCTTGCTAGACCTCGATCTTGCCGAGTTTAGTAGTTGTGATTCCTTTTTTGTTTTCTGGGTTATTTATATCTTAAAGATTGAAACATGGGCACTCTATGGATATGCAGGATATTGGATAACCTTCTAGTTGCATTCCTTAGACAAATGAGGGATGGAACATAGGCCACCAATTATGAACATGGTTTCTGCGTTGGTTTTAAAGGAAACTATGCTGGGGTAAGATTAGTTTCTGAGCGAAGTAAGTGGGTTATTAATTTCGTGTTTCTTATCTCAACTTTCTTGTGTAGAGAATTGTTGGTTTTGACGTTACTCCAAATAGGTACAATAACTTTGTTGTCTCCTTGCGATGTTTGACCATTTGTTTTATTTTTTGTTCAAAGCCGGCACATAATGATTCCCTACCTTCTTCATTCCTAGCATCAATTACTTAGTGTGTTCTGTTTTATATTTCATCTTTTAAATTGAGATACTTATTGGTTATGAATTTTAATTACTTTGAAATTCTGTTCGACTCTTATTAGGGTAACAATATTTCTTATATAACTTCCATCTTGAAATTGATTTGGCGTTTCTTGGTGACAAGAGTAGTAAATTATGTCCTTGTATTACTCTGTTCCTCGATTTTTTTTAATAGTTTTACCAAACGAAGTAGTTTAATGCATTTTTGTTGTTTCTTATTGATTTGATGTAGTTATTGTCTGTGGTATGATGTTTTCGTTTGGTTTGTTATAGTCTTTGTTAATTGTTCAACTTTCTTATTTTGTTTGACTGATTTGTCTATATGTTGTCTTTGTGTTTAACTTTATATGTCTACTTATTTTAGAGAGAGTCTTCTGGTAAAATTGAAGTACTGTATTTATGAATCTTATTTCAGCTTCGGGTCTGAGTTCAATTCAGAACTGTGAGTATGGTGCGTAAACTGATTTAGGTAATTGTCTTTCTTTACACCCTGAAAAAGAGAGAGAAATTCTCATGGAGCGCCGAGTGTGAAGATGCATTCCAAAAGATCAAAAAAAATCTGGCCACTTTGCCAATACTCTAGAAGCCCGATCTAGGCGAAAACCTTTACATCTACATATCGGCAACTAACACTTCTATCAGTGCAGTGCTAACTCGCATAGACAAAGAAGTGGAAAAACCGATTTACTTCATCAGTAATACTCTGACATCTGCAGAGAAGAACTACTATAAAATCGACAAAATCGTATTGTCCTTGGTATACGCGACATAAAAATTGCGGACGTATTTTCATGCACACATTGTGACAGTCGTTATAAAAGCTCCAATAGTATCTATTCCAGATCCTGCCGACAGAGCAGGAAAAATATCTAAATGGGGAGCTTAGATCAAACAGTTTGGGGTAAAATATCAAGCCCAAATGGCAATAAAAACCCAAGTTGTTACAGATTTCTTAGCTGAATTTCCTCTATACGACAACGACGAAATCGAAGAGATCCCAAGAATGGAGGACGAGCTGAAGATCCACCCGAGCTACTTCACTCGGAAAACCCAAGACGATGGGAAGTCTTTGTAGACGGGTCATGCAATTTAGAAGGATTTGGCATCGGAATGGTCTTTACGACTCCGACAGGCCGCAGGATCGTTTATAGCATAAGGCTAGAATTCCCGACTACAAATAACATAACTGAGTATGAGGCAATCATTCACGCCCTCCGAGTAATAATCGAACTCGGTATCAGCGAGGTGAGACTCACAAGCGACTCACAGGTCGTCGTACAGCAAATTGATAGAACCTATATATCAAGCTTCTGATACATGTCTGCAGCGATACCTACAACTCCCTAGGCATTACATCGGACAGATACCCAACATTACATTCTGACATTTATGTAGGAATAATAATAGACACGCAAATGCCTTGGCTTTCATTGCTTCCATGACAGAAAACCTATAGGCAACAACGATAATAATTGAAAGAGTTTTAATCCCTTCCATCCCCTTGGAAGGAGATATGGATATTCTTAATGTAGGCACAACAAGACAAGAAGAGGCTTTACTTGAGGACGATTGGAGAACCCCGATCATGAAGTACCTAGACAATGGCGATCTCCCAAGCGACCAAAAAACTCACACACAAAGTGATATCACGATCAGGAAATTACCAGCTCAGGGACGGCATACTGTATAGGCAGTCATATCTGGGACCCTTATTCAGATTTCACTACACCATTTTTAGGGATTTGCAACCCAGTTTTTCAACGGCAGTAGGTCCGTTGCGAATTTTTTGGTTGCTAATCCCAGTTGCTAATTATTCGCAACAGAGAGATGCAGTTGCGAATTTTGCAACCTCACGTGCAAGGTTGCGAATTGCAATCGCGTTGATTCAAGCGTGTGAACCACGTGCTTGGTCGGGAACACTAGAGTGATAAACACTCCCAGTCAAATTTTGGTCAAGCCTTCTTCTTCTTTTTCCACCCTTCGGACTTATTTGCTTTATCTTTCCTCCTTCTCATTTCCCAGCCATAGAAGGTTTATCTTTTCTCTTTCATCTTCTCTCTTTCATTATGGATCTGACTCACGAAGAACCCTAGTTCTCTTTGGAGAATCACAACTCAAGTCTCAGGATTTAATTCCAATCAACTCTCACGATTTCTTTCTCTATCAGATTTAATTGACTATTTTCTCTCCATATGTATTGATGTGTGTTGTTTTTGCAAACCCTAATATCATCTTTTTTGCTGCTTCTTTGTCTGGACTTCGAGTTTCAGTTTAGGTTCCTCTTCGTCGTATTTATTTCAATTTCAAATCAGAAGATTTGAGTTTTAAAGTGAGTGATTCATAGGAGTCTTGTAGATTGATTAATCGAGGGGGGACGTGACGGTGTTGCTATTTATTGAGTTGTGGGCGAAGAAAAGAAATTAGGGTTTTGCTCTTGAGAGGAAGAAATAAAGAGTAGATGTAGAATCAGTTGAGAACCCTAGTGATTCATGGTGGTGGTGCTAAATCAAGTATCGATTCAAACTCAGGAGGTTGAAGAAAAGGTAAATTGGAGGTTTCTTTTTAATGATTAATTCATGTGAATTTTAATTGATAAGCTGAATTTTAGTGATGGGTTTTATTTAAGCATGAGGTAGGGATATTTTTGTGTAATTTGATTTTGAATTTACAGAAATTAGGGTTCTTGGTAGTATTTGAATTGGGTGCAGAAATTGGAGATGAGTATTGAGTTAATTAGACGAATTAGGTTGAGATTATAGGTGAAATAAAGTCTCAGGTGGTGAATTGTTATCTTAGTTATATTTGAAACTAACTCTTGAAAATTTCTAAATGATACAGAGGCAAATGAGATGAATCTGATTCTTGGATTGATAGTAATTGATATGGACTGAATTGGAGAGTGTATTTCAAGTTGCCATGGGTACTGTGATATGGTGATGTTGCTCTGATTGTATTGTGATGATTATTGCTTTATGTATGTTATTTGTGAACTGTCTTTATTGCTGTGACCGAGCAGGCAGAAGAAGAACGGCTGTGGATAAATTTTGCAGAGGAGGAAAGAAAGCTTCCTCTAGGAAAGTTCACAAGTATGTGATTCAAATGTTATCACCCCTGGAACTGAATTTATGCATGTTTTGTCAGTTGCACTGCAGTACTACATTCATCTCAGACTAAACAATGATCCCGCGCTCTAGGTATGATTCTTTTGTATAAATAATAACAAAACTGTAATTTAACATTGCTAACCAGAAAATGCTACACTGCAGGTTGAAGGAGTAAGAAGTATCATGTCTGCCTATTCAAGTGCCTCGCAGAATTATGCTCTTAATGGCCTTACTTTGTTCGGGAAAGTTATAAACAGAGCTGCACAAATTGCTGCAGGTTCCAGCTTGCATAAGTAGACAAAATACTTTGTCTTGCTCATCATCGCAGTAAGCAGGAAACTTTTTGTCAAATTAATTTTTGTTCACTTGATATGTTTCTCATTGTGAATTGCTTTGCTTTCTAGGACGATAGAGTTACTGATCTCTAATAAACCGTAGATTCTTTGGTTAGACATTCAGATTTACCCGTGCCAGTGCTTATCATTGGTGTCAGTGGCGCTGACTTTAAGATATGGAGGTAACAAATAAATTTCCTACCAAGCGCTCCAATGTGCGCCGGTTCTCAAGTTTACATGTGGCAAAGATTGTGACTGTCAACTCTTCTCAGAGTTTTTTGGATCGACACTTTTCTTGGCGATTGTTGTCACTTTTCTACTTCTTCTAACAACTGTAGAAAGCAGTTTGATTCTCGGGTTTCTTATACTGCAGAAAGCAACTTTCTTATTGCTGTCTATAGAAAGAGTTTGGGGCAATAAAGGGGTATATAACCAACTCTAGAAAAGTACTTTAGCTTTGACAACTTTTTTGTCTCATTATTGGTAAATGGATTTGCCTCATTAAGCATACTTACTATAATGTTCTGGAATTAAGTAGTGGGACTGATCTTATCTTTTGATTTCGCTGCTCTCTAGCTTGGTTTGAGCAAGGTTGAACACTTCATTCAGGCAGTGGAGTCTTGTGCGGATGTAATTTTCACCAAAAGAGCTCGATTTCATCAGGTTTTTACTTTTTTTCTGAACTCTTGAGATAATTCGAATGCTGGACTCTAAAATTCAGGCATTGGCATTTTGATGTGACAAATAGATAGAAAATAACTTAGGTTCAACTTTTTTCTGAGTTAATAACTTTTTTCTGAGTTAGTTCATCATCTGGCGTTGGAGCACCGACTGGGGTACACAGCAGCCTTGCATCTGAAGCAAATTATCTTATCTGTAAGCAAATACTTAATGCACATAAGTGCTAATTTTGACATGTTTTGAACATCAGCTTATTTGTTACATGGTGCCTCCTAGGATTTGTTTGATGATGGTTGAGACTTCAGAGATAGATAATGAAAAGATCATGCAAAATCTATAAACTGAAGACTTTATTGGGAGAGGTAAGAAGCTTTGAATTTGGGGACAATACTATAGGATTAAATGTGCTGCGAGTTTATTTGCTATCTGAATAGTAACAATTGATTCCAGTGTTCTGCTTGTGTTATTCACTTTTCCTTTCAGAGATACTAAGACTAATTCATGGTAGTAATGACTTGACTAGGCATATTGTAGCCACTTTGGTGGGCGCTGTTGGCTCTCAATTTTGTTTACCTGGAGTTCGACTATTTTGTATACATGTACTAAGCAGCTTAATCCAATTGTCACTCTACTGCTTCATATGGTTTATTAATTCTCTTCTTCGTTAACTACCCCGTAGGTCGACAAATTGAAGGTTTTATCGGAATCTCTTGCTAGCTCTACATCAAAAGCAGATAAGTGCGATTCGAACACAGTCTAAAAAAAGACATAAATTTGCCACGTTTTTTCGGTATAATTGTTCATGAATTTCAACTAAAATCAAATCTTCTTTGTATAGGTACTACTAAAATGCACTGTAGTAGCTTTGCTTTTGTCCAAGGTGAGACGAATATTAAAGATTTGATTTCTTGTCTACCGAGATAGTTTGAATTTACCTATACTCTTTTCTCCATGGTATTTTTTCAGCTGATGGTCTATGTATTTATGAGTTAGCATGTGCCTATGAGCCTATATATCATCTCAGATTTTAAATATGATGAGTTCTGGTGCTTTCCTAACTTTTATAGTTCAATTTCAATATTGCAGGCATCAGGAGGAGCCATCACCTCTTGCCCCACGGTTCAATTTTAATCTTCCTGGAAAATTCTAGGGGTACCAAGCACTTTCTAAATCAGCAAAGCTTATGTCCTGTGCTGTCTGGGTCCTCATAAATTCTGCACCGACCTGTGAATTTCCATTCACTTTGTACTCCTTCAACTTGTGTCTATGAATTAGGATTTTATTGTACAAGGAGGAGATCCTACTAGGACTGGCAGAGGTGGAGAATCTATATATGGGTATTCATCTTCTTCCTTCTTCTTTCAATTTCTAGGGTTTATGTTGTTTTTGTGATTTGGGTATGGTTAGATTACTCAAACTTAGTTAGTTTCTAGATGTTTGTTGCGTTTGATGGAATTAGGGTGTCCAAACTTTTTGTAGCATTGTAGTTTTGCCATGTAATGAATAGAAACCAAGGAGGTGTTTTTTTTTTTTTTGAGGTAAACTAGTAGCCATTTCCACGGTGAGTGCAGATGTAAATTTGAGTGTAATTTGATACTATCAATCGCTTGCATGAGCTACGTGTTAGTGCGAAGTATTTGGGTTCTTTTGATTTGCTTATATAGCCTATTATTTCTTTATTAGTCTTTGACTCAATCTTTATAACTTTATGCGGTTCAAAGTTTGAAGATGAAATGATTGAAGCATCTTGGATTTGTAAGTTTATGTAGGAGCAAGCGCAAGATTTGTAAGTTTATGTAGTATCTCCTTATAGTGATTTAAGTTAGAAGAACTTAGGAATTTCGTAACTTTCCATGAATGAACTTAGGAACCAAGTATGTTTCTAATGTGTATACATTTGTATCAAATACTCATACTTTTTGTTAACATCAATTGAAGAATCCATTTTTCATAATATGATACGATTTTGTATGTTGAATGAATGAATGAATGTATGTTGAATGAATGAATGTATATCCGTGGAAATGATGAATATGGGAAATCGGGAAGCTGTAGGGGGAAAATGTGGGGGAAATGGATTTTGACTAGGTCAATAAAGATTTGACCTTTTTTTTTATGTTGCAAAATATTAGCAACGTCTTTGGTCTGTTGCTAAATTAGAACCAGAACCAGAACCAGAACCAATAACATTTTAGTTCTGGGTAGGGGTATTCCTATAATTAGAAACATCTTAGCAACGGCAGACCTTGGTTGCGAATAAACAGCGTCGCAACGGCACAGTACGTTGCGAATCCCCGTTGTTGACCAAGAGTCGCAACGGAGCTTATGCCGTTGCGAAAAAATGCAACACCGTGTTTTGAAACGTCAACCTGCCGTTGCGACCCCGGTCAGCAACGTCCAGGCTCCGTTGCTAATCCCTAAAAATGGTGTAGTGTTTCTTTCCTTTGTTGAAGGCCAAGAAATATTAAGAGAAATACACTATGGTTACGTAGAGAACCATAGCGGAGGGATATCCCTAGATCACAAAGCCAGATTACAAGGATATTTCTGGCCTCGCATGAACGAGGACTCAAAGAAGATGGAGAAATCATGTTTAGAGTGCCAAAAATTTGGAAAAGGAAGGCACGCACCCTCAATGGATTTAAAATCTGTGATAAGCCCTTGGCATTTTTCCAAGTGGGGAGTCGACATCATTGGGTCCCTACGAGCTGAAACAGGGCATAGAAAATACTTAATCGTGGCCACAGATTATTTGACAAAATGGGTCGAGGCCTCAGCCCTCAGGCACATCAGAGACCACGATGTCTTT
Source organism: Papaver armeniacum (assembly GCA_023531295.1). Lineage (NCBI taxonomy): Eukaryota > Viridiplantae > Streptophyta > Magnoliopsida > Ranunculales > Papaveraceae > Papaver > Papaver armeniacum. The sequence goes on from JAJJWW010005102.1 coordinate 330,921, forward strand.
AAATTTCTTTTTGAGCACATCATATGTCGCTTCGGTATCCCAGCCGCCATCGTATCAGACAATGGAGCCCAACTCCGAGGGAAAAATATTGATCTCCTCTTTAACTGTTTCAAGATCAGGAAGAATAAATCCACACCCATCTACCCCGAGAGCAATGGCCAGGCAGAGGCCATAAACAAAACCATCGCCGACGTGCTCAAAAAGAAGCTAGATGGACATGGGTCTATCTGGTTTGAAAAATTACACAATATTTTGTGGGCCTATCGGAACACTCGAAGAGAAGCAACAAGCCCATTCGCTCTCACCTATGTCACTGAGGCGATCATACCAACTGAAGCAATGATCCCAACAACTAAGACCGAGGCTTGGGAAAAGAACCTAACCTCGGACATGATACTCTCTAAGCTAGACGATCTCGAGGAAAACCAAGAAATAACCCTCTAAAGAATAGAAAATTACCATCCGAGGTTAGCCCGAGAATACAACAAATGTGTTCATCAGAGGCAATTTAGCCTAGACGACAAAGTCTGGCGCGAAATCCTGCCATACCAGCGTGAGTCAGGAAAATTTGCTCCCATCTAGGAAGGTCCAATTACAATGATCGCCAAGAAAAGTGATGGAGCATACAGGTTTCTCAAACCTAATGGAGAAGAATTAGAACGCCCATGGAATATTAAGTACCTCAAGCAATACAATGCTTAAACAGCTTAACGCTTAGAAGGTCTAACTATGAAAATAGGGGTTTAAATCCCTACATGTAAAAGGTCATGAAACCTTGCTCGAATGTATTAAGGGCTTATAAACCCTCTTTTGAGAATAATAAAATTACTCCTTTTGTGTACTCCTTTCCATTTGCTTGGATTATTTCCTTTGTTTAAATTCGTGTTATATTTTTGTATTTATCTTTTTTGCTCGCTTGCTTGCAATTTTTTCCTTTAATTTTTTGCTTAACTTTTTTGCTTTATTTTTTCTTTCATATACATATAGAATTATCATACCATAGTTACATTATAACAAAAGCCCATCAAGATTATGGCAAGGTGCTAGCCACACCTTCCATTCTACAACTAAGGATGCAGGTAAAATTCCTAAGCTGCCCGAGATGGACACATACCTAAGGCAATGCCATCTATCCATTCAAAGCAAGATGAAGCAGGGGACACCCTAAGATTCCTAAGACGGAAATAAACCTAAGGTAATGCCATCAGGATTACGAAATCAGATGATGTCCTGCCATAATAGAAATATCCAGAATCAAGGTACTCGCCTTTGGCTAAGGAAAGAATCACTTGACCGAGATATCTCCCTACAAGCAATAGTTAAAAAGCAAGTGACTTAGATAAACTGCTCACTTAACCCAGGGGCAAGTGTAACCTAAACTGGACACTATTAAAAAACCAAGCCCATGAAGGCATAAAACTAAGGCGAGAGGGGAAATGCGTTGTACTGCAAATCCAACACCGTAAGAGATGCCATATCCAATTAAGGAATTGATCACTCCTTGGCTTTGTCACCCATGGCGCATCACAATGGTGCCTTTAGATCCACTACAGTAAGCGTGGCTCGAACCTATGACCTTCAGGTTTTTACGTTTTCCACTAGAGGAAAAAAGTATAACCCACATAATTTTTGGGGTCCAATAGCAAAACCAACTGTTATTCCTCAAATTCTCATTCGAACTCTTATCTCATTTTTATTTTGAAAAGTCTCTGTCTTTCTCTCTACGAATCTCGAGTTTTCTTCGATTCATAGAGAATTCTAGTGACGATCTCGAGTTTTCGTAGAAATCATTAATTTCATTTGGATTCAGGTAGGATTCAACTGGTTCCCCTCTTCTTTGGATTATATATGGAGTGATTCGAAAATTGAAGCTGAGATTTGAAATTAAGGTTGATTTTTTAGTTGTTTTGATTTTTGATTCCAATGTTGTTTTTCTGCAGGCGTTTGCGATCTAAACCAGGAGTGAGATTTTGTGTGGAGAATCGTTGAAGTTTGATTTGGTATTACACTTGAAACTCTGAATCTATCTCCACTGATTTGATTTAAGTTTCCTTAGATGTAAAAAATTATCTTGCATGTTTAATTCTTATTTAGATTAGTTATTTTTTTACTTTTACTTAGTAGATTGGTTAGTGTATAGAGATCGATTCGATCTTTGGATAAACTGGTTATATGAGGATGAAATTCCTGGTGTGAGTTTCATGAAGCATGGGATCTTGTTACGAAGATGAGTTTTGAGGTATGTCGTTTGGGTTTTTTGATCCGTTCTTCATATATAGGCGATCAAATTAATTTTAGGAATTAATATTGAGTAATGAATCAAAATTTAGTGTTTTTACCCAATCTCATAGAGAAATTTTAGGGTTTTGACATATGCGAATATACGATTCCGAGATCGATTTCAATCAATTTTTGGTTCAATTTTATTTATTTTATTCTTCTACTGGATCTGAATTCGATTTTCTTTCTGTATTTTTAATCTGTATGAATTTGTAGATCATGTTCTGGTTACCTTGATACTGGCTAAACTTGAACTTATACGGATAATCTATCGAGTTAGTTTGAACATTTTTTGATTCATATGTGCGTTATTGGTTACAACTCTATTATTTAGGTGATGTTATTGTGAAATTGAGATACTTTCTAGACTCTAATTTTTCTGTTATGAATCTTATGCTTCATATGCAGCTAGTCTGAATATATCTTTATATGGACATGTAAAACATTTCCATTGTGCTAGATTTGACTGCTAGATGTGAGAATTAGCTTGTTAAATAAATCGTTACATCTTCTTTAAAAGTTTTTCGTTCGTACAATGTTATTTTTACTTGTCACTTTGTCAGACTATTTATCTTGTTTCCTATTCTGGTTAAGTTTTGTTTAGTTATCTAATTCATCTAGTGGTTTTGTTGTTTCTGAACAAGGTGATGGCCTTCAAGTAAAAGTAAACAAGCTTTCATCTACAAAGACCCAACTTCCCTATGACTACAATTTTCTCAAATATTTTATGCCCATAAAGATTATAAACACTGCTGAGAATTTATGAGAGGTTTTTCGAGGTGATCAGTTGAGAACTTCATTTACACAGTGAGCCTCCATTTCATATATCATTTTCGTTATTGTATCCTACCCTTCTCTTAAATGCTTGTGGTCAGAGGGTTGTTATTTTTTACTAGTGGTTCCATATTTTATTTTTGTTTGGAACTGATTTATTCACTTATGTTTCAGTTCAATATAAGGGAAGAACTTACTTGCGAAGTTATATGCGGTATGAAGCTTGATGCCGAAGCTTCAAAGAATTGTATTGGGTAAACATGTAAGTAGGATTTTCACCCTATGTTACTCTTAAGACAAGAAACATGATAATATATGATGATATTTCATATTAGTATGAATTGTTGTGTCTTGATAGACCTCGATCTTGCTGAGTTTAGTAGTTGTGATTCCTTTTTTGTTTTCTGGGTTATTTATATCTTAACGATTGAAACATGGCCACTCGATGGATATGCAGGATATTAGATAACCTTCTATTTGCAGTCCTTAGACAAATGAGGGATGGAAAGGCCACCAATTATGAACATGGTTTCTGCGTTGGTTTTCAAGGAAACTATGCTGGGGTAAGATTAGTTTCTGATCGAAGTAAGTGGGTTATTAATTTTGTGTTTCTTATCTCAACTTTCTTGTGCAGAGAATTGTTGGTTTTGATGTTACTCTAAACAGGTACAATAAATTTGTTGTCTCCTTGCGATGTTTGAATTTTTGTTTTATTTTTTGTTGAAAGCCGGCACATAATGATTCCCTACCTTCTTCATTCCTTGCATCAATTCCTTAGTGTTTTCTGTTTATATTTTATGTTTTAAATTGAGATACTTAGTGGTTATGAATTTCAATTACTTTGAAATTCTGTTCGACTCTTACTTTAATGGTTGTTCTAGTCTGGAAGGCAAATGGTAGTAATGTTGCATCTGTTCATGGTGAAAAGAGTATTAAATATATGTCCCACTTCACCTACAGTTAGCGTGCGCGATAAGGGCAAAGTAGTTTCAGGTGAAAAAGAAAGTGGAACAAGAATGGTGGTTAGTATGTCATCAGAAATATCTGGTCTTGTAAGTTAGAAGAAAGAGGGCACTGAAAACTTTAGGGTAACAATATTTCTTATATAACTTCCATATTGAAATTGATTTGACGTTTCTTGGTGACAAGAGTAGTAAATTTATTTCCTTGTATTTCTCTGTTCCTCGATTTTTTTTAATAGTTTTACCAAACCAGGTGGTTTAATGCATTTTTGTTGTTTCTTATTTATTTGATGTAGTCATGTCTGTGGTATGATGTTTTCGTTTGGTTTCTTATGGTCTTTGTTGATTGTTCACCTTTTCTTCTTTTGTTTGACTGATTTGTCTATCTGTTGTCTTTGTGTTTAACTTTATATGTCTACTTATTTCAGACAGAGTCTTCTGGTAAAATTGAAGTACTGTATTTATGAATCTTATTTCAGCTTCGGGTCTGAGTTCAATTCAAAACTTTGAGTATGGTGCGTAAACTGATTTTCTTTTCCTTATAGATTATTCAAAAATATCCACCTTTAACTTCGAATTAGGTAATTCACTATTGTGATGAACTCCTATCAAAAGCCACTTTTGTACTAGGAATGGGATAACAAAGTCGTTTAAGCTAATGGATGAAGAAGAGCTTAAGGAGTGGGTCACGCAAGTCGAGCTTGGTCTTCTCCTTACTTTTGTTTCTATGCCTGAGGGTGGGAACGATCTCATGCAAATATGTTTTAGGTACTTCTTATCTATTTGTTTTCATTCCCCTTGTCATTAGCTCATACAATCATTATAGAGGCGTGCACATTATATGTCAAACTGTGAAATTCACTTTCAACACTCAGTAGGTCCAAGTTTAATAGTAAGGATGAGGTAAAATCGAGTTTAACATGGATTTTCGTATGCTCTGTTACTTTTCAAAGAAAGTTCCAGTCTCTGGGCAGTATGGTTCCATATGAGCATTGTTTTCATTTCAATCTTGTGTAAAATATAGGAATTCCTAAATATGTTGATTGAATCATTTGCAGGTTGTTTGGTACACACAGCTTGTGTAATGACGCTATAAGAAGTTTCTTTTCCTGTTATTTTGGTTGATGACTGAGATTTCCTCTTTTGGAACGGAATTTGCAACTTGAAATTGCATTTGCAGTTTATAGTAGAACTATTATTCATGTAATGAGCTTTAAATCAGTATGTTTGGTCTTATAAATTGATGGACTCAGCAGACTCAGTACAGGTTGTTCAGTAGATACTTTCATCTAATGTAGTAAGACTCTGCAGAAATGTGTATTTGATTCAGACATGGAATGAATAACTCAGACATTGCTTCCTTTTTATACCACTTTTTGGATTTGAGTTACATGTGCATAAATGGTATGTGTTACATGTGCAGAAGCGGTATGGGTATACTGTCTGTATAGGGTAGATTTGGGTTGAAAACTTAGAGGAAAGATCATTGTCTTTTAGAACCTTGTCTTCTAAAAACCTTGTCTTTAGATCTCAACTTTTCAAAACTTTATGTTCTTTGGATAGGGTAAGATCACACTTTTCATTGCAAGAGAGTTGTTATTTATAAATCACCCTTTAGATTATATTGGCAAAGATCACAGACAGATAGTATTTAGATCACAGTTTTTAAGAATGATCCATGTATGTTTTTGTTGTAGTGGATGAAGGGGAGCTGAAAACGCATCCCCGGTTAGATCGAAGACAAAGATTCCTAACCCACCTAGGTTTCACGACATCTATGGTTAAGAGTTCATCATTTCCTCGTCGTAAGATCCTCATAAATGAAGAACTAACCCTCGTGTCGTATGGCTTGAAAAACATCGATTGCAAGTTGTAAATGAGTTTGAAATTCAAGATGACTTACCACTGTTGTCCAGGTGTACAATCTTTAGGTGATTTTTTATTAGTTTTGTAGACTACACTTCAAAAAAATGTTTACTAAGTTTAGTGTTTTAAGTATAGGCCCAGTTATTGTGAGCCAGCAAAGCCTGCACTCAAGGAGAATGATATAGGTCCAGTTATATGGGACATTATTGTTTTTGGACTTGTAACCCATTTTCTTGTTATCCGAGTCGCCATTATGTAGTGTTCCTAATATATAGGTTCCCATCGAAGCTGCCAAAATCACAAATCACAAAAGTAAGCTTAGTTTGGGTTATTTTTACAAATGACTATAAATTTTCACACCTAATCAGACTTCTCAAACACCTACAAAACGAGCGACCCTGCTAACTCTTAAAAGAAGGTGTCCATCATAGCATATGGTACTGATGATCATCCTAAGGACTTTGCTATTAATTATGTTGGTTGAGGACTTGCCACGCCAGGATATAGCTTCTCCAACCGGGAATTTCTTAGTCCACAAGATGACATCCGTGGAAGACATGATATTTGCACCTTTCGGTGAAGAAACGGTCTAGTGTACTTGGTCTCTGGACTAGACTGATTCACTAGTTAAATGGATGAATGAACCTTAAATTTGAACATTTCTTGGTATTATAGCATTAATTTGAAGTCCGGATTGTTGCTGTATATATTTGCATGCGTGGTCAATCGATTATTTGAAGTCCAGATTGTTGCTGTATATATGCATGCGTGGTCAATCGACTGTTGACTTATACTTACCAACCATTTAAGGGATATTGAATGGAATTTAGCCTATAAATAATAATGGAGTTTTTGATTTCTATTTCCCCTAGACAGCATTAATTTTAGGTGTTTCAAGTAATGAATAAGTACATTTTGGGTCCATTTGAATTTAAGTGTGTTCTTCAAACTTAAAATAAATTTTTTTCTTTGATTGAATCAAACTTAAAAACCTTATTATGTTGAATTGGTTATTCTTAACTGGTTCCAAATGAAATTAGAGCATTAATTTCCAACTATGTTTGGATATGTAAACAGGTTAAGATACAGTAAAAACAAATTTTGATATGTAGCTGTTTAGATTATTAGTCCCACGGTTATCAAAGATGTTGTAGTTTATGGGCAGATTGTCCACGTGTTAGTTACCCCCATAGACTTCAATATGGTAGTAGAGAGGGCAATTTGCGACGAGCCGTTTGACCGCACTTTTATTCTGCGTACCCGACTTGTTGTCTACGTGTTAAACCCAACAAGGCTATACGCGAGGGGACGTGTTGAGATTATTAGTACCACATTGTGTGGATTATCTAAGATCCTGCAGCTTAATAGGTCTTGGGCATATTATCAACGTGTTAGACGCAATGAGGCTACACGTATGACTAGTCCCGCATTATATGGTTTATCTATGATCCTTCCTTTTAACCCTGGACAATCTTAACCTTCCAAACCGGTTTTCGAGATTAGTTAGTTAGACTTCAACATCCTCCTGCAAAGATTTTCGATAAATTCTTCTTTTTTAGTTTTCATTTCTTAAGGTGCTTGGATACCCATGTCATACGTATCCAGTAATTAATTATTTTTATAAAAACAGTTCACAACATCCACTGTCATTGAAATAGATACTAGCCACAAAAATGTTAACTGTGTGGGTACGCATAAAAGTGTCAAAAATTGAATACACTCAGCCAAACTTCAGTTGCCTATTAAAAAAAAAAATTGTTACTTAGGAATATTTTTACCTGGCACTTTTAGGGCGACCCCGAAAGAATTAGGGGCGACTTTTTTATTCTCAACCCATATACACCGTTAAGGGATGTCCAAAAACGCGGAGAATACGTTAATGCCCTTACACAATCGGAAGATATTTAGTGCCCGATTATTATAACTAAATCGGAAGCTTAGTAACTATGTTATACTACCGATTATTATCGATTTTGTGGCAAACACGCATCTGGATTCTATAACAATCGGAAGGAACATAACCTCACGAGACTACCGATTATAGTAGATCCTAAATTCCCAAAATTGGTGATTTCGCCAAGAAAGAAATTTGGGTAACCGTATAATCGGAAGTCTTATTAACTACCGATTATTCTAGTTCCCAAATTCGAAAAAAATGACAATTCTGCAAAAACTAAATTTGGGGCAACTATATAATCGGTAGGTTATTAGCTACCGATTAATATAGTTCCCAAATTCGAAAAAAAAATGACATTTCTGCAAAACAAAATTTAGGGCAACTGTATAATCGGAAGTTAATATACTTCATTTGACTACCGATTATACAGTTGCCCCAACAAAATACAGCCGTTGGAACTCTAAACTCTATATAAGGATTGTATCCTTTTACTCTATATGGAACACAAATACCTTTAAACTCTCTCCAACATCATCTTCAACATAATGGCCCAACCATTCATTAATCCTACGGAGTTCACGATTGAAGAAGATTTATCTTTATGTAGGCGCTATGTTCAATTCTATCCGAGACGAGGAGAAGAACGCAGGCAAGGAGGCATAATGAGTATGAGTTATTTGGGGAAAATTCACGAAAAATTCTGCGACGACACCGGTAACCCAAACAACCGTCACTCCGCTGATCTTTTCTGCCGAGTTGGTTCAATAAATGGACACGTCCAAGAATTCGTCCATTTAACTTATCTTGTGAATCAATATCGATTGAGGGGTGAAACCAATGATGACGTTATAGAACGATCTCTCGGGGAATGGCGGAGATGGAAAAGATCAAGCTTCCGTTATGAAGCTCATTTTAGAATCCTTAGGGCGATGGAAAGATTTAATCCGTTTAGGACTCGTCCAACACGTCCGCGACGCTAATCGCAATACCTTGTAATAGAATTGCGGGAGTTCAATGTAAAATTATGATGATGTGTAGGTGATATTGTTATGAATTTCAAAATATTTATGAAAATCGGAAGTTTTAATTGTTGATGTAACTACCGATTATACTCCAACGGCTAGTTCGTTCAAAAGAAACTAGCCGTGCCTCGAAAACCAAACACAATCGGTTGATAATACATATTTATAAACCTCCGATTATACTACTCTAATGAAACTGGGAACTCTGTTGACAAAACATCCTATAATCGGAAGTATATAACAATACATATTTACCGATTAAAAATAATCGGAGGCTTTGTTCAAACATTTACTACCGATTGAGTGTAATAATTGTACGCAATTTGATGCATCTTGTAAAAGTACGCATCAACGGCCATATTTTCAAAAAAAAGAGACGTTGGGACTCTCATCTATATAAGGAGGGTAAACTCTTCTTATTTATGCACCAAACAACACATATATAGCATTGTGTATTCTACAAATAGATTTTCCATCGTCTACTCTTGTGAATTCATTGTATATCTCAACTTACAAGCATGTCAACGTTTGACGCAGATGAAGATTTGGTCATTGTGAAAACATGGTATCGTGAAACAAGACGTGAAGATGTCATAGCAGGAAGGTTAACACCCGAAGTCTTTTGGGCGAGGGTATATAGCCAATTTGTGCGAGAGTATGGAAATCCAAAGCAAAGATCACTCCAACAAGTTCATGATCGTTTCCGACTTGTCCAAAAAGGGGTAAATGATTACATAACGATACAAAAGAGGATGTTTAACACTAGCCACTTAAGCTTGTCGATCCAACAATTTGTAAGTATAACGCTCGGTTATTCTTTTTAAATAACACCGGGTGTTTAATCTTTCTTACTAAAACGAAGTTGACATTATTTTATGTTTGTTTATATAGGAGACACTCGCAAAAAGACAGTACTTAGTGGAAAAGGGTGAAGAATTCACTTATGATGGAAGTTATGAATTCCTGAAGTCCGTCGTAACAATATAAATGTTGATTGATGGTTACAATCGGAAGTTATTATTTTATATTGTCTACCGATTCTGGGAAGATTTTCACCTATTTTGTCAGACTTTGGTGACAATCGGAAGTTTATGTAGTATGTTGTCTACCGATTCTGGGAAGATTTTCAGCTTTTTGTCAGACTATGGTGACAATCGGAAGTTTATTCAATATGTTGTCTACCGATTCTGGGAAAAATTTACAGTTTATTTTTTGTCAGAGTTTGGTGTCAATCGGATGTTTATATAATATGTAATCTACCGATTCTGGGAAAAAAAAATTTCAGTTGTTTTATCACCTTTTAATCGGAAGATAAATTCAAAAAGTTAATAACCGATTATAATATTGATTGAGTCTGTTTACAAAAGCTTGTATAATCGGTTGATATATTAAAAATATAACTACCGATTATAGCTTTAGACTTCACAGTATTTTCCACAAAATTCAAAAAAAACATGTACAAATAGGGCTTTCCAAAATACATCTTTCAAACATAACAATCATTGATCTTCATCATCCGAGGAAACCAATTCAGAGGCCTTCCGGAAATCCACCTTCATGACGCGATCCCAATCCAACATGTTGGTCTCATATTGTTTCAACCAATCGTTACAATGATTCGTTGGGAAGTAATCGTTCCAACCAGCCAACGGAGGTAATGGGCAATCCCTCTTTACTCTTAAACCGATAAAATGCATCTCATTCACAAATGCCATAACAATTCTTCTATCTTTAACCGATTCATCGCAAAACCGTCCTTGTAGGTGTAAACGTATAAGAATGTCCATACTTAGGAGGAACAAAGAAATGTACCACACAATTCAAAGCGTCCGCTAAGAGATATCCACATTTAGGCATTGTCATCCAATACTTGGATCCGATTGTCTTCAAACCCTTTCGGCACTTTACACGCGCAACAAAGTCTTTGAACTCTAGTTCTTTGTCGTGCCTATCTCCTTCCTTCATCATCTCCATATAGAAATCCTTGTCCTTTATTAGTTGTACCGCCATCTTAGTTCTTAAATTTTGCCATTGGGTGACATCTTCATTCACCGCCTCTCCAAAGTAACCAATTTGTTCCGAGGCGACGTGAAACCCGCAATTTCCATCCCCATCAACCTTGTCGGTGGACAAAACAAATGGAACAATGAGTGGAGGGAGTTGTTTCATATACTCTTCTATAATCGTATACCTTGATCGTGTTGGTCTTCCATGAAAATCCCTAGGACAACGAAGAGTACCATACTTCTCTCTTATAGTCACCATTTCCGTTGAATGTGTTTGTGGAGAGTCGCTCATTTGATCAATAACTACGGAGCTAGTTTGGGTCTCCACTAACACAACTTGTTCCACCGCATCGACTTGACTTACTTGAAAAGGCTTCTTAGAGACTTTTGGACTTCCATTTTGATCTTTTCTTGGACGACCTCTTTTCTTTGGTTGCGGCTCATCTTCAAATTCGGCTTCCGAACGCTCATGCCGACACAATATTCTTTTATTAGACAAATGATCCTTTAATTCTTTTCTTTCAATGGTCCTCGACACTTCGGTGTTTGGCCTACCCGCCCCCTTATGCTTAATAGGTTCATCAACCTATTTTAAACGAGGGTGAAGAGCTTGTTCCAAATCATGCATCAATATTTGCTTCTTGGCGCCATTTGTTGTAGCATAACGCTCGGCTATTCTTGCACACAATTCCGACTCCATGAACGACGGACCATTGACTACGGGTGTGCTTGGAGTGAAATTTAATTGCTTCCAAAATGGATGAATATCATTGATGTCAATCACATCGACGTACCTACCCATTTTATGACGACATGGGAGACCAATACCTATCATATCCTTGCAAACACAAACCGTATTCTCGTCATCGTAAGCTTTATACAACTTCAATTGTTCTATCATGTGATTTATTGCCCACCTTGAAACTTTATGAACAATGCCCCTTAAAAGCAATCTTTCCCCTTCGTGTTCCGTAGGGAATTTATGTACACTAAATTGCATAGAATCCTTAATCTTTATGAGATCACGATTGGTGAATTCATGGATTGCTTCTTGGATCGACACAACTCCATTTTGACTACCTAGAAGTATTTTCTTTAATCGCCATGAGACCCCTCCGCAATGCTTGTCGCCTCGTTCTTGAAGTTATGATATTCATATGTCCATGCATACACAAACCTCTCCTTAATCGGTAACCATTGTGTTTTACAATACTCAACGGGTTTTGGGTAGTCCTTGTAATATTCTTCCTCAAATTTCTTCAAGTTCCTTTCAGTAAATTTCCTCGGTCATTGACCAAACGATCTTGTCCCATGCTTTCATGAACGATCTCCAAATTATCCCATCCTCCTTCCATTTTTCATCAAATAACCTCTTCTCTTCCTCTCGTTCTTCCTGTTAATTTACTAATGCGCTCATCCTCTTCCTTAGACCTCTTGGTACCCTTCCTTGGTTTTTTAGCTTGGAAATGGCGATGGCAATTGTGTCTGAGGTTGCATTGAATGTGCCACGTACACCGCAAGTTTCGGGCCAGGAAACACTACCGCTATTGCATGCATTAAGGCTTGATCGTTATCCGTTACAATAACCCTGGGAAAATCATCCCCATTGTAAATGGACCTCAACGTCTCAAACATCCAAATGAAACTCACGTTGTTCTCATGATCCATTAAACCCCATGCAATCGTAAACGTGTTTTTGTCCGAAGTGTGACAAGCAATGTTCAACAACGGCATGTTATATTTGTTTGTCTTGTAAGTGGCATCTATCAACAGAATTTGATGAAAACACTGAGCCAATTTTATCATTTCGGGATGTGCCAAGAAAATACGTACCACTTTACCATCCTTTTCTTCCGTTCTCAACGTGTAGTCGTGTAACTCAGCCTAACCACTGCGATTGTTGCATGACCGTTCTACCATCCCATTCCGTCCTTTTGATCGTAGCTAGGGCCGACTTAATTGTAGATAAAGAAGACAAGTTGTCGGGGTCGTCCGCCTTTATTTTACTTAAGATCGCACTCGCCTTTTGGATACGCATAGACCTCACCGTCTCCATTTCATGTGCTTTTAACTTCGCAACCATTACATGTCCAATAAGAGTATCCAGGATCATCGTGGTTGTGACAACCATTAGCAACTTTAGACATTTTCCAATCTTTACTTTCCTTACCATCGGGCTTATAGAAGACAATCTTAAATGGGCATCCAATCTTCTTCGTATGAGTTCGGTACTTCTTCCTCTCCGTCTTCCTTACATACTTATTATTCTTTCCCTCGTGACTCTTCTTCTCCCCACCTCGCTCACATACCATTTCAAACCGAATATTCTTAACGCAACGGTTCTGAACTACCACGCACATCTTCTCTTTTGCCTTGTTCATAAGCCATTCCTTGGCCTCCTTCTTACTTCCAAATATCTAAATGGGCATATTACAAAACAAAAATAATAAGCATAACCATCTAACATACACGATTGGAAAAAGAAAAGATAAATCATGACCATACCAAATCGTTTGCATAGTGTAGGGAAGTATCAGGCCTCAAATAATAATCATCATCAACCGCTACAACAACCTACGCACAACAACAACAAGTTATGCATTAGCAATCGGAAGGAAGTTTAGATAATAAGTAAACGATTGTAATACAATCGGTGATTTAATACTATACAACGTAACCGATTATAATAAATCGGTAGTCATGTACGCATATAGTCTACCGATTAACGACATACAGAAATGAACAATTCTTCTGTGTAAAAACCTTCAATAATCGGAGGGACTATAAATTCATGAACCAACCGATTATTATATACCAATAATCGGAAGTTTATTCATGTAGACAAATTCCGATTATGAGAAATTGAAGCTTTCAATTTGGGGATTTTTTCATATTCGGCATATTAATACATCAAAATATACCCGATTATTAATAATCGGTAGATATGTTACTAAATTTACTACCGAATATATGTCGTTCATGTCATTCAATGCATGCAGTAAATCGAATTTTCACGTTCGAAAACACACACAAACGCACGTAACATGGATAACATGGGTATTAGAGTTTGTTAACAACATACCCGTATGTTTGATGAATCGTTAGCTTCGATCTCGGGTGATTCTCCATTTTCTTCCATGAAAGCGTCGTCTAGGGTTTCATCTCCATCAAAGTTTGGATCATTCAACATATACCCCAAATCGTCATCTCTAAACGGTAGTGAACCTTGAACTTCAACAACTTCACGTCCTCCTTCTTCGTACCCATCCATGTTTATGGAAGTTGGCAAAAATCTGGAAGTTGGCAACATATACCCACTTCTTCTTCTTTTTTTCTTCTTCTTCTCTCACTCAATCGGGAGTTACCTCACGATGAGTCAAATTTTTTTCCAAACACTAATATATAGACCCCAGCCTACCGATTACAGAGTTTGCTTCCGATTATTGAGTGAAACTACCGATTATTGTTTTGGCTACCGAATATTATAGTTTTTGTCAAAGGTTGAATCTCGACCACTTATAATCGGTAGTGTATAAGTTTTATCATCTACCGATTATGTCGATTGCAAATTAAAGCAAATAAGGATTTTAGAAAAAAACTCATTTAGGGGCAACCTATAATCGGTAGAGGTTTTGGAACCTATATTCCGTACGATTATGGCTACTTCCAAATCACGAACCACATGGTTAGGCCTGGCTTTGTACCCTCTTAACCTATGGATTTTGGCAAGGGTTCGATGGGGTCTCCTTACAATCGGTAGTTTATTAAGTTGAGTAGACTACCGATTATGGTAGATTTCAAAATTCATCAAATGAAGGATTTCCAAAAACTCATTATTGGGGCCCCAAAATGAGTTTTTCTAAAATCCTTAGGTTTGGAACATATCTTCGGTAGATGATAAAATTATGGCATAATCCAAATCACGAACCACATGGTTATGTCTCGGCTCGTACACTCAAAACCTACGGAATTTGGCAAGGGTTCGATCTGGGGCTCCTTATAATCGGTAGGTTGTTAAGTTGTTAACTCTACCGATTATGGTATATTTCAAATTCCCTTACATGAAGGATTTTAGAAAAAACTCATTTTGGGGCAACCCCATAATCGGATGTTTTGGTAATATATTTAACTCCCGATTAACGCTGCATCCAAAACACGAACCAAGTGGTTATGGCTGGCTGAGTGCACTCAAAACCTATGAAATATGGCAAAGGTTGGATCTGGGGCTCGTTATAATCGGTTGGTTATATAATTATATACCCTACCGATTATGGTATATTTCAACATTCATTACGTGAAGGATTTTAGAAAAAACTAAATTTGGGGCAACCTATAATCGGTAGGTTGTGGAACCTATTAGGCTTCCGATTATGGCTAGATCCACAGCTCTATCCAAGTGGTTATGGTTGGCTCTGCACCCCTCAAAACCTATGGAATTTGGCCAAGGCTGAATACGGAGCTCCTTATAATCGGTAGTCTTATAAGTTGGATAAGCTACCGATTATAAAAGGGATTATTGGCCGAAGTATCTACACAATAATCGGTAGGTATAGTTTCAATTTAACCTACCGATTCACCTTTAACCTACCGATTATGGTGTTGGCTACCGATTATATAAGGGCATATTGGCCATTTCGAAAAATCAAATATAAGGGGTAGCTTAGATTTACGTTTGGGTGACCTTTTTGTCTTTTAGTGTCGCCCCTAATTCTTTCTGGGTCGCC